>JARYHS010012519.1:160290457-160480381 GCA_031002005.1 Vandiemenella viatica
CAATTGGCAACAAGCAGTTAATAATTGGATATAACAATTAATTCGACAGTTTATGAAAGTAAAGGATACTCTTCAGGTGGCCGTACATCTACAACAACAACTTTTGGTTTTGAAAATTTCATTTGCTTTATATCCAATAGTTCTAAAAGGTTTGCTCCACTGATTCTAGGACAAAATTCCTTCTGTAACTCTGCTAATGGTATGGGAGTCATTTCCTGAAATAATTAACACTAATTAATATGCTGTTCACAGTACATAAAAATTAAAGAGATTATGATTCTACTTTTGGGATGTAGGTGCAACACGATTTGTTATACCTCCAACTTAATTTCTTTAAAGGCAAACAAACAAGCAGAGATATGTTATAGAAATCAAAGTTAATATTTTGGACTGCTACCAATCTCAATTTTACCTCAAGATCTGGTGCCTATTATTTTAGCTACAGTCATCCAGGTTTTAAGGAATTCCAGCAAGCAAACTAAAAACTGCTACAGTCTACAGTTTATTAATCTATTAGTGACAAAGCTCCTAATTTTAATTTACAGCAAAACTAACCCTGCCGTAAACTAATGCCTGAATGGACATAAAGTCACTACTGTTTTCAAATATCCTTAACTAAGTTTTATTGTATGAAATAGTTGCATTATCACCAATTGCTGATGCAATTAATAAGAAATTTTACTTTTAAGTCTTTGAAACAGATTGTTGTTAATGAGATGACAATCTGCCTATTTATTTATGTGGGGATGTATTTAGTGGTGGTGCTGAAGATGCAATGGATTTGATAAATGAGGAAGAAAATGAAACTTGCAGTATCCACACAACTTCATCAACTCTCTTCAGTCAATTAAAATCTGTGTAAATGTTTTCTTCTTTCACTCACCATGAGCTTGTAACTACTAATTTAAATGGGAAATGTATTATGACCAATGTAATAAATAGCTATTTGTCAGACCACCAGGCTCAGTACATAGATGTACTAAACTTTTCAGGCAAAAGTGAGATATGTGAAAAAAGGGAACTCAGAATAACAACTGATGATACCACCACTAAACTTAAGAATCACCTTTCAAATGAGTCCTGGATAGATATATATACTCCTGATAGTGTAAACTGTAAATGGGATGCATTTTTCAAAATTTTTAATAAATCATACAATCATTTTTGCCCAACTATCATAAAAAAAGTAAAGATAAACCAAGTAACCAAAATTAAGCTACCACCAAATGTCAAAGCAAATAATGAAAAAATGAAAGATATGTACCACAAGTACAACTCCTCAGGTATTACTTATTACAAAGATATGTATAAACATTATAATAAAACATTTCAGTAGACCTGCGGAACCTGAAGGCTGAAGTGTATAGCAAGAAAATAATTAATTCCAATAACATTGGAAAGACTAGCTGGGGTATAATAAATAACCTTAGAAAGGATTACAATGAGATGGAAAACATAGAAATAATCTCAAATGGGAATGTAGAAGTAGATCCCAGTAATATCAGTAATTTGTTTAATGAGTACTTTCTCAATGTAGGTGATTCCTTGAAGAAGAATAGTGTAAAATCAGATAGTAGGCCCAATTACTCAATTAATAAATCAATCTATATGAAACTACAGAGGAAGAAATACTTAATACTATTAATAATCTAAAAAATAAAAATACTTGTGGATGGGATGGTATAACAGTATTTGTATTGAAACAATGTAAGGAAGTGCTGGTGAAACCACTGGCGTATCTTATAAATGAATCCATTGAGAATGGAATATTTCCAGAGTGCTTGAAAAGTAGCTTAATTAGACCCGTTTTTAAAAAAGGCAACAAGAGAGAAATTAGTAACTACAGGCCTATTACTCTAACCTCTGTTCTAAGTAAAGTATTTGAAAAAATTATCTTAGTAAGAATAAATAGTTTCCTGAGCCAAAATAGCATTATTAACCCATGCCAATATGGTTTTTAGAGAGGAGTATCCACTACAACTGCAGTCACTCATTTTGTACATGAAATTCTAAGAAAGCTAGATGAAAAACAAAAAGTTTCTGGTTTATTTCTTGACCTTTCAAAAGCTTTTGACTGTGGTGATAACCACCACTTACTTCGCAAATTAGAAAATTATGGGATTGGCAAATAAATTACTGCCTTCCTACCTCAAAAACAGACAACAGTTTACTGAAATTCATTATAAAAATGGTGATTATATAATAAAGATAAAATCCAAAACTGGTATAGTTAGATGTGGAGTTCCTCAGGGATCTGTATTGGGTCCTATATTATTTGCCCTTTACATAAATGACATTTTTGCACCAACTAGCTGTAGAGTTATAACATATGTAGATGACACTACAGCAGTATGTTGGGATAATGATGATTTATCGTTAGACGAAACTACTGCTAATGCCACTAATGAATTAACAAATTATTTTGATAAAAATGATCTAATTTGTAATAAAAGTAAAACAAATTTAATGAAATTTGAACTTAGAAATCATAATGTAGATAATAAGTTTAATCTGATTACAGATGAAGGAAATATCTATGAAATAAATGAGCATAAGTTCCTTGGAATATACGTGGTTTCTAAGTTGGAAAGCTCATGTTAATTATGTTTGTAAAAAAGTAAGTAAGGGAATGTTTCTAATGAATCAGTTGTCTAAGGTTGTGGATAGAAGTGTATTAAAAATTTCATACTATGGAATAATCTTCCCACATATCCTGTATGGAATTGAAGTTTGGGGATCTTGTTGCCATTTCTACATGAATAGATTATTAGCGCTCCAGAAAAGATGTATCAGGATAATATATAAGTTGGATAGGAATACACCCTGTAAAGAAATATTTAGGCAAGAAAATATTCTTACTATATTTTCACTATATATATATAGGGTTTTGTTACTGATTAGATGCAATCCAAAATTTAATAACACTAATAGTGAAATTCACAAATATGACACTCGAATAAAAACTAACTTACATATCAAAATATATAACTCCAAGGCAGCAGATAAAAGTGCGTTTGAAATGGGAGCAAGACAATATAATAAGCTACCAACACATTTAAAGTCATTGACTGGAAATGAATTTAAAACTGAAGTAAAACGTTATCTATGTAATAAGGCATTATATAATCTTAATGAGTTGTGAACTGTATGTAATAGCATTTATATTGAATTATTGTAACTTAATGTTAATTACTAACTCAAAGTTCCTGGCCTTGCTATGGAACTTATTTATATTGGAATTCATTATATTATAAGGTATTCTTGTTGTGTAGATGTATCATTGATATTGGAATTCATTATATGTACTATTTCTTGTGTATGATGTATTGGTCTTTGCTAGAAACTTGTGCACACAAGTACATTGGCAATAAACAATAAACAACAATGTGTGTCTTTTTTTATAATTTTTTTTACTGTTTTTATATTACTGCAGAAAACAATGGTTTCTGTCCTCATTGTAACTTACTTTTCTACTGTCATCTTTATTTGTTAACCCAAATAATATGTAAAACTGTTAATGTAATTAATTACTTCTATCAGGTAACTGTTCATATCTAGAATTAAATAAAAGGTTATGGGTAAAAACAATTATATTTTCAATCACTGAACCATTCTGTAGGAGAGGATGTAGCAGATAACCAAGTGTTTGCAGTTATAGCAAAAGTATTTGCACAACGAATGGATTATGCCACTGTAATAACAGAAACATAATAGACAAGTACTACAATGAAGGGCAAAGTCAAAATCTCATATAAAGATGTGGTTACAGGAACTAAACTATAACAGTTTAACTAAGGCAGGAGAGTACTATTATCAGCAATGTTAGCTGCAAGACTATTTAAGTTAGTGCAATCAAAATTAGTAAAGCCAGAAATTAGGGCTAGAACTTCAAAGAATTGTTATAATGCAATGGATAAAACAGTTATTGCTGCTTACATGAAGGAAAACTAAAACCTAGGTGATGGAATGGGATTTAAACCTTGATGATCCTAAACAGCAGTTCTATGACTTTACCATTATGTAACTTGGATTGGTGTACCATATCATGCAGTCATCCATATTCTGAAGAGTATTAAACTGCAATAAATAAAACTGTAAGATGCAAATAATTTAGTGTTTTTCTATTGAAAAAAAGATAGTACACATACAAGCTGCAAAATTATTATACTAAAGACATAACAGGGCATGTTTGTTCCATTCTATGTTTATACAATACATACACTAACAACACCTTATCATGAAAAAAATTAAGTTGAAAGAAAATTATATCCGACATTAAGAAACTTTGAAGTTGTTAGAATTGTTATCAGTAAACAAATGGCGATTAGTTATTGAAAAATGGTAATAAATGGTTTGCCAAATACACTAATACATCTAAAAAAAAATAACTACATACCAAATCTGAATTTGTAGTCTTGTCACTTGAAGTATGCAGCTCATGCTGTCTGTATGTCACACTTCGAGGTGTACTACAGTACATTTCAATCGAATCTGTCACACAGCGCTCCATATCAATCTCTGAATAAAAGGAGAATGGTATATAACATAGTTGTAAGCTTATGGCTAACTGAAACTTGAGCACTTAGCATGTAAGCTTATTGTGTGAAAGATTTTTAATGTGTGTCTATTACTCTGGCATTTAAAGCAATTCATTTATTTGTTTAAAACAGAGGCAGCCACTATTTGAGCTTGCATCTTATCCAGTCTTAAAGGTTATAACAATAAAGAAGTTTAACTATTTTCTTTTTTACTTAAATTAAAAATTTGTTTAGGTTTACGATTTAAACATTTACTGTTCTGCTATTATTCATAAGTAAAAAAATAAAAATAAAGTAAGTGTCCAGTTAAATACTATTGTTGACAGTGATAATGAAACAGGAAAAATATTATATAAGGCAATATTAATTCATATAAGGATATGAAATATACATTAATCACTTACTAAAACTGAAGACAGGAAGCTTATAATTACAGCACACACTACTGTTAGTGAAAATTTCAACGTCCACAAACAATGGTCTGAATTTTCCCAAAATCAGAGGTTGTTTAGAACAGTGGAACCATAATAAGTGATTAAGATTGCAGAGAGATGGCATGCATGTAGGCCCGTCAGCATCATCTTTTGTATAACCAGACAGATCAGTGTTATGTGATGCTCGTTAGGTGCAGAGCCGTTAAACAGAGAAAAACGTGCAAGGAAGTGCCAGTACGCCTCTTTGACATCAAAGGTCACTATATCAAGTTTGAACTTGGCAGAATGATTGTTCTGCAAGAAATAGGTTTCTCATATGGTGACATTGCAGCTTGCACAAGGCATGCTACTATGACAATATAGTTTTTTTTTTTTTTTTTTTTGTAACAGTTTAACGTCCCTTTTTAACAACGTGGTCTTCAGAGACGGGAAAGGATGGGGGCAAGGAATGGGAAGGAATTCGGCCATGGCCTTTTGAAGGAAGCATCCCGGCATTCGCCTGGAGTGGACAATATAGCGTGTGTGGAACCAGTGGAAGAAGAGGGCAGTACACGGCGAAGAACAGATACTGGATCACTACTGCTTGGGATGACTTCCATCTTGTTCACATCGCCATAACTAACAGGGCAGATATGCCTGCAGTGTTGGCTCATTGTTGGAGCATTACAGCAGCAGTGGGCATGTCTGCATCGACGGTTGACACTGTCTGCTGAGAGACAGATTGGTGACATGTTTGCCATTGTGTCTGCTTCCAACGACCAGAAACCACCAATACCTCATACTGCGATGGGTATGTGAATACCATCATAGGCTAGCTGAGTGGAAAAATGTAGTGTTTTCAGACAAGTGCCATTTCAACTTGTCCAACAGAACATACATGTTATACACTACCATGGTGAACACAATAGGCCAGACTGCACTGTTGAGTGGACAAACATTAATTGTGATGGTATGGAATTAACATTTATCTTGGCTCCTGTGTATTGAGGGCAATTTGAACAGCAACCATTACATCAGGGAGGTTTTAGAGGCAGAAGGCCCTGCCCCTCCTGAGGGCAGCTCCACATGCTAATTTCAGGACAATTCCAGGCCACATGAGGAATATTGAAGCTTTCTTAGAACAACTGCTATCACTGCTTCCCTGGCCAGCATATTTGCTTCATATATCTCTCTTCGAACATGTCTGGCAAATGGTCAGTCAGCAACCTGTTTGTTCTGGTCCTCCTATTGACCACTATTGATGTTTTGCAGACGTGCCTACAAATCACATGTCAGTGTGTTTCTGAGCAGCATATCCAGGCTTTCTTGTTTGAATGACTCCATTACCAAAAAATCAGAGCAGTTAACTAAGTCTACAAGTGTAAACCCGAAGACACAACTTAAGAAACAAAAAAGGATTTAGGTATCAAAATAATGTGGTCCTATAAAACATGAGTAACTCACCTGGAAGGTCTGAGAATAACAGAATGCATTCATTAAATCCGGATGCAAGTAATGTATCTCGCAGCTGCTTCAGCACTGCAAGACCAACAAAGAGAGGAAATGAAGCATCTCCTAACAGCAATTTGTCCCATAAATGAAGAATCTTGTGTAAAGGAAATACATCTGCAAATCAAGAAAAGGTTAAGAGTAAATTATTAGCTACATAATACTACCACCGTTGTATATAAAGGCTATTTGCAACCAAACTTACGAGAAAACATGGTGAGAAACCAAGGAATTGCAAACAATTCTGGAATGAAAGATATACTAGCAAGGTGATTCGCCAACTCTGGATCATGAAAAGCTATGAGATGGAAAAACTTTGCAAGGTATTCTTGTATCACAGCAGAATTATCCTTGAGAAAAAAATTATGCAAGTACTTTGGAATGAAGGCTGAAAGGCAAGCAAATGCCTGAGCTGCAACAAAAAGAAAAACAACAATTTTTGGAACTCAAATGATATTGATATTCACAATAATGCCATTTCCAGTAACTAAATAATAATAACATAAATAAAATACATGTTCCATTTCTAATAAACTGAAACCATTACTTACCAAAAATGACATAAGAACAGCTCAGTCATCTGTAATAAGGATTAGTTCATTTATTTGAATCTGCCATTTGTGTCCTATCAAAGCCATATTAATTGTTGCTTTATAGTGTTAGGGTTGTTAAATAAATCTATGGAAATTTTAAGAAATGATATCCAAGTAGTAAGAGCATCAACACATTTACATAACATTTATGACAATGTAGGTGAGTGCAAAATGATGAAGTCATAGCTCACTTTCACATGGTGCTTGTGAACACTTTAGTCAGTTGTTCCCTGTAAAGTAGACAGGAAGAGAAAGAAGATTCTGATTTGGTCTCATTTGACTTTTTCTTATGAGATCATCTAAAAAGTCTTGTGTGTAAGACACCCATAGAAACTCAGAAGGGTCTCATGGGAAGAATTATAACTGCCTGTGACATTGTTCGAAAAACACTGGTGTTGCACCAAGTACAGCAGATACCAACTGTAACCGTAATTGTGTCTCGTCATTACCTCAAAAGCTTGTATCATAGTGGAACCACAGTTTATAAAAATTGGAATGAATATTGCCATCACCTTTGTACAGGAATTGTCTTAACATATGGAAGAATTATTTTGGGAAACTATGGAAACCAAAATCTGAGTTGCCAAACTATTAAATGAGTCATACAAACTAATTATTCCAATTAAATCATCATGAATCAGTATAAATTGTGTACAGTTGGATGCCAATAGCTGGTTCTAATGAATTTATTTTTACTTTAAGATGTACAACAAATGCAAACCACTTGGCTAAAAATGGTTCCCATAAACTGAGAAAATGACCAATCTATATGCAATGAAGAAACATTCACTTACATTCGTGCTATTACAATAAGCTGGAGTTTTCCCTTAATTTAAATGATTTACAGCATTAACAACAGCATAACTCAAAATCAAATAACAAATTCAGAAAATTCCTTACAATATCAGTTCACAGAGTAGGAACCTCATTAATAAGGGGAGAGGGGAAAGGGCAGTAATAAAGACATTAATAGTATCTATTTATAAGAACTGTTAATATTGTCTTCTCGGGTGACTAGCCAAGTGAGTAGGGCATTTTCACACCCTGCTCAATGCTGAAAGAAATGTCGATCTTATGTATTAAAATTATGCTATTCATGTGATAAAATTGTTGAAAAACATGTACAAACAGGAAACTAAATAGAGTGAGAAGAGGAGGGGTTTATTTCGGGCTATGCCCTTGCTCATGAAAATAGAAAAATATAAATGAGGTCACAAAGGTACTTATGGTAAAAGCAGCCATATTTTCCCATAACACATTTAAAAAAATACTAGCTTAAAAAATGGATAATGCTATTTTCAATTAATAAACACATTCTCATTACCTTCATTATTGAAGTTCAGGTAAAGAAATGGTGCACAAAGAGAATCCAGTCCTTGCCAGTAAACATACTGTGGATGGCTTACTACCCACGCCTTTAAAACTCGCTTGAACTTGTGATGGCCTTCAGGAGATGACAGTAATTCATCATATTGATGGCAGCGGGGTATATCAACCTCAATCTGAAAAAAAAAAAAAAAAAATCGTAAAATTAAACCTTGTTACATCATGTGTCTTTCAACAGATCTTTCTGCACAACACCGTGAGACAATGGGTACTAGTAGCCAACCATTAAAATTAACTTAAAGAATAATTACTTCAACATAACTCTATAATATTTTCTTTTCTGGCAATATGATGCAGAAATTATCACTGATGAATATTTGGCACAGGAACACTGTAAACACTAATAAGTAGCAGGAAGTAACTAGTACATTATATTTCTGAACTAAACTTGTATTTATTCAAATGATGTCTGTAAAACTGAAAAGCAACCAGAATTACACACAAAGTATCTCTTCCGAAAGTGGCCCAACAAGTTGGCTCAATACGATCAGCAGTTGTACTATGATAACTAAAAATACATCCCCTAAATCTTTTTGATCAGTAATTATGGGAAAAACACTAATGTTGATTATTATTATTATTACTCCGCAATTCACTAAAAGTGTGTGGCGGAGGGTGCATTGCACCTATCGAAAAGGGTTATGGTTTGGAAGGGTTATAAGTGATATGGCAGGAGGTGCCCACGGGTGATTGTGAGGAACCATCCCCGCATTCGCGTGGAGTGATCTGGGAAAACCATGGAAAACCCAGATCAGGATGGCTGGAGTGCTTTATCAAAAGCTACTCCTGTCGGATTTTAAGTTTACTTGCCCAGTAAATCTTTTCTATTCCATTCCCTAATCGCTCGTGGGAAAAATGAGTACAGAAATGAATCGGTTCTGGCCCTGATTTCTCTTATCTTATTTTCATGGTCATTTCGAGATATGAATGTTGCTGGTAGCAATATTTGCTGGCTGTCATTCCGAAATACGTCTGTCGTGAATTTTTCAATTAGCTTCTGTCGAGAGCAACGCCTTCGGTGTTCCAGGTCTTCCCAACCTAACTCCTTCAACATCGCACTTACGCTTTCCCTCCAACTATATATACCAGTCACGAATCGGGCGGCTCTTCTTTGGACCTTCTCTAAAGCCTCCATTAACCCCTTTTGATGGGGACCCCATACAGAACAACAATACTCTAAGCGAGGACGTACTAGTGACTTGTATACAATCGATTTAACTTCCTGAGTGCATTGATTTAAATTACGACCTAGAAATCGGAGCATACGATTTGCTTTTCCCATTACATTCTCGATATGCTCATTCCACGACAAATTATTACGAATTGTTACCCCTAGGTATTTAGCGGAATCTACCGTTCTAAGGACAGTGCCATTAATCGTATATTCATAGTTAAATGGTGTCACCTTTTTACTTACACGCATGACTTGGCACTTTTTAGCGTTTAACTCCAACTCCCAATCTTTACACCACGCAATTATTTTCATAATATCATCTTGTAACAAAGTGCAGTCGTCCTGGGTTTTGATTTCGCGATAAATTACAGCATCATCGGCAAATAATCTTTTCATCCCCCCTATTATGTTGCATAGATCATTGATGTATATGAGAAACAACAGAGGCCCTAACACGCTTTCCTGGGGAACTCCAGACCCCACTTCATTAAGTGATGAACTGCACACTGTGTTCTGCCCTTCAGGGAGTCTGCAACCCAGTCGCATATTTGTCTAGATATGCCGTAACCGCGAAGTTTCCTAAGTAACCTAGTGTGGGGCACAGTGTCAAAAGCTTTTTTAAAGTCTAATAGAACCAAATCAACCTGGGATTGCTCATCTATAATTCGACACAAGTCGTGAATTAGAAGTGCAAGTTGTGTTTCGCAGCATCGGCCTTTTCTGAATCCATGTTGATTTGGATTTAAAAGCTCACCTTAATCCAAGAACCGCATGACATTTGAATAGATGATATGTTCTAAAATCCTGCAAAATATTGAAGTTAACGAGATCGGCCTATAATTCTGAGGATCATTAACATTCCCATTTTTAAACACTGGAGTTACGATAGCAGTCTTCCATTCAGCTGGTATTTTTCCTTGATCCAGAGAGACGGTATACAATTTCATCAAATACGGTGCAATTTCCTTTGCGTATCTTGAGTAGAATCTTGTAGGAATACTATCTGGTCCGGGAGCCTTATTGGTTTTTACATTCATAAGCAGTTTAGTTATTCCCTTGACATCAAGAGAGAGATCATTCATAATTTTGTCGGTATGATTGTTAAATATTGGTATCTCCTCTGAGTTTTCTATCGTGAAAGCCTTTTTAAATATATCATTCAAAATTTCTGCTTTCTCTACGCTTGTTCTGATAATTCACCATTTTCTTTAATTGGCGACAGCATAACCTTACGAGAGCCTCTTATTACTTTAATAATTCAGGGCTTTTGGATTGAAATTTTGTGACAAATTACACATATATCAGAAAATTGTAATAACAGATGAAACTTGGGTTTATGGGTATGATATCGAACTAAGGCTCAATCATCCCAGTGGAGGCATTCTGGGTTGCCAAGACTGAAAAAAGCTCAAAAACTTCAGTCAAATGTGAAGGTTATGCTCACTGTGTTGGCATAGTGTACCACGAGTTCTTGTCACAAGTTTGAACGATCAATAAGGAATAAATACTACCTCCAAGTTCAATGCTGTTTGCATGAAGCAGTCCAAAGAAAATGCCCAGATTTGTCTCAAAACAATTCATGGCTTTTGCATCACGATAATGCACCTGCTCACACATCATTCTTGTTCATGAATTATTGGCAAACAACACTGTAATGATGGCCCAGCCTTCATATTCACCAGACATGACCCCAGGTGACATTTTTATTTTTCAAAAAATAAGGAGAACCTTGAAAATCCATCATTTTACAAGCATACCAGTAGATGAGATTAAAAGTGCATAACTGAAAAAGCTCAAAGCTATCCCAAAGATCAAGTTCCAGAAATGTTTTGTGGACTGGAAGGAGTGCTGGCATAAGTGTATAAAATCTAATGGGACTATTTTGAATGGAATAACATCGATGTAGATGAATAAATAAAATTCTTTCAAAAAAATGTAAATCCCTGTTATTTTTTAACACATTTCGTAAGTGAAAAGTCTTCAAACATTATTTTTTAAAAGTCAAATTCATCCACTTAGTGGGATCATCTCTGATGCCAATAAAATGACCAAAACTTTAGTGTCAGCAAAGAATACAGTATTACACAAAAATGGTATCATCAATGAAAAAGCTTATAAACAAGGACAAACCTGCCTATCAGTGTGTGTTGGGGTTTCCTTGTCAATGGCTATGAAGCGTCCTTCAACATCTCCCACAACTTCAAGGACAGCAGCCCACATATCACCACGGAACAGAGGTGGAATGTCTTTTCTTGCTTCTTTGATCAAGTCAGCCTTCTTGTAAGGGTATCCCTGAGTACAAATACTGATTTCAATACTACAGAATCATGCCAAACATTTGGTGACACAAATATAACCTACATTTTTTGACAAACTGCTAATTCACACCAACTTACTTCAAGTAACCTGTCGCAGAGGACAATCCTGTAGAACTGATACTCTGTATCTCTTTCACGAATAACTAGTGGGAGATTTGCAGCATCTGGTTGTGGTTCTTCACCAATAATATCAGACCTACAAACAACTGCATTACTGACTTAAAAGATTTTTAAAAAGTTTTGACATAAGGCAAAAATTAATATCTGCTGAACAGTACTTACTTTTTTTTTTAACCATGCAATAACTTTTATTAAGGAGTAGAGCCTGCACAGTTCCTTAAATGTCAGGGCACCAGTTTCCTCTTCACTTCCCCTTCTCCCCACCCCCCTCCAATGATTAAATGCAAGTATACTGAGTAACTTGTCATTCTGACTAAAAATGAAACAAATAATCATAGTATTATACTATATAAGTGGAAGAGTTATTAACTATTTATTTTCTGTACTATCCTATATCCCTCAATAATAACCTTGCCTTGCTAACTTGCGTTCTTGCATTCACTAATATTACTTTCATGCTCCTCTGTTAATAGTTTCATTGCTGTTCCACAGAGTCACTCATGTTTACAGACCAACAGTAGTTATTTTGCTTCCTAAGTGAACAAGCCACTCCACCTGTTTCCATTTCTTTCCATCGAGTGACACACTTTCTGGACCAGTGTTTTTTGAAATCTACATCACTTCATTTTTAATATCCTCATTTCCAGGCCATGTCCTCATTGAGTCACCTCTTTTCCTAGTTCTCTTCCTATATTCTGCTCTGCCTCCTGCTATATCATTTATATATACCATTACCTTCAACTTGCCAGATTTTTGTATCCTTTAACTTCTGCACTTAACTTGCCCTAAAACCACATTAAAAATAACTTTCCTTGCCTTATTCTGCTTTTGATGTGAAATCAGTTCCAATATTACCATCTTCATACCATTCTCACACTTCTAATAAAAGTTCCTTATTAGTTCCATTCCTATCTTTTTTAGACTTGACCCAATGCTTTCCCTTTTGACACGGGCCTTTTTTATGTCATATTTACACCTTTTCAGAGTATAAAAATTACATCTACTAATGATCGTCCTTACGTAATTCTGTTTAATCTCTACCAGTTTGATATATTCTTTTGATTTTATGTAGGATAATTTTCTCCTATATTTTCAGGAAGTGGATCAGCAAAGTGATGCACTTGTAGTTCTTACATTTTGTTTTACTTCATTTTTTTCCAAATTGGCACTATGACTCCTTTCCTCCAATTGACTAGAGTTTTCATTTTTTTCTGTCATCAATCACTGAGATGCATCTTTCCAAACTATAATAATAACAAAAAAAATTTAATGCTAAAGAAAAGTCTTTAAATATCTTAACAAAAAACCATTGTCTGGATCATTATTTAGTATCGATTCAGCTTCCATAATAATAAAAGTCAACATTTTCATTATTAACCCACATAACCTATACTAGGTAAACAAATAATGAGAAGATTATTCTTACTTTATCTCAATTAGAGGATAGTATGCAGTTGGTGGTAAATGTGACAGTCTCTGAACCAACATGTCCAAAGGTAGAGGTACAACCCTCAGATCAAGCATGGAAGTTGTATCTCGGATTTGTCCAAAGACAGTACCTTCCAAAATAATTATGCTGCAACACAAAAACACAAGTTTACACAACAGAAGATAGCAATAAACACTTGTGAAAAAGAAATAACAAAAATCAACTGTTTGCAGCTCCTGCCTGGAATGAATTCAGCAAATCAGTTCACTGAAGCATTACTTTCAAAGTGTAAATTTAATTGTGAGATACATAACTTACAACTTTCTCTGAAAAGAAGATAGGATAAGGAAAATAACTCATACATTACCACAGAAGTAGCCTGGAGGGCCATATGAACACAAAAAATACAAACACAATTAACAACATTTCGGTTAGTAACCTTAGTCATGTAGCAGGCGACACATGTGGCAAGATGAAATATTTGTGCAAATCTAGATCCACCATATGAATCAACCAAAGATCACAGGATTGAGCCAGTGGTGGTGGGGAAAAGAAAGTGGACCAATGACAATTGTAAAACAGAATAATCAATGAGGTGATCAGTCAAGGTAAGATAAAATAAAATATAGTTTGGATCTGTTAAAAGAATAAATAAATAGTAAGAATAATAAGAAAATAAATAAATACTCAGAAGGTAGGGATTGGATTATCAGTACAAATTTGGCAGCAGAGAGCTACCACGTTTTAATTTAAGATAACATCAGTAACCTTCCTTCCTTTATACCCACCACTCACCATAGCTAATCTTTGAGTAGTTTGTAATATCTTTGGTCTTTCTGAACCTTTTTGTACTCGTCCTCCTGCCTTCATCTGTGGTGGCAGGTTATTTTTGGCTATCCTATCTAATTTTTAGTGCCTAACGGCAGTTTCTTTGTTTCCATTATCCATGTATATATTGTTATATATATAATAACAATGAGCAGTAAAATGCTTTAAGGCAATAAAACTAAGCATGGATAGGGAAATATTATCCAACACTTACCAAAGATGAAGGTGGCTGGGACAATGAACACAAAAAAAGAAAAAAACGCAATATTTCGGCAACGGCCTTATTCGTGCGGAAGTAAGAAGTGAGACACCAGGCAGAGTCAGATGTGTACACAGCGACCGCTGTCCGGACATGAGTGAGTGTACCACTACGGCATGTTATGAATTGCCGCCACCTCTACCACGTGGAGTGGTTCGCTCCGCTAATCGACGTCAAGTTGACTGTTTGGTTTCTGGTGGGAGAATGATCAAATCTAAGATGGCTGCAGGATTTTTTATATGTTTTGCAAGGCCTATGATGTCAATAACTTTTTTCATTAATTAATATCTCCTAATATACTAAATGGTTTAACTTGCAATTACTACCAGGGTTTCCTGTGATCATATTCTATCTGTTTTAATTTAATTTAGCATACAAAAGGCTTTCTATTAGATTAACCTTTAAGTCTCTTATGTCACCAGCTAGGTGTGGTTTTACGCACTCCAACAACAATTAGTGACAATCTATCTTTAAAATCTTAACTATCTGACAAATTATTAAACTTTTTACCAAAACCATTATATATTTGTAATCCCCTTAATTTAAGCTATCTACTGATATAAATTTCTCGACTGTATTCCTTTTAGTTAAACATTTAATTTTTTTCTCTTAATTAAAACCACCAATTAAACTTTGCCAAATTAGTTAATTTTACTATCAAAATATTCAGGCAGGACAATGCTGACTATAGCTGGTGATAAAGATCAGCTGTGGCTTTACTCAACTCAAAGCTATTTCAAATTTTAAATATTTGTCTTCCCAACAGTGTGGTTTAAAATACCAACAAACCAAATTATTACCTCTTAAAATAAATTTTTCCAGATATAATGAATACACTTTAAACTGTTTCTTATGGCGAGTTTTCAACGTGGAACTGAATGCAGGAAAATCCATTCAAGTTGACAATTACTTTATGTGAAATTTCAAAGTCCAACTCAAGTGACTTCAATATTGATCTATAGAATATATTACTGCTGGGGATAGCTAGTGACAAAATAAAGGGTACCTTACATTCTGTACATATTTCAGCATGTCCTTAAATAGTGTGTTTCCAGGTATTTTAGCATTACCATTACTTTCAAGTTTCTTGTCGCTTCCAATTCAATGTTACCCTTTCCCACTGCCCTATTTGAGTTCCACATTTGTTATTCCAACATTATTTACTTTGTTTGATTTGGATGGGCACTTTATGCTGATTAGTGATTTCTTACAATTCTCCATTTGATAAAACTTCATGCTAACTTGTATTTAGAATTTGGTGCAAGGAATGGTTAACAAAGACATAGGATGGAACTGATGATTTTTCATTTAAAATGAATATAATAAGAATTATTTTAACATAATGAATTACAACTAAAAAGTTTCAAAAGGAAAATGGAAGAATCTGTTAAGAATATGCAACTGAGTAAAATTATAAGCTTCTATGTGAAATAATACTAACAGGTGACAGAAATATGTAGAATGGCACTTTTAACCTTGGCAGCGATAGTATGGGTGGCTTCGTACGAATTAAGCCTTGTTTGCGTAGTTCTGCTTGCACGTCACCACCAGCCAGCCTCCAAAGGTGATAAATCTCCTGTAGAGGACGTTCCAGAATAGGGTGCACTCGTCGAGCAGCCATCATTTCATTACTTGGCTCCTGTTCTATCTGCTGGAAATATGGATGGCATAACAACTGCTTGGGTGTTGGCCTGTCATGGGGATGTACACTCAAGGACTTAGACAGCAGATCTAGAAGATCATCAGGCAACTCCTGTAATTAAGAGGATGATGATTTTAATACTTTATTGATTTTCTATTTCCAAAATATTTTATTGTAACTAAGGAAAAATGAAGCAGCTTCTAGGTGATATAAATAATAAAGGAAGGGGAAATTAACCCATTACACACCAAAGTTGATGGCTGTGACGAGAGAAAACACATAAGATCGGATACACAAATACAATATTTTGGTATTAACCTCCTTCAATCATAGAGAACAAGCCATTTGGTACCGGACATGTGTGCACTCAGAACATCACCCTATGCATTCATGTGTCCGCCTTACATGTTTTCTCTCATCACAGATGTCAACTTTGGTATGTGATGGGTTAATTTCCCTTGCATTTATTATTTATATTATCTAAAATATTTTAGTATTTCCATTACACAAACTGTAGGCATCATACAAGTGGTGTTTTTAGCAATGGTATTATATCTTAGTCTGAACCATGTGTCACGGTCTAAAATAATTAAGAGGTTGCAAAAAACTTTATGCTACTCTGTTTGTTTTGTAATTTACTCTTGCAACCCACCTACCTCAGGTTTGATAAGTGAATGTTTACTTTCTGTTCTCTTGCCCCAACTAAATTGCTTACCTAAATTGCTACTTCAGGGATATTAAATGAGCAGTAAATTTACAATTTCCACACAGTGTAAATCTGAAAATGTTATTGTTGTAATATTAAGAAGTTTACATTTCTAGGAATCTGTTTGGAGGAAGATCGATCCTTTTCTTTCATTTTATTGTAAATAAGCACCTTTTGGTTTCCATATATATAAATAAGAAAGGAAAAGAGAGCACTGTTAACCATAAATGACAGCAGAGGGTATTATATATACAAAAACATAATGAATTCATAACATAGCAGAGGAGGGGAGCACATAAATTGAAAATGTTTCTCTCTTCATGTATACCATCATTTTTATAAGTTATCCTCTGCTTCTTCATTTCAAAGGTAGTGTGGTTATTAAAATAAACTGCAAGAATTTCAAAAATTAAAGAGATTTTTTTTTACGTTAGTGACCAATTATCCCTATGTAACTGCAGGTATAAGGAACAGATCATGGCATAATGAAATTGTCAAGGATGCAAGTACCTCCTGTACCAATTTATAATCAGATGCATAAGCTCTCAAATATCCTTACTTTCTGCATCTTTTCCCAGCAGTTGTGCTCTCTGGCGATCTTCTCCACCACACTGCGGCACTGTAGCAGACTCAGAACTTTACGTAGCCACTGAGCTAGTCTAGCTCCAGCCCACAGTGGCTTTCCCATGGCTTGTTCCAGCAGTATCATACCTAGAGACCACACATCAGCCTTTGGACCTGCTCTGACACGGAGAAGAACTTCTGGTGCCATGTATTTTGGATGCCTAAAACAAAATAATTATTGTCTATTACACTTAAACAAAGTAAATGAAAGAAATACACAGAATGTGTAAGCTCCCCTATCTTAGGGTAAAAAAACTATTACACAATTACAATTCAATTATTTTTTTTAAAAAGTAAAATGAACTAACGTCTTCATACCAATATCATCCATAGCTGAAACTATGACTCGTATACATGGAAGGTTTTAATCACTTAACAATGTGGAAGATATGTAATCTCCAATTTAAACTATAGTCAGGACACAAACTGAGAAATTTACAGTCTATCTTTTAAATGGACTGTCTAGCTGACATAGCTGCCAGGCTCCATCAAGCAGCTACCTCATTCTATTGTTGACAAAGGGATATGAGCAAAAAAATTTAAATGCTAATTGTGTGTACATGTTTTTCTGTGTTTCGATGCTGCAGCAATCTTCATCTTCGGTAAGCAATGGCTATTCTCCTATCCAAATGCTTAACATAACACTGAAGTGTCACAGGTCAAGGGAAAAGAAGATTCAAATATTCAGATGACAGTAGAACTTCAGCATTAAAGTATACATGTATCATGCAGTGTTGGATCTTGCATTTGTACTCTTGTGAGTTGTTTGAAAGATTTTCTGACCTGATTATGGCTGCATGACATGAATTAACAGACTGAATATACAATGGTAGTTGGCACTAGATTTATGGGCTATTTTAGTTGGAAAATTGATCATGAATTAAATATCCCTTGATACACAGTGTAAAGAGTGTGCTGTGAATATGTAATTTCTGTCATTATCTCCCATCATGGTCAATACAAAAGCCAATGGTGTCTTCTTAGTGACCAAGACTAATAATGTCTATGTAAAAGTATCAGTGTTAACATGAAACATTGCGTGAAAGGACAGTAACATTCAATGTGGGATGTGCAACAGATGAGTATGTGCATACAGTGCAGTGAAATAAGGCACTGAGGGGATACGGCAGCTGGAGACCAACACAAATGCCTGTGATAACAAAATCTGATTGGCTGCAGTGCCTCTCCTGGGCTCGAGAACATGTATTTTGAACTCCACATGACCGGAAACGGTTGTGTGGCCAATTCCAGTTGGTAAGAGGTGAGGTGCACTTGTGTCAGAGTTATGGAATACATAAGATCAGGGAAAGACTATTCTACATTGATGTCTATATGATTTCTTTCTGCCATTATTCTGTTAGGATTGGAATGCACAGACTGAGGATTAGTTTTGGTGCAAAGGAATCTCTGCCACCCATAGTTTTCTGTATAGCTGTAATCACAGCTGGACAGAAAACTGTTAATTGTTAATTAATGAAGTTAACAAAATTTCTAAAATGTAACTTTTAAGTTAATCTTAAAAATTATTAACGTTCTTCTTAACTTCCGTTAAACTTAAATTTCGTTAATTTTAGTCCGTTACATTGGTTGTTGACGTCATTTCGTTTTAGTTGCATGCCAAGGAACATTGGTACATTCGACAAGTCAAATAGCAAACGAATTAGGTAATGTGAAGTGTGCGTGTGATACATAAACATA
Source organism: Vandiemenella viatica (assembly GCA_031002005.1). Taxonomy (NCBI): domain Eukaryota; kingdom Metazoa; phylum Arthropoda; class Insecta; order Orthoptera; family Morabidae; genus Vandiemenella; species Vandiemenella viatica. The sequence continues at coordinate 160,309,695 of JARYHS010012519.1, forward strand.
TAACTATTATACTAGGCATGGCGTGGGTGTGAGTACAAATGCTAGAGTTGTGGAGGGTTTGTATTTTAAGTCTGCAAACCGACACTCACTATAAGTTTCAAATTCAATCGGTGATTGGTTTTGATATTTTTATAACTTAACTTTGTTACTATGAGGAATATCTAGCTTGTGTTGCTTTGGAGTTTGATAGTTAAAAAAATTGATGTTTGTTACATGATTTACTCATGAAAACAGTAGATCTAGAATCTGTTAGTGAAATCTGAAATGCTAGCAATAGCAACAAGAAGATTAAAAATTCTTGGCCACATTTATGTGATTACATTGCATTTAAATCAAGATTGGGAGAAAAATTGATTTATGAATTCAAAATGTTTTTGACTGAACTTTCTACAATCAAGACTCATGTTTCCAGCCTCAAAATCTTAAAAAAAAAAAAAAAACACATTAAAAGGATGCATACATCTAAATATTTACAGCCTGAAAAAAAATTAGAAGCAGGGTCAACTCAAGGGATAAGGAAAACAATTCAAAGCCTTTGTCAAGTGCTGTGGATTCTGGTGTAGACACAACCAAAAAAAATTTTTTTTTATCTCCATCTGCTAATAAAAGGTTAGGTCAACAAAGCATTGGTTAACCTTTTGGCATCGTAGTATCAGAAGCTGGTGTGGACTAATGCATTGTAAACTTTTTCGTTGCCAACATGATTTTACTACATTTTGTAGCATCTGATACATTTGAGAAGGTGATTAAAACATTGAACCCCAGTAAAAACTCAGTTTCCAGAGGGACATTGGGTACACATATTGTTGATGGTTAACTTTCAATGAATAACTGTAACTTGTATTAAATTTGGAAAACTGTAACGCTTTAACAGTTATCAAAGTTAACTTTTTCAAGTAGCGGATTAACAAAGTTAACTTTTTGATTAACTGTGCCTAGCTATGGCTGTAGCTTGTGATGGACAGTGTTATCCCATCAATTATACAGTCGAGATCTCACAAATATTGACTTCCATCACTTTGGGGCCCTTAGAACACTGAATGGAACACTCTTGGAAGATGATGAGATCAAATGTTGGTGCGAATACATAAGTACATGTATGCAACTAGTAAAGGGAGGGAATACTTGCAATTCTTTAATGCTGACAAAAGACTATAATTATGTTGTTGAAAGCTATGAACAAAAAATAATACATGTGAAAGAAACAGTCTCTTACATGTCACCAATATTAAATTCCACTGAATAAACAAATACTAAAGGAGAAAAATTGGAAATTGGTTTTTGAACAAAGTCGTTTCTTGACTGTCCAAAGACATGACACTAATAAGAATGAAATGTTGATGTTATATGGGATGAAAGAAGAAGCCACAGTACATAGGTGCTAACAAGTCAGCAGGTAATGAGTCATTTACATTTTTCCTAAAAATAGTTTACTTCTTGCCTCCAAAATTTATAAGAAAACTTCCTTGCATCTTATAAGGTAACAAGGTTGTTTTCCTTTTTACAAAACATAAAAATATACTTACCCAATAGGAAATGAAACATCAGCACCTTCACCAGTCATGTAATATAGACCATAGTTGAAAAGTTTCACATCACCATGTTCATCAACCAGTAAATTTTCTGGACACAGGCTGCGATGAATAATACCCAAACTGTTTAGGTGACTTAAACCATCCAGAGTTTGGTGTGCGAGTTTCTTGAGAGCAGTAATTGGAAGCTGCTGTTCACTTAAAGGCTTTGAATGGTATTGGCATACTACCATGGTTCTCTCTGATAAAACAAAACATAAAAATATGCTTATGATGGGGAAAAGGTACTGATGAGCAAATATGGGGGAAACTTAGAAAGTGTGAGGAACCATCGTTTAATGCAAATGATGGCAGGACAGTGTAAGCACAAACACTGGTAATAAATAGCAGTTCCCCTTTACTTGCTAATATCTACAAAAATAAAATTTATGCTCTTGAGGCATAAAGTATAAGTGAAATTTTATTTCTGCTCTTGGTGGAAATAATTACATTTTTTAATAAACAAGGAAATACAGACAAAAAATTATTTACACAAGAAAAAGTGTATTAATGGAAGGTTGCAGTAAGTAGAATACAAAGCTAAAAAATTAGAGAAAATTTGAAACACAATTTGTTCCAACGACTTTTTTACAGTATTGTCCTCTCTCTACATTTGAATTGTTTCACTATTTCATCTTGATAGTGTAAATTTGTTTATTATATATGAATTATTAATCATATGAAAAATGCATGTCACACCAATTCAACTGCACTGATGAAAGAATTACTTTCCAGCTGAGATTAATAATATTTTATGACAATCTTATGGAGTAAAATCTTTAAATGATGACAGCCTCATGTGACAGCTGAAGAATTTGAATAACATTTGTACAGGCTGATGAGTTACATTTATTCATCTTGCAATAACTAAAAAACATTTCATAAGTTAATATATTTCTCTCGGGCTTCCAGCTGTGTTAAGTTGTTACATTTGTGGGACATTTCGAAGGCGTCCTTCTCTGCCTTCAATCTCAACCAAATGTCAATGATTAAATGTTTGTTTATTCAGCCGCTGCCACGGAAACGGTGGAAGACAAAACCAACACAACGCGATTACATCATCCACTCTTCTGCTCGTTACCGATGCGAAACTGTTTCAGAATTTTAATAGCCGGGTTCCAGGCCACACTGAGTTGATAACCAGTGTCCCTGTTAACTAATAAATCAGTTGATCTTATTTCTACAGCCTCTGTAATAACGCTAGCCCAAAAATCTTTGACACGGGCTAAAATTGCCGTTTTTTCAAATTCAAAAGTGTGACCCTCTTGCACACTATGTTCGGCCACCGCAGATTTTTCTTCTTGCCCATGACGAACATTTCTGGCGTGCTCTACACATCGCTGCACAATGCATTGCTGCGTCTGTCCGATGTAACCGTGGCCACATTCAAATGGTATATAATATACACCAGGGGTTCATAAACCTAGGTCATCTTTAATGCTGCCGACCAAGTTACTAATTTTAGTGGGTGGTCTATAAATTGTTTTGACTCCGTGTTGTGATAACAGTCTACCTATTTTTAAACTTAGGGCACCCACAAACGGCAGAAACGCTAGGCCCTTGGTATCAATCTGATCTCTCCATCGATTTACCTTCTGTTTAAACGTGTGAGTAATCTGCCCCTGATTATAACCATTATTTAAAAACGTTTTCTGGAGATAGTCCAATTCACCAGCCAGGCGATGTTTGTCACAAATCCTCTGTGCTCTGTGTACCAAGGTAGTTAATACAGAGTTTCGTTGTGCCGGATGATGACAGCTGTTGGCGTTTAAATATAAGTCCGATACACAGTTTGACCCAGCGAACCATCAGCACGTTTAATAACAAGCACATCAAAAAATGGCAGGCAACCGTCCTACTCCAATTCCATTGTGAACTGAACATTTTCATGGATAGAATTGAGATGCACAAGGAATTGGTCAAGACTGTTTCTGCCATGTGGCCAAATCACAAAGGTGTCATCGACATACCTATAAAAACACTTCAGCTGGAGTGGTGCATGGTTTAGTGCCTCTTCTTCAAAAAATTCCATGAAGAAATCAGCAATGACAGGATACAACGGTGAACCCATTGCTACACCGTCCACTTGTTCGTAATATTCTCCTTCAAACTGAAAATAAGTGGTTGTCAACACATGGTGGAAAATATCAATCATTTTTTGATCAAAATACCTCCTTAACAGATCTAAGGAGTCGACCAAGGGAACATGAGTAAAAGAGAGACCACATCGAAGCTCACCATTAAATCACCAGGTTCTAACTTCTTGTTGTCTAAGATTTCCACAAACTCACTGGAATTTTGAATACTGCGATGAACCTTCCGTAACAATGGGTTGAGAATATCTTTGAGGTATTTAGGCAAAAAGTACATAGGGCTATCAATTGTACTTACAATAAGTCACATAGGTACTCCTACTTTATGTACTTTTGGTAGACCGTACAACCTAGGAGGAACAGGAGCACGGAGTTGGAGTCGTCTTTTCACATCTTCTGCTAGTTCTAAGGAGCGGATCAGCTTCGTAGTCAAGTTGGTCAACTTAGATGTAGGGTCTTGGTTAATCTTCCTGTATGCTTGGTCCTCCAAAAGCTGCACAATTTAGCCTGGGTCAAAGATTTTTGGGCCAGCGTTATTACAGAGGCTGTAGAAATAAGATCAACTGATTTATTAGTCAACAGGGACACTGGTTATCAACTCATTGTGGCCTGGAACCCGGCTAGTAAAATTCTGAAACAGTTTCGCGTCGGCAATGAGCAGAAGAGTGGATGATGTAATCGCGCTGTGTTGGTTTTGTCTTCCATCGTTTCCGTGGCAGCGGCTGAATAAAAAAACAGTTAATCATTGACATTTGGTTGAGAATGAAGGTAGAGAAGGACGCCTTCGAAATGTCCCACAAATGTAACATCTTAACACGGCTGAAAGCCCGAGAGAAATATATTAATGTACAACACCGTGAAAAATTACGATCTTACATTTAATAAGTTGTTTAATAACGTAAGTTATGTTAGGGAACATTATAAAATTTTTAATTCATATCATTATGTTAGGCACCATAGTTAACAGTAGAAGAAAGTTTTACGTTGCAATTGATTTTCCTGTTAGTTTTTTAACTCAATCAGATGGACTACACTAATTATACTTCGAGAAAGACAATGAAATGATCCACTTGTGTACTAAACAAGCTATTGCGATTCTTGTATATATTGCAAAATATAATGTGTAAATTCCTTGGCAAGTCCCATATACACATAAACATCAGATTTTCAAAACCACACAGAGAATGATTTGATAAACAGGTTCCCTCCAATTGAATTAATGGTATATAAAAAAGTCCTTTACTATACTATACCCATATAAAAAACATATACATATATATATATGATCAGGTGGGAATTAACTTAGTACCATATCCTTGAAACCAGGCATCCATCCACCCTTAACATGTGGCGAGAGACTACCAGTAGGCCCTTAACTTATTATTATTTATTCAACATAAATGTAAATTTAATTTTATCACCTCCTTATTCTCTCTATACATTTGTTTGGATTCTCCATTTTGTCTTTTTTTATCATTCTTGTTTTTCCCATGTTTGCAGTGACTATACTTCACCATACTTATTGATTTAGTTTTCTCACTCCACAACCATCATCACACTTTCTACCATGGCTCTCTATTTGCTTGTCAAGTGTCAGTGTATGTACATTCTCTCTCTCAGTATAAAACCTTAATCATATGTAGAGATGAGACATGGCAAGAGTATAAACTGTGTACACACTGAGAATCAGCACATGACGAACAATGAAGGGCAGAAGCAGAAAATCAATAATTAAGGAAAGTATAACCTTAACAAAGGCAGTAAAAAGTAGTAAAATGACAATAGTAATTTTGATAACACGTTCTGCCATATTACTAATTGCATAAAGATACAAAAAAAAAAAGGTTCTATCACAACTTAAGTAAGTCTGCAACAGGCATCCCACATTAGAGTTGTCTGAGAGGGACAAAATCCAGTAAATGGCGTTGAGAATCAAGCTGTTAGTGGACTGTATGTAGACAAATGCCATAAACAATCAGCTTAATGAATACATGAATAGACAAATTGCGTGTGATTACAAGGCAGAGAGGAAATTTCTGCTAGGAAGCAGAAGATATAAATATCCGAGTAAATTATTTAATATTCAGCTGATACTGGTAAGATAGAATGTGGAAGTATGGAAAAAATATACCAAAGAGAGGATATACCAGAGAGTAGGGCAACTGTGCAACCTAACACTGGTCAGCTTCTTTCTTGGACAGGAAAAGATGTTAATGGGCCAAATTTATGGTATCAAGTAGAGAAATTGGCAGGGTCAAATAGAAAGGCATCTAGGTTTGGTATGTGAACATTGCTGTAGAACATAATGAGTAACTAAATGAACTGGGCCGGAAATCATTGGAATATATGAAGTAGGTAGATAGTGCGTAGGGAGTACATAAGACATATTTGTTCTGAGACACATGTAGATAGTTGGCAAAGAATTATGAGTAACATGTGAAAGGTGAGAGGTAACTATGACCATAAGCTAACAGTTAATTTCAGGTATAAGGGAGTGAAAATTTTTTCATTTGTGGGTTAAGGGAGTCAAGGACTGGAATAAATTACTGAGGAGCTACTGCATAATTTGCCTTAAACAGAAGAAGTATTTAAAGGAAAATTTGGTTGCAGGCATATGAGAGATTGCTTCTGGAGCATAAGCTCCATAAATATTAACAATACAATAAAGAAAACATTCCTCCCGTGAATTTAACAGATTCCATTCATCTGAATCCCTCTCTTCAATCATAATAATAAAAAATAGAGATAATTTCTAACACATAAATAAAAGATGCAAAATACAAAATCATGAAAGTCTCTCTTCAACCACCCCATTTTTACTGCTGTCATCATACTTAGTCAAACCCTCATCCACATTTCTGCCCTCAAAAATTGTGCAGCACACATGAGGGTCACCATTAAAGTTTTGAGATGCAACCAAACTAATTTATATATCACACCGTGTCCTACATTTTTTTTTTCGAAACAGTCACCACCAAACTGTACACACATCCACAACTTGTTTACTTGAAACTAGGCGATGGAACAATTTACTAAAAGATGGTGTGTACGTGTTGAGATCAACAGTGCTTATTTTACTGCCAACGTTACTGTCTGTGTTAATGTGCCACCACAGTAGATCAGAGAGGTAAAATGGGCCCAGGTCAAATCCTGGGCCATACTTACTGCAGTTTTAGGCAATTATTTTAATGGTTTAAAGTTAGAAATTAGTTGTTTGCAGATGATATAATGATATATAATAGGATCAATATGGAAGAGGACTGTTAACAGCTGTAGAGTGACAGTGACGGTCAACATGGAATAAAGATAAATGTGAAGAATATTAAATTCTTAAATACACAGATTAAAAGTTAAATGTTGTTTATAAAAATAGGTGGGGAGGAGGAGTAATTGTTTGTTGAATACCTTAGACATAAATATCCCAGCATAATATTTGGTATCAAACTTAATTGGGCAGGATACATTGGACAGGTGACAGGATGAGGTATCAAAATAGAGGGGAAGATGAGAGTATGTACCAGAGAATTGTGGGAATTGGGTTACACAATGTTGGTCAGAACATTGGTAGAATGTGGTTGTGCAATGTGAGAACCAGATTTTTGGTACCAAGTGCAGGAGTTTGGCAGAGTGCAAAGGAGGGCAGCTAGATTTATTTGTGGAAATTACTGCACAACACAATCGGTGACTAATATAATAAAGGAGCTGTGTTGGGAATCATTGGAAGACTCTGAGTGTACAAGATGTATATTGGAAATGAGGCTTGGAAGAGCTTCGTGAAATCATATTTTAAGAAAGAATGAGTTTGGAATTCAACCCTTAAAGGGAAAAAGTATAAATTTTTCTATAACGCATTTTTGTGTCACGAGCGATTTATCTCCCTTAATATCTAACAGATATAGATAAATGAGGTATCATATTAAAGAATAAGGTCTCTGCCATGGTAACATTATATTTTAAGAAAGGAATTTTTCGTAATTCGACCCTTATAGGGCAAAAATGTCACTTTTTCCAAAATGCGTTTTTTGTATCTCGAGCCATTTATCTCCCTAGATATCTAACCAAAATCGATAAATGAGGTAGGATTATGAGGAGTAATGTATCAGCTTCGTGAAATCATATTTTAAGAAAGAATGTGTATGAAATTCAACCCTTAAATGGAAAAAGCATAAATATCTCTATAACGCATTTTTGTGTCACGAGCGTTTTATCTCCCTTAATATCTAACCGATATAGATAAATGAGGTATCATATTAAATAATAAGGTCTCCACCATGGTAACATTATATTTTAAGAAAGGAATTTTTCGTAATTCGACCCTTATAGGGCAAAAATGTCACTTTTTCTAAAATGCGTTTTTTGTATCTCGAGCCATTTATCTCCCTGGATATCTAACCAAAATCGATAAATGAGGTAGGATTATGAGGAGTAATGTATCAGCTTCGTGAAATCATATTTTAAGAAAGAATGTGTTTGGAATTCAACCCTTAAAGGGAAAAAGTATGAATTTTTCTATAACGCATTTTTGTGTCACGAGCGATTTATCTCCCTTAATATCTAACCGATATAGATAAATGAGGTATCATATTAAAGAATAAGGTCTCCACCATGGTAACATTATATTTTAAGAAAGGAATTTTTCGTAATTCGACCCTTATAGGGCAAAAATGTCACTTTTCCTAAAATGCGTTTTTTTTTATTTCGAGCCATTTATCTCCCTGGATATCTAACCAAAATCGATAAATGAGGTAGGATTATGAGGAGTAATGTATCAGCTTCGTGAAATCATATTTTAAGAAAGAATGTGTTTGGAATTCAACCCTTAAAGGGAAAAAGTATAAATTTTTCTATAACGCATATTTGTGTCACGAGCGATTTATCTCCCTTAATATCTAACCGATATAGAAAAATGAGGTATCATATTAAAGAATAAGGTCTCCGCCGTGGTAACATTATATTTTAAGAAAGGAATTTTTCGTAATTCGACCCGTAAAAGGCCAAAAAGTCAATTTTTCTAAAATGAGTTTTTTGTGTCTCGAGCCACTTATCTCCCTTGATATCTATCCAAAATCGGTAAATCAAGTACGATTGTGAGGAATAATGTCTCAGCTTTAATGACATCATATTTTAAGAAAGAAGTGTTTGGAATTCAACTATTAAAGGGAAAAAGTATAAATTGTTCTACAACGTATTTTTGTGTCACGAGCCTTATATTTCCCTTGATATCTAATCGATATAGATAAATGACATATCGTATTAAAGACTAAGGTTTCCGCCGTGTTAACATTATATTCTAAGAAAGGAATTTTTCGTGAACTTGGTGACATTATATACAACCTCACTATTCATCGCATTTTATTCGCGAAATTTTCGCACGGGTCGTCTAGTATATATTATTTCTATAAGGTATTTTTTGTCACAAGCCTATATCTTCCTTCATACTTAACCGAAATCAATGAATGAGGTGTCATTTTAAAGCTTATGGTATCCACTTTGTTTAATCGTATTTTAAGCAAGAAAGTTTTCGGAATTCGACCCTTAAAGGGCAAAAATGTAAATTTTTCTAAAATGCTGTTTTCTGTGTTACGAGTCAGTTATCTCTCTGGATAACTATCTGAAACCGTTTTATGAAGTATCGTTTTATAGATTAAGATCTCCGCTTTAGTGACGTCATATATTAAGCCAGAAAGTTTTCGGACTTCGACCCTTAAAGGGCAAAGGTATCAATAATTTTGCAATGCGTTTTTGTGTCACGAGCGATTTATCTCCCTTAATATCTAACCGGTATAGATAAATGAGGTATCATATTAAAGAATAAGGTCTCCGCCATGGTAACATTATATTTTAAGAAAGGAATTTTTCGTAATTCGACCCTTATAGGGCAAAAAAGTCACTTTTTCTAAAATGCGTTTTTTGTATCTCGAGCCATTTATCTCCCTGGATATCTAACAAAAATTTATAAATGAAGTAGGATTATAAGGAGTAATGTCTCAGCTTTGTGAAATCATATTTTAAGAAATAATTGTTTTGGAATTCAACCATTAAAGGGAAAAAGTATAAATTTTTCTATAACGCATTTTTGTGTCACGAGCGATTTATCTCCCTTATTATCTAACCGATATAGATAAATGAGGTATCATATTAAAGAATAAGGTCTCCGCCGTGGTAACACTATATTTTAAGAAAGGAATTTTTCGTAATTCGACCCTTAAAGGGCAAAAACGTTAATTTTTCTAAAGTGTGTTTTTGGTATCTCGAGCCATTTATCTCCCTGGATATCTAACCAAAATCGATAAATGAAAAAGGATTATAAGGAGTAATGTCTCAGCTTTGTGAAATAATATTTTAAGAAAGAAAGTATTTGGAATTTAGCCCTTAAAGGGAAAAAGTATAAATTTTTCTAAAACGCATTTTTGTGTCACGAGCGATTTATCTCCCTTAATATCTAACCGATATAGATAAATGAGGTATCATATTAAAGAATAAGGTCTCCGCCATGGTAACATTATATTTTAAGAGAGGAATTTTTCGTAATTCGACCTTTAAAGGGCAAAAATGCTAATTTTTCTAAAATTCGTTTTATGTATCTCGAGCCATTTATCTCCCTGGATATCTAACAAAAATTTATAAATGAAGTAGGATTATAAGGAGTAATGTCTCAGCTTTGTGAAATCATATTTTAAGAAATAATTGTTTTGGAATTCAACCATTAAAGGGAAAAAGTATAAATTTTTCTATAACGCATTTTTGTGTCACGAGCGATTTATCTCCCTTATTATCTAACTGATATAGATAAATGAGGTATCATATTAAAGAATAAGGTCTCCGCCGTGGTAACACTATATTTTAAGAAAGGAATTTTTCGTAATTCGACCCTTAAAGGGCAAAAAACGTTAATTTTTCTAAAGTGTGTTTTTGGTATCTCGAGCCATTTATCTCCCTGGATATCTAACCAAAATCGATAAATGAAAAAGGATTATAAGGAGTAATGTCTCAGCTTTGTGAAATAATATTTTAAGAAAGAAAGTATTTGGAATTTAGCCCTTAAAGGGAAAAAGTATAAATTTTTCTAAAACGCATTTTTGTGTCACGAGCGATTTATCTCCCTTAATATCTAACCGATATAGATAAATGAGGTATCATATTAAAGAATAAGGTCTCCGCCATGGTAACATTATATTTTAAGAGAGGAATTTTTCGTAATTCGACCCTTAAAGGGCAAAAATGCTAATTTTTCTAAAATTCGTTTTTTTGTATCTCGAGCCATTTATCTCCCTGGATATCTAACAAAAATCTATAAATGAAGTAGGATTATAAGGAGTAATGTCTCAGCTTTGTGAAATCATATTTTAAGAAATAATTGTTTTGGAATTCAACCATTAAAGGGAAAAAGTATAAATTTTTCTATAACGCATTTTTGTGTCACGAGAGATTTATCTCCCTTATTATCTCACTGATATAGATAAATGAGGTATCATATTAAATAATAAGGTCTCCGCCATGGTAACATTATATTTTAAGAGAGGAATTTTTCGTAATTCGACCCTTAAAGGGCAAAAATGTTAATTTTTCTAAAATTCATTTTTTGTGTCTTAAGCAATTTATCTCATTGGATATCTAACCAAAATCAAAAAATCAAGTAAGATTATGAGGAGTAATGTCTCAGATGTGGTGACATCATATTTTAAGAAAGAATGTTTTTGGAATTCAACCCTTAAATGGAAAAAGTATAAATGCTTCTATAACGCATTTTTGTGTCACGTGCCATTTATCTCACTTGATATCCAACCGATATAGATAAATGAGGTATCATACTAAAGATTAAGGTCTCCGCCGTGGTAACATTATAATTTAAGATAGGAATTTTTCGTAATTCGGCCCTTAAAGGGCAAAAATGTCAATTTTTCTAAAATTTGTTTTTTGTGTCTCTAGCCATTTATCTCCCTGGATATACAACCAAAATCGATAAATGAAGTAGGAGTATAAAGAGTAATGACTCAGCTTTGGTGACATCATATTCAACCTCACTTTTCAAAGAATTTTTTTTTTCGCGAAATTTTCGCATTGGTCGTCTAGTATTTAATTAAATTGCAATGGAGCGCACACTCCAGTGGCAATTTCCCTATACATACATCTTCCCACTTTCCTGCAATCACCTACGTTTGCCCTAGCAAATTTTAGCTTTAAATTCTTTCAACGCTTTTGGTAAACTATTCATCATTTCTCTTGGTAACATTTTCCACTCCCTGATACCCTTGTACCTGAAATCGAGTACCAGCTTCTGGTCATCTTTTCCCTTCCATGCATTACTTTTTAATTCCTACACCAATATCTTTCCATGCCTCGTCACAATATACGACTTGTACACTCCCATGACCCTCTTCACCCTCCTCCTGTCTTCCAATGAATCCCATTTCAGCTCTTTTATAATATCTGTTACTGATTGCATTCTGCGGTAATTTCCGGAAACAAATCTAGCAGTCTTTTTTTGCACCCTCTCCAAGTGCATTTGATATGCAAAAGGTTGGTCCCATACTACACTACCATATTCAAGCAATGGTTTGACCAAAATTTTGTTACCCAATTCCTTTACTTCTTTTGTACATCCCCTCATCAGTCTCTCCAACAAGTGCAGAATTTTGAAACCTTTTCCTAGTACCTGACCAATGTGTCCTGCCCAGTTAAGTTTGTTATCAAATGTAAAGCTAAGTCTTCAACAAGCAATTCTTTCCCCACCTTATAATCATAATCAGCCTTTAGTTTTTTATTTGTGTATCTAATAAGCAGACACTTCTTTGCATTTATCTTCATCCCATGTTTACCAACTCAACTAGATATCCCGTCCAGATCACCCTGCAACTGTTTACAGTCCACTAATGTTTTGATCCTTTCATATAGCTGTATATCATCTGCATACAACGTAATTTCTAATAGTAAACAATTATTCATTAGAATAATGAATAGCAAAGGTCCCAATAGGCTACCCTGTGGCACTCTCAATTTTACTTCACTTCTTTTGATACTGCATTTCCTACCCTAACTTTCTGTTTTCTACCTTTTAAAAATTCTTCTAACCATCAAACCACATTCTCATCTACTGGAATAGTTTTTACGTTATTATACTACCATTTTATGGCTCACTCTGTCAAATGCCTTTGAAACTATCAATTTGGCCTTCCTTGTCCATTTTATCTGAAATAGCATGCATATATTCACCAACTGCCGAAGGATAGTAAAAGAAGGAGTGACATGCCGGGACTGCGGGCGCTGGTTTCACTGGGGGTGCAGCGATGTATCTAACAGTGACTCTTGTGTCAGTATTTCCTGGAACTGTCACTCCTGCAGAATTAGTGATCAGGAGCAGCGGATTCTGAAACTACAGTCAGATTTGGCATCTGCAGAGAGGGATTTAAAGGCCCTGAAGGCAGAAAACTCTGTTCTTAGGCATAGGCGGAACAGTGAATGGAAGGTAGTCAGCTCTGGCAGGAGAGGTAGGAGACGCTGTCTGTCTGATGGTTTCCAGCTGGAGACATCCAATGTGTTTCGGCCATTGGAGGATCTAGATGGTGACTCTGAGGACCGTCAGGTTGGACTGAACGATCTGGGTTCTTGCAAAGTAAAAGGGAAAAGTTTTCAGGGTGTATCTAAAAGTAAACGCAGGAAGGTACTGTTACTTGGGAGCAGTCACGGGAGGGGAATCAGTGAGATGGTTCAGTCTGACTTGGGGCCAGATTATGAAGTCTGCAGTATTTTCAAACCAAATGCAGATCTTGGAAGTGTGGTAGCAAATGTGAAAGACCTAGTTTAAAGATTTTTCAGATGAGGATTGTGTTGTAATTGTTGGGGGACCAGGAAATCGCCTTGATAAAGACCTCAATTATTCAATTGAGGGAGACATTGCCCACATTTCCAGGAACACACGTCAGACAAGTGTGAGATTTGTTGGTTTGCTTGAGCGTTATGATAAACCCTGGATGTGGCATAACATCAGGCGTACAAATGCATCCTTGGAAAGGGTTCTCTGGCAGCCGGCTAATTCACACATTGGTTTGATTGATGTGGCCTGCATTGGTAGGGACAGTTATACTCGCCATGGACTCCATCTGAATGTCAGAGGTAAGAGGAAGCTTTCGCTTCTTATTGCTGATGAGGTCAGAGGATGCCAGGTGAGTGAAAGAGGTATTCCTGTGATAAATGGTGTTAAGTCGCGGCCTTTTTTAGGGTAAATAAAATAGATTTATTAAGATGTCTAAAGGAAATTAATGTCTCTGATGATCATAATTTGTTGAAATTAAAAATTCCAACTGATATACCAGTATGTAATAATAAAATAAACAATTCAAAGTCATTGCGTCAAAGTGTTCAGACCAGTATTTTCGACCAAAATATAAGAGGAATATTTAGTAAAACTGATGACATTACCTTAAGCCTAGAAGAGATTCAAAATTCCAGAAATTTTAATGTAGACGTTTTGTGTATATCTGAGCATCATTTGTCTGATACAGGAATATCTCAGCTGTCCATCCCAAATTTTAAATTAAGCTCTCATTTCTGCAGATGTAAAATGGAGAAAGGGGGAGTTGCGATTTTTGTTAAAAATAATATTGAATGCAGTAGTGTAGTTGTAAGTAAGTATTGTATAGAACAACACTTTGAATGTTGTGTTACTAAACTAGAATATGATAAGGAAGAGCTGATAGTGATAGCAATTTACAGGGCCCCCTCAGGTAATTTCAGACTGTTTTTATCTCATTTAGAGTCTTTGCTACTAAGTTTTACAAATAGCAAACAAATAGTATTATGTGGAGATTTCAATGTTGACTTTCTGAATCACAGCAATGATAGATTAGATATGGAAGCCTTGATGTTGTCTTTTAACTTAACAGCACTTGTAAATTTTCCTACGAGAATACAAAATAATAGCAGGACTGCAATTGATAATTTTTTTATGGATATTTCTCAGTGCAGTAATTACAGCATACATCCAGTAATAAATGGTATCTCAGATCATGATGCCCAGCTATTATGTATAGAGTCCAGGAACACTGTTAAACAGATAAAGAAAAGCTGGGTTTATAGAAGAAATATTAGTGAAAATAATATAAAACACTTCATAGATACCTTAAACAATGAAAACTGGTTAGAAGTATATAATGCGCAGGGTGTTAATGCGAAATTTGATTCCTTTCTGAATATATTTCTAACACTTTTTGAAGGTAGTTTCAAAAAAAGGAAAATTCTCAACACTCCAAACAATGAACTGGGCATGGGATGGATAACAAAGGGTATTAGAATCTCTAGTAAAACAAAGAGAGACCTTTATTTAAAAATGAGAGAATCGGATAACTATGCGCTGAAAGTTCACTATAAACTTTATTCTAAAATACTAAGAAATGTAATAAGGAAGGCCAAGAACAGGTACATATCGGCGAAAATAGAAAATTCAGACAATAAAATGAGAACAATATGGAATATAATAAAGACTGAAACAGGAAAAACTGTAAATCACTCTAAGGACATAAAAATAGAACAAAATGGATATGTGTATAGCGAAGTAGGGGAAGTTTGTGAAATATTTAACAAACATTTTACGTCAGTAGCAGATAAATTAGGCATAGAAAAGCAATCCCCACATAGTACTCTAAGGCTTCTTGAGACTGCTTTCCCAAATAGCTTTGTGGAGATGAAATTGCCACCAGTAACAGTCTCAGAAATAAATAAACTCATTAAACAATTAAAACCTAAAAATTCTTCCAGCTATGACAATATTTCAAGTAAATTACTGAAAAGATGTTCAGACTGTATCAGTCATGTACTTGCTCACATTTGTAATGAATCCTTAATACAAGGTGTTTTTCCCGATAGACTAAAATATGCTGTTGTAAAACCATTATTTAAAAAAGGAGAAGTAACATGTGTAGACAACTATCGTCCCATTTCATTACTTTCAACATTCTCAAAGGTTTTTGAAAAAGTCATGTATAGAAGAGTAATAAAACATGTTACACACTATAATATCCTAACTAATTCACAATTTGGGTTCAAAAAAGGATCATCCATAGAAATGGCTATATATTCATTTTTAAATAACACATTTGAGGAACTGAATAATAAAATGAATCCTGTAGGAATATTTTGTGATCTTGCAAAAGCATTTGACTGTGTAAATCATGAATTACTTTTGAAAAAAATGGAATACTATGGTATTTTTGGGACCGCAGGTAAATGGTTTAAATCATACATTGAAAGCCGAATGCAAAAAGTTTCAATTTTTGATTCTAAAATAAGTAAAGATGCTTCATCAGACTGGGAGAAAATAAAACATGGAATTCACAAGGCTCTGTCTTAGGTCCCCTCCTCTTTCTGTTATACATCAATGACCTTCCCGGAAATTTATCCGACGAAGTTAAGAGTGTTTTATTTGCAGATGACACTAACCTTACTGTGCGTAAAACACCAAACAGTACTATAGAATTTAATGTAAATGAAGTACTTAGAGTAGTAGCAAATTGGTTTAAGGCAAATTCATTAAAATTAAATTTTGAAAAAACACATTATATTAGGTTTAAAACAAAAAACTATGCACAGCCAGATATATGTATAAACTATAAAAACAACACAATCTTAGAAACAGAGAGTATAAAATTTCTTGGTATTAAAATAGATCAGAAACTCTGTTGGCATGATCATATCACTACACTACTGGCAAAGTTAAGTAGTGCCACCTTTGCAATACGAACACTTTCTCTAACAGCAGATCTAGAATTAATGAAACAGGTGTACTACTGATATTTTCATTCAGTAATGTCATATGGCATAATTTTTTGGGGAAACTCTTCACAAAGTAAAAAGTTTTCATAGCACAGAAAAGAGCTATTAGGTTTCTGTGTAGGGTAAAACCAAGAACTTCTTGCAGACAACTCTTAAGAAACTCAATATTCTACAATGTATTCTCAGTATATATATTCTCTCATGAGCTTTGTCATAGAAAATTTTAACCTGTTTACACCTAATTCACAGGTACACAGTTTCAATACAAGAAACAGAAATAACTTGCATAAAACACAAACATCTCTGTCATTAGTACAAAGAGGAGTTAATTATTCTGGGATACATCTGTTTAATAAACTACCTAATTGTATAAAACAGCTTTCAGATAATAAAGATGTATTCAAACAAAAACTTAGAGATTATCTTATTGGCAACTCCTTCTACTCCATTCAAGAATTTGAAGAAAATAATTAATTGTACTCATTATGACGTTTGTAAAACTCAGTTGCAAAAATGTATGTTATTATTATTTCTTGTATTTGTAAAATATGTATATATTTACTATGATATGACTCATATTATGTGTATATGTATCAACAATGACATGTTTCACATCCCAGAGGTATTTCCTCAGCAGGGATCCATGGAACAAGATTGATAAATAAATAAATAACTGAGATTCACATGAATATACTTGACTAAAGCCATGTTGCCTACTTGAAAACCACTTACGGTCCTCATATATTTCTGATGTGGTTGCATATCAATCTCTCCATTAATTTACCTATCACTGATTGGCCTGTAATTTTTGACTCTATTTCTCAACCCTCCTTTATGTACCGGCACCACTATAGCACTTTTTCAGTCCTGTGGAAAGCAGCAAGTATCCAGACTCAATTTAAATAATATTTCAAGATAGGGTACAATGTCACATCCGGCTATCTTTAAGATATCTGTAGTAATATTATCTACATCAGCTCCTTTATGTTTTTTTGGCTTTCTTATTTCCTTCATGAGATCCTCAGGATGAATTTAAAATTTTTTGGTCTGTTCATTTCTAATTATGTTGTTAAGTTCATTCTCCGAGTTAGACCCTTCCATTTCTGATTCTCTAATGCTCTCAGTAAACCAGTTATTTAAAATCTCTGCCTTTTTTTAAATCCTCGGTAACTTCTTCTCCATCCTTATCTGCAAGTGTCTCAACACCCTCCCTTCCCCTTAGTTTTCTAACATAGCCATATAAATTCCTAGATGCATCAGTCAATGGTCTGCCTGCACTGACAATTCATAAACCAATCTTTAGCCACCTTCTTAGCTATTATTAAGTCCTTGTTTAGTTGTTTTAAATTTTCCCTACTACTCTGCTGTCTCTTAACTCTGTTATGTTCTCTTCTTACCATCCTCTTTAACCTCCTCTGCTCCCTACTTCTCTTTATTTTCTGTTTTAGAATAAATTTTTGTTCCCCCTTTCTTGTTATCTCCTTGAACTCTTCGCACCTAGACTCTACTGCACTTGTGCCTTCCATCCATTTGCTGAAATATTCCAAATTTGTGTCTTTTTTATAATTGTACCCATTTTCCCATTCAATTTTGGCTGCTGGTTTATCTATCAGCACTGCTTCATGATCACTTATTCCTTCGGTTACTTGACACCCCACAAGGTTATCATCGGGCTTTATTAGGAATATATCCAAAATATTTTGTTCCCTAGTGTTCTGCTCTACCACCTGCGTAAATCCTCTTTCCTTTATTAGGGTATTTGTAAATCTCTGTTTCCTTGTGTTATTAATCTTATTTCCTACCCAGGATACACCTGGTAAATTTAAATCCCCACCAATGACCATTCTATTCTCACCCCTGAAATCTAAGTATGAATTTAATTTCTCCCCAAGAACCTCTTCTTCATCTGCCATTCTTCCACTGCGGTAAGCAGCCAACACCCTGATTTTTTCATTTTTATTACACCAGAGATCTACCCCAAGTAACTCATGGTCATGATCTATGAACGCCAGCGAACTGTGGTAGTTTTTGTTAACTAGTATGAAAACTACTCCACCAATTGCTCCTCTATCTCTGTAACCATCGGGAAAAACCTCACTGTCTAGTAGTTCTTCTTTTAACCAACTCTCTACTCCAATTATTACTTGTGGTTCATGTATCTCTATTAAGTTTGCAAATTCAATTACTTTATTCATTATACTTCTACAGTTCACCAGTAGCACTCTTATTGCTGGCTTTATATTTTCAGTATTAACCCCCTCCTTCCCAGTTTTACCTCAGTCAGTTATTGTTTCAGCAGCTTCATTTTTTTCTTTAACATCTGTGATTTTCCCCATCGTGGATATACAATCAGTATTACTTTGATCGTCTATTTCCATCCCTTCACCAGCAGCCCCTATCCTAAAAAGGCACAGTTTTGACCCTATCATCACTGGAAATGGGCTCTCTTACTGCTCTGGCTAACAACTCAAAAAGTACCCCCTCGCCCCTTCTATTTAGGTGTAGGCCATGCCTAGTGAAGCCCCACCTACCAATGGTGTTCACAGGCATAACCCCCAAGACAGAACTAATGCCTTTCCCAAGTAGCACTTGAATAGTTCAAGGAATGGAAATAGGGACCATGACCACAAGCTAGTACTGAATTTCAGGTTTAGGTGGTAGGAAAAGTGTGCATCTCTGTGTGTTGTTTCACAGAAAGGATTTAGAAATTTGTAAAGAGAAAAAGTATGAGGTCTATTGGAGGATGCAATTCTGGCTCTACAACGTTTTGTTACACGGAGTTTTGGCACCTTTTTTTTTTAGTAGTTGTGATTACGTTAAAATATAACAAAAGCTGGATTATTTTGTGAATATATTAGAATCGCAGCTATTTTTCACTCTGGATTATTTATGCTATTTGTAGTTCATTCATGTATCGCTAAGTGGATAGGTTCCATTTAAAATAACGATATAAATATGTTTGATACTCTGTGCTTTCTGAATTCTTAAATATTCTAGATATAAGCTCCAACACAAATAAATTATTTCTACCTTGTGTTATAACTGATGAAGAGCACATTTAGATAATTGGAAAGTTTATTGCAAACTTCCCGTGTACAGTTCCTTATTTCACTATTCCATATCGGCAAGTGATTGTAATTATGTGAGTGTAAAAAAGTATCCAAGTAAAAAGTTGAGGAAGCAAGTAGCTGTTGAGCCTTGTTGCAGTACTGCATAATTATGAGTGTTTATTTAGAAACTTATGAATTTCTACAAATTCTCCATGTTTCTAAACAAATATTATGAACATCATAAAGTTTTACTACCACCTTATGTGTTGGATAATCCCAATGTTGTAATATTTGTACATTGGTATAGGGATCATTTCAACCTAAACTGCTTTGTTTTCATCTCAATGGTTGTGGTTAAGTTGAAATGCAGCCTGGACCAGGAGAAAAAAATTATAAAAGAGCCATTGAAGTGCAGTATTTGCATACGGTGAAAACATTTGATCTCTAACGATTCAACACAGCAAGACAAGTCCATCATTAAATCATGGAAAATTTATAAATTTAATGTGACTTTTTCCAACGGAGATAAGCTACAGTGCCAAGATCACATAAAGCAGTTTTTTTTATGTTTCATTGACAAAGTAAATCTGCTACTTTAATAGCAGATTATTTTACTGATATTTATAGGAATACTTATAATTTTGGGTCTATGGGTATAGAAATATACGGAAGGGTTTAGTTCTAGATACCGATACCGGAAGCATGGAAAAATTTCAATTCTGATTATATAAATACCATATTTCATTTGTCCCTATCCAAAGTAAAAACCTATTTTCCATGCAGATCCTTTTAGTAACATTTGTAGCTGCCCATGCATTGTATGCGTCATACCTGACAACAGAGTTACATCACAAATAACATTAGTGGAAGGGTTTACATCATCATCATTGTACACAAGTGGAAAGTAGGGTAGGTACCGTGATCTAGAATTAATGCAAAGAAATTTTGGTTTAATTCTAGATGGGGATATGGCTACAATCTCTTACCGCCTTGCGTAGTAAACACACAGATCAGTGGTATATATGATGTAATTATGTCTTAATCAGTCTGCTCATACCAACACGGTAACAGCGATAGATAAGATTTTAAAATTGGGTATCGGTAATATCGTGGTTTATGGTTATGTTTCACTTTGGTCCTGGCTGCAATACGACTGAAACGAATATTTCTAAAATATGATTTCATCAATAATTATTTGAGTTTATGTTTATGCAGCCTGGACCATAGGTCACAATGACGTCATATGTACCACGTGATCTTTGTGTTTACTACATGAGGCGGTAAGATATTGTAGCGGAATCCCCATCTAGAATTAAGCCGAATTTTTTTTCTTTGCTCTACTGTTCATTTTAATATATCCTCAACTGCAAGGGGGAAAAGAAAACAATTTACAATCCTTGTACTGAAAAAAATTGTTAAAATTTGTTATACCTTTGTAATACTGTTGCAGTTATGCAATCATCACATATTTTAGTATTTATTTAATTTGTAGAAACTTTTTCATGAAATGCAAATGAGGAATGTGAAGAAGACATATCAAAACAGCCAAACCAAAATCCACGAGGTTAATTCTACTGATTGATAGCAGGAGAAAGTGGCACAACCACCTGCTTCTCCCAATTTTTTTATCAGTACTATATTATATCAAAAATAAGAGAATCCACAAGTAATTAAAAGTTTTATCGAAGAATCATGATTTACTTAAAGAATTTGGAAGGTACATTTGTGCATACAGGCCCCTGCAGGATCCACTGACTCAATAAGCAATAAATAATGACTTTCATACTTAATGAACTAGTTTATTCTGCTTTCTAGATAACCTCAAATGATGACTCGAATTCATTCAGCTTATCAAACTGCAGAAAAATGTAGCATGCTCATTCCTAAGAAGCACTACGATAACAAGCGTATCTAAAAAAACCCACCATGTTTTCCTCTGATAATATCCAAGTAGGTACATAAATGTGGATGTTTTATAGTCTTCAAGAGCTGTGCTCTACCATAAATTGTAATAGAATTTGGTGTCAGCGGTAAGCCATTGCTGCCACATAATTCTCCTGGATGGCTTCTTGCAAAGAAAGTGATACCACCAAAATGTGCACCCACATTGTCTGCCGCTCCTTTTATATCTAACAGACACATCGTTAAATTAAAAAAAACACGAAATACATAAATAATATAAATCAAATAAAGCTTGCAAAACAATAACCTGTCATTTTTTACTCAAACTCCACGGTTGACCAACGATATAACCAACAATGGATGCCTATCACCAATCAATTAAACTTATGAGAATAAATAAGGTCCATCAAATTCGGATATGTTCTCCATGATAACTATCACAAATTTCTTAACCTATAAATTTACATGACAGGAAAACAAATAAGAATCAAAACAGAACCACCCCTGAGTCAGAGATAGTAAGTAAGATATTTAGCAAGGATATGTTCGTCAAAGATATATTTAGCGAGAAATTAATTATAAACTTTGAAAATGATGAACTAAAGAAACTGAACACTTCAAATTGTATTGAATTATGTTCTGTAACTTCTGAGGGATTAAACAATTTTTTTATCTGGTTTAATGGCACAACAATCTTTAATTTTCACACTCCTCTTAAAAAAAAATCATAATTTAATGAAATCTTAAATATGATCAATACTTTAATTTTAACAATAGTTTTCGCACTCAATATTATCCGTCCTTGTGTTAGATGAGTGGCTGTGTCTTCTCTGGAAGTACATTTAGTTAATTTCTCTCAGAATGTGGTTTACATTCTGAAGGTGGAAAGTTTGCGATGATGATACAGTTGAAAAGGATATTACAAAAAAGCATATAGTCACAAGAATAATGGTCGGATGATTTTATACAAGTAATTAAAAAATGATAATAGATATAAGTATATCCTCCACAGTCGTCCATAGATGACAAAGTGTTGTTGGTACAGGAAATAGTGCACGAACTGATCTGTCGTTCATGTCCCTTATATGTTCAACTGGATTCATGGATGGCGATTTAGATGACCAAATATTCGCTGATATTGCCCAGAATGTTCCTCAAACCACTCGTCAACGATTTTGGCCAAGTTAATAGCGCATTTTCGTTCTCGAAAAGTTTATCGTTGTTTTGGAAAATGCAGGCACTGAATGGCTTCAAACGGTCTCCAAATAGTTGAACATAACCATTTCTATTCAGTGGTTTGTTCAGTAAATACTGGCGGTACCAGGATGGAGCGATCACCAGTTTGCATTGCTGAAAACCTGGGTGCATGGTATCGCGGGGCCAGTGCGCATGTCGTTCGCTTTCACCATATCTCCCACACCTCCATAGCTACCGACATCTAACCACCATAGTTTACGATGGAAGATTCGATGTTATTACCACACACAAACATCAATGGTCTATCCTATGTAGTTGTGGCAGGAAAGAGAAATATAAGGTTACACAAGTCTTTGGTCGAAATATGAAAATGCCCTACATCGACCACTTTTAACCATCATATCTCCCACATCCTCACAGCTATCGGCATTCGGCCAACGATGTGCACGACAGGAAACTCCATGCTACTTCCACACACAAACACCAGTGATCTGTGCTAGGTATTGGCGGCTGAAAAGTGAAATATAGGGAAACACACGTATGTATGTATATATATATATATATATATATATATATGATTTAACGAAATGACATAGTATATGTCATCAAGGTCGGATGTTTTCGTAAATTAAAATTACGAATTAGTACATGATTATAAATTCCTTAATGATATCAGTTTGATTTTACCCAGGTGTTGTTTGGTATGTGACACCTACACGCTCTGTATGTTAATGCGCTGCGCAGTCAACAGGGCCACGGGATGAGCCTTGCAATTCTGATTAGATACTTCACCGCCCCAACGGTCGTGACCTTTGCCGTTTGCGCTTGTCGGCGTAATGTGATTAAACCGGCACTCACGCGTTGATAAAATCTATGCTGAAAGCAGGCCAAGTTCAACCCTGAAGGAAATAACGTATTCATTGCAACATCACAGACACCAGTAACAATGAAATTACCGGCTCGAAAAAATTTCGACTTAGACGTAGACTTAATAACTTGTGCTTTAGAAATCGAACTCATAAATCCAAAAGTTTCTGCAGCATGGAATGAAGGAGAAATAGTTTAATGCGTTATTTGCAAAATGTGTGATCCCTAATTTGGTCACAACATGAATTTTGTCGGGATAAATTTACTGCGTAATATAAATTTACGTACTTTACATCAGTGCCAGGTAAAAATTAATATCTTTAGACAAAAGTGCTATGGATGCCTATGGTAAACAATTAATTTCAGTCATTTTGTGTGAATTAAGGTCTTTGTGAATCGATAAAACAAGGAAATATGAAATTTAATCACGTGTGCAGTGTCTCGTCCCTAATGCTACTAAACACAGTAGCGAACAAAAACATTTGTTGTGATACTTATCACTGTTAATTTTTTTTTTTTTTAATGGCATTCGGCCATGTTAGCAATTCAGCCAGCTCAATGTGTTTTTTGTTTTTACAGTGTATAGATTTCATCCAAGTGTGATTGTTTTCTCTCTTTTGTAAGGACGACACAAGACGAACACAACACTCGAACCGGCGACCCCTGCAACGCGAAGCAAGCACGCTACCCCAACGCTGCCGGGGTCGACAATTGTTGTTTAACAAGCAGATTTTGCTGTGAAGCACCACATGGATTACTCAGAATCCCTCCGATTTCTGAAACTTAATGATCTTAGAGTTGAGATAAAAAAACGACGGATCCAAAACTAGAATCCTGACATGCAATTTCTTACGATGAGTATATTAACGCGCGAGTCATCATCGAATTTTCAGAAATCTGTCACGGCTCCAAAATTTTTCATGAATTTAATTCTTTATGCAATAGAGCCACGTATTAAAAAAAGAAACAGAAATTAGTAAGGGATCTGTTGGAAGAATGAGAACTTTAATTTTGTCTTGCTATACATACGTTTTTGATGATAGCTGAGAGAATGCGCTTATGATGCTTAAAAGTTACTTAACATATCTTCGTTTCTTTTCATTCTTATTATATTTGGCTGTTTAGTCACAATCAGTGCAAATTGTAACTTATTTCTGATACGCTATTCAAACTAACACTGTAATATCCCACGGTTCTTCCTTGCACATTCTCGATACTATAACGGCGGCCAGGGAAACTGGCGGGTGGGTGCGATTGCACTGTTGCCGCACTTGGGAACATTCCAGCGTAGCTCCCCAGAAAACGGCAACGCTGAGCGTCCTGTATTGCCTAATACTAGCGTCAAGGCATAAACTATTACTACAAGTAAACGGGCGAATTTAACTGCTGAGTGCACGGAATTGGAACGGCTCATTGTAAGCCGCCCGCCAATTTGGCTGGCCACCGCTATAGTAACTAATCCCAGATACAGATCACATACAGTACAACAGTATTCCAGACAAGAACCCACACAAATTTTATACGCTATTTGCTTTACAAATAGGTTACAAAGCAAAAACGTGCAATACTTACGCTGTCTTCTCCGGTCTGCCCTTGTAAACTGAAAGGAGTGGGATATGATTATAAATACTTTCAGCAGTTAATAAATATTATTAATAAAAGCGCTTTGCGGTCAATCACTCTTGTCATTTCGCTACTTCCCCCAACGTTTCTTACCCAGCACAGGAGTATCTTCAGAGTAGTACCTCGTGTTACGATTTACAAATCTTCTGATATAACGATTATTCGCACACTATAGAAAGAAGATGTGTGAATTTAAATGTCAGTCTCTGGTGACTCTCAATATGATGCGTTTTCCTGAAGATTACCCAAGGCTTGGGCCTAAAATTTTGAGAGGAACCAGCGTGATAGCTCACAAAGCAATTTGTTATATGATTCTGTTTTAAATAAAATACTTATAGATTTAATGTTACTTGAATCGGAAACCTTACTTTTAAAAATAACCCCTATGACTCCGTTTTGTTTTAAAGAGTTCTATTTTAAGACGACTAATTCAGAAGTCCAATTCCGCAATTCTTAGAACTTCGTATTGATCACCATCGGTCGCTTTTGTGTGACGGAACACATGACATTTAAAGGCGAGAGGCAGAAATACTCTCCACGTTTTCTCCATGGCCCGTAAAATGACATTCTACGTACTATGATGCGGCTCAAAGATCCCACTGAAAACGGACTCAAATATTATAGGACTCAGATCATGCAGTGTTCTACAAATCTTTCATTTCTTATGTGACAGTAAATTTCCTGAAGCAAATTTTTATCGGAAATTCAATTCTCAAATCAGAATCTTTCTATCTGGTAAAGTTGTAATTTGGATATTCAGTAAAATTATAGCCAAAATTTACAATTGGTGGCACACATCGGGAATTTTTTGAGCATCAGTTGGCAATGTTAACATTTTTGCTTTTTTTTTTAAAATGGTGGCAGCTCTGTTATTAAGCTGCAAGTCTTCGTTCAAAAACAAAGTTTGTAGTTTACAAGGCTTGTGTTTGAACAAACGAAAGGCAGAAGTGATGGTTTCCAGTTTACACAGACTGCCTCAAATTGTAGTCGCAACGGTGTACTAACGCTTTTAGAAGCGGAAAGTTACATTGAAGAGTTGCGTGAGGTATCCCTCCTAGTTCTGACGCTATGAGACGCGCAACCTGGGCAGTGGGACTTGGAGTAGCGCCTGTTGGTGACAGCAGACCCTTTGTGCGTCCCGACTGCTGACTACACAAACATTTGTCGGCCACCAGGAATGCACTGCTCCTCCACCCCGCCTACAGCAGCGTGGGTGGGCTCCACAAGTACCGGCGACCTCATTTCCCCCTGTCCCCTTGACATGATCAAGCATTAATCATATCTATACGTTTGATTGTGGTCTGTCTTGACCAATCTAGCTCCCTAACACACAGTAACGAAACTTCGCTTGACTGTACTGTTGACAAATACCAATTTACCTCAAAATATTAATACAGCAACTAACTAAAGTCTAAAATTGTTACATTTGTTCAAATTTCTCAACATTCTCCAGGAAATAATTGACTGAAGTTGAAGTTCTCATGTTCGCAGGAGAACCCTGTTCACGTCCCTTTCTGGTCATTATTTTCATTATTCCCAATGATTTAGACGAATGAAATGTCAAGTAATTGGTTAGAAGAATTAAAACTACTATAACAATAATTTGAGGAAAATGCACTTGAGAATTACCCCAATGTCGATTATGGCAACAAAAACAGTAAAGTAACATATTCTATTAATTATACCGTTTTAGAAAAAACTTAAGGTGTATATGGTTTTAACGTGAATGCGTTTTTCAGGTGGATACTGGTTATCATACCAGAATTTCGAGCGACATGAAAATTATCCACATTTCAACGACTAATATTCAGAAACTACGCAATAGACAGAGTTTGAGAGAGAAAACTTGAAAAGAACAAATGTGTGTCAAACATTTCTCCAGTCTCGCAGGAAAGGACGCGATTTATAAGGAAACGAACGGCGAATAAAAGCAAGCCGAATGGTTTTAGAATGTAAACCCCGCTCGTTTCTTGTGTGTCAAATACACTGCTGCGGACAGTTTAGGGAGCATCCATAAACTACGTGACTCGGACTAGGAGGGGGGAGTGGTTAGGTACAAAGCTGCTCGGAGCTACGTGGGGAGGGGGGGGGGGGGTGTCCGAGCCAAGCCACGAAATATTTCATTCATATTATTTTTCACGGTTAAAATAGGGTACAGAACACCACACAACAGCATGTTAATATTTATTTCCGTCGGTTAATTACCCCGTATGTAATTTAAATATCCTGTATACTAAGAGTGGGAGAGTGCTACAGTGTTACGTTGAAATAAACTGGTTTACTCAAGTTAGTTACTTCAGACCGAAATACCGTATCATAACTACACAGACGGAAAAAAAAATCCCAACACCAAGAAAAAATTATTGTAGAGTAATGAAATTTGGACAATGCATTTGTCAAGTTAACATGTTTAATTGATTAAATTTTCAAGATCACAGGTTAATTTAAGCTCAAGAAAATGCATTTCAAATGTGAAATACTGTTAAATTAATAGCCGGTGTAACCTCCAGAATTTTGAATGCAAGCCTGCAAACGTGAATGCATTGTGTCATACAGGTTTCGAATGTCACTTTGTGGTATGGAGTTCCATGCTTGTTGTACTTGTGCTGTCAATACTGGGACGGTCAGTGCTGGCTGTGGATGATGCTGGAGTTGTCGTCCAATGATATCCCATACGTGTTCAATTGGAGACAGATCTGGTGATCTCGCAGGCCAAGGTAACATGTCGACACTCTGTAGAGCACGTTGCGAGACAACAGCGGTATGAGGGCGAGCGTTATCCTGTTGAAAAACTCCCCCTTGAATGCTGTTCATGAATGGCAGCACTACAGGTTGAATTACCAGACTGACGTACAAATTTGCAGTCAGTGTGTTTGGTATAACCACAAGAGTGCTCCTGCTGTCATAGGAAATTGCTCCCCAGACCATGACTCTAGGTGTAGGTCCAGTGTGTCTAGGCCGCAGACAGTTTGGTTGCAGGCGTTCCCCTGGCCTCCTTCTGACCAACACTGGAGATCTGTTGTGTTTTCTGATGAAAGCAGGTTCTGACTTGGTGCCAGTGATGGCCGAGTGTTGGTCAGAAGGAGGCCAGGGGAACGCCTGCAACCAAACTGTCTGCGGCCTAGACACACTGGACCTACACCTGGAGTCATGGTCTGGGGAGCAATTTCCTATGACAGCAGGAGCACTCTTGTGGTTATACCAAACACACTGACTGCAAATTTGTACGTCAGTCTGGTAATTCAACCTGTAGTGCTGCCATTCATGAACAGCATTCAAGGGGGAGTTTTTCAACAGGATAACGCTCGCCCTCATACCGCTGTTGTCTCGCAACGTGCTCTACAGAGTGTCGACATGTTACCTTGGCCTGCGAGATCACCAGATCTGTCTCCAATTGAACACGTATGGGATATCATTGGACGACAACTCCAGCATCATCCACAGCCAGCACTGACCGTCCCAGTATTGACAGCACAAGTACAACAAGCATGGAACTCCATACCACAAAGTGACATTCGAAACCTGTATGACACAATGCATTCACGTTTGCAGGCTTGCATTCAAAATTCTGGAGGTTACACCGGCTATTAATTTAACAGTATTTCACATTTGAAATGCATTTTCTTGAGCTTAAATTAACCTGTGATCTTGAAAATTTAATCAATTAAACATGTTAACTTGACAAATGCATTGTCCAAATTTCATTACTCTACAATAATTTTTTCTTGGTGTTGGGATTTTTTTTTCCGTCTGTGTATTACAAAGAAAAGCTTCTTAAAATTAGTCATGACTGACAGAAACAGTTAACGAAGTCATAGGTAACCGCTGACTGATAACATTAAGCCTGAAAACTGTGATCGTAGGCCTACTGCCGTGAGTCATGCGGACATAGGGCCTAAAGGTAGTTAAGAATAAAGGGAAGAATGACGAAAGGAGTAAGTCATAGTGACATAACATTTAGCACTCTACATGTGAATACTAAGCACGCAGACCTCCAAGTAGAGAGCGGTAAAGGCTCTGTGGCTGACTGGAGATAATACACCATCACAGATAAAGTGTAGGTTTCCGTATTTCGTTCAGTCTTTATGTTCAATTACCAAGTGAATGAAAATGTTTTCTAGCTCGGGTAACTGCTAGTGAAATGCTGCACCGAAAATTTCGATTCAGATCATTTTGCTTTCTCTTAATATTCGTAATTACACAATATAAAAGGAGCAGTGAACAAATCAGTTTGAGGTGATTCTACGATAACCGTGACGCCGCAATTTGATGATCGATTCTTATGTAACTCGACGAGACAAATCGAAAGTGTAGAATGCAGTTTTTTGATATCCCGCTTAATTCTCGAAGTATCGCATCTCAAAGGGTTGGGTCAAAATGTGGTCTGGACCAGAAGAAACTTTCAGCCAAAGCCAAATTTGATGATAGATTCTTATGTATCTCGACGAGGCAAAAATAAAGTGAAGAATAAAATTTATCGATGCCTCGCTTAGTTCTAGAGATACCGGGTGTTTCAAAAATGACCGGCATATTTAAAAAATCAATAAAAACTAAACGGGCAGCGATAGAAATACACCGTTTTTTGTAATATGCTTGGGACAACAGTAAATTTTTAGGCAGACAAACTTTCGAAATTAGTTACAATTTTCAACAACAGATGACGCTGCAGCCGATTTTAAAGATATAGATGATCGTGTGATTGCTTTGGGCTATTCCACAAAAACAGGAAGCGGCGTGGATTGGCCTCCCTATTCGCCAGATCTGAACCCATGTGACTTCTTTCTGTGGGGACACTTGAAAGACCAGGTGTACCGCCACAATCCAGAAACAATTGAACAACTGAAGCAGTGCATCTCTTCTGCATGTGAAGCCATCCCGCCTGACACGTTTACAAAGGTTTCTGGTAATTTCGTTCAGAGACTACGCCACATTATTGCTGTGCATGGAGGATATGTGGAAAATATCGTACTTTAGATTTTTACAGACTGCAGCGCCATCTGTTGTTGAAAATTGTAATTAATTTCGAAAGTTTGTCTGCCTGAAAATTTACTGTTGTCCCAAGCATATTGCAACAAAAGGTGTATTTCTATCGTTGCCCGTTTAGTTTTTATTGATTTTTAAATATACCGGTCATTTTTGAAACACCCTGTATACTGTCTCAAAATTGAAGTGATTTGGTTGAGATGCGGCTTGGACAAAAAAATTGCTATATACACAAGGAAATACTAGCTTTACATGGACAATGGGTGTTTTGTTTTCTTATTGCCGATTGTGGTTAGGTTGAAATGCGGTCTGGACCAGAAGGAAAACGTTGCCAAAGGCACAATGAACTATTCCTGTAACTAACTTTTGATAGTCGATATCTTGAAATATATATATACAAAAAAAATATTCCTCAGTTTCGAGTTTTCTCGTCGAGACATACGAATCCATCATCATCAATTTGCGACACCACGGTTATGACGGTGGTACCCAGTTTGAGAAATTCTCTGGAAATAAATCAAAGTCTTGTCTGATAGTATTTTTCCTTTCTTCCTTACACTTATCCCGCTATTGTAGGGTCAGTTTTTTTAAACGACGCCATTAGTTGGAATTTGGCCGGCTTGTAGTTGAGCCTGACACCTCTCGGGGAAGAAAGCTGGTTTGCCATTTATCTGCAAAACGTGGAAGTATGTTTTGTGTGTGCCAAGTGTATTTTTGTTTGTGAAATGTGTAGTTTATGAAACGAAGATTGAGAAACCACCTAAAAGTCGCAATCAAGTTGGCCGGTACGTGGGGACCACTACTCAAACCCCCTCCCGTTGTACCTTCCCTATCTAGTGTGGCGGCGCCTGAACTCGCTCGGCCACACTGGCGGGTCATAGTAATATTCCTACACAGTAGCCCCTACATTTTTTTCATTTCAGTGACATTCAATATCCATGTAATTATATTACGCCAATTACTATTATTATTACTCCGCGATTCACTAAAAGTGTGTGGCGGAGGGTGCATTGCACCTATCCGGGAAGGTAATGGTTTGGAAGGAATATACGGGATATGGCAGGAGGTGCCCGTGGGCTACCGTGAGGAACCATCCCAGCATTTGCCGGGAGTGATCCGGGGAAACCATGGAAAACCCCGATCAGGATGGCCGGAGTGCTTTATCGAAAGCTACTCCTGTAGGATTTTATGTTTAGTCGCCCGGTAAATCCTTTCTATTCCATTCCCTAATCACTCGTGGCAAAAATGAGTACAGAAATGAATCGGTTCTGGGCCTGATTTCTCTTATCTTATTTTCGCGGTTATTCCGGGATATGAATGTTGCTGGTAGCAATATTTGTTTACTGTCATTCCGAAATACGTCATTCGAGAATTTTTCTATTAGCTCCTGTCGAGTGCAACGCCTTCGGTGCTATAGGTCTTCCTAACCTAACTCCTTCAACATCACACTTACGCTTTCCCTCCAACTATATATACCTGTCACGAATCGGGCGACTCTTCTTTGGACCCTCTCTAATGCTTCCATTAATCCCTTTTGATAGGGACCCCACACAGAGCAACAATATTCTAAGTGAGGCCGCACTAGTGACTTGTATGCAATCGATTTAACTTCCTGAGTGCATTGTTTTAAATTACGACCTAGAAATCAAAGCATACGATTTGCTTTCCCAATTACATTCTCGATATGCTCATTCCACGACAAATTATTACGAATTGTTACTCCTAGGTATTTAGCAGATTCTACTGTTCTATGGACAGTGCCATTACTTGTATATTCAAAGCTAAATGGTGTCACCTTTTTACTTATGATAAAAATAAATTTACTGTAAAGACGGAAAAAAATCCACTAATCAATACGACATCTTCGAAGTGAAAACTTCTGTAGACGCGTTACGAGATATTTGTACGGGGGTAAATCTGTGAGTTCGTGACGTCACCGTCATCAAGATGCCACCTGTTGCGCGTATGCTATGCGCGTTGGGTTCTTTTCGCAAAATCTTTATAGCCTACCTAGTTTTTATCCCATTTTGATAGAACTTTGCATACAAATGCTTTAAAACAAATAGAAAATTACTGTTACGATTGATTTACAGAAACCTTAACCATCACCTCCTTCCCCCCTCACCTTAATTTCTGTCCCGGAATTGTTATTATTTATTTCTAGCCGTTACCCGCGACTTCTTACACGTGGACTTAAATTTCATTGCCAGGATTGGGGATAGAAAGCTGTTAGTAACGTAAGATTTGTCCCAAACAACACCGAGTCGGCATAACATGACAGGAAAGCTATCACAATATCACTCTACTGTCAAACCTGTCTCATGAAGAGAATTTCCAAAATATTTAAAAACAGAAAAACAAAGGAAAGTGCGGGAATGTGGAACAGGATGGGGTTTAATTGAGGGCAACTTTATTTCAAATTGGTCTTTTCTTCTTTCTTCAGGATGAGCGTCTGATACTTGGGTTCTAATAATTTTAGCTGATCGTGCTCTGCTAGAGCCACACCTTAGGCCAGTTTTACGTCCGCAAGGTATGTCTAAAAAGAAGAAAAAATAAACTGGCACCAGAAAAATTTAGGCAGACATAAAGTAATAGTACAGTGCAGAGAAAATCAAAATTTATACTAACAAGTTTTGTCTCTAAACGAAATTTATTAACAAATCATACACTAACAGACTGCGCGAGAAGTACAGCTTGAGCAACCGACGTAACATTACTGACTAACTCACGCATCCGTCTGTCTGTCACCATTCGATAAGTTCTCAAATTTTCGTGATTAAAACTGTTATTCATGCCAAAAAAAAGTCCTGTATTCTTCCTACAGATACAAAGTATTTCCTTGTCAAATTCTACCAATATTGGTATAGCCATTTAGTCGTCAAAACGTGACAAAGAGACAGAGCCTTACTTCCGCATTTATAATATCATTAGTACAGATCACACACACACTGATTGCGAGAGAAACAACGCCTGATGATCAATATAGCGTAAACAGTGAACACCTACAGCATTGTTACAATTTGTCACGCATTGCACCCCTAAATTTTTGATATCTACATTTTAATTAACATGGTATCCGAACAACTGACCATCTAGGCGTGGCTCATACGAAAAAAAAACAATCCTTAAAAATCTTTTCTTCCAACGGGATTTGAACCGGAGATCACTCTCCAAATATCAGTAGGCAAGAGCATTAACAACTGAGCCACCAAACAGCTATACCGGGAGGCACTACAGAGACGTACACATCCTGTGCGTCTGTCTATCGCCGTTCGGTAATTTTTCAAAATTAAGTGACAATATGTATTATTTACACCGAAAAAATTATCCTATCTCCATTCTACTGCCAAATAGCATCTCCTTCTCAAATTTCATCAAGATCGGATTAGCAGTTTAGCCCAAGAAACGTAACAAACAGACAGAGTTACTTTCAGCTTTATAATATTAGTATAGATATCTGTCGCCATAAATATGACGTGTTGTGCGTACGATGTTAATACTTTTAAGTTTTCACTTCAGTCGGCAGTCCCCAATGACTGCCTATTTTTTTTTTTTTTTTTTTTCACTGGCTCTGGCGTATTTTGGTGTGTGTGCCAGAACGTAAATGACAGTGACTTTCTTGTCTATCCTACAAAGACAGGAATAATCTTAGGCCGGCATTACACTGTAAAAGATCTTTGTCCAAGATCTTTTATGAAACATTTTATCATATTTATTTTATCAAAGATATTTTATGATATTTTTTCAGTTCCATTACACTATATAAAATTTTTCGTCATAGTTCTCTGAAATGAATGGAGTAAACTTGTAAGCTTTTGCAGACCCAGTTAGTGCAACTGTCACAATATGGATTTATTGAAGATAAAGAAGAGAAGTAAACATATTTAGATTACGCCGTGGATTACCAGACTTGATATGACAGGAGTTCAAAAAAGTTAGTGAAAGAGCTGCAATGTGAGGACATACCAAATTATAAAAATTATGGTTGATGCTGAAGTATACGTCCAATAAATAATTACCACAATATTTTCATAAATTTCTACACCAGATTTATTTCCCCATATATACTATTGGGTGTTTATTTTTACGGTGTATGTGCCATGGGTTGTACTTGATTGATGGTGACGGATCTACACCATTCTGCAATATAGCACACGCATTGGTCTGCACATTACTTCTGTTATTATTGCAGAAACCTGTCAAATACTAATTTCTTAACACATTAATTTTTTCTTTTTACGTCTTCTACAGTACAGCATTCTATCATAGCACTAATTAACTTTTCGTAAGTGTTCACCTTTTTTTTCCTAATCTTATAGTCTATATGTTTCTGAGTTTACAACATTTCCTTCTGTTCATACTCAGAAATAAAGATTTTCTTGGATTCGACAGTCATAACCAACTTTGGTAACGTCCCTTACGCCATTTTCTTTGTTTACATTTGCAGGGTGGTGAAATCTTTTATAAAATGTAATGCCAGCGTCTTACATTTTATAAAAGAAATAGTATAAAAGAAATCTTTTATAAAATATGCCCCATTACACTGTAAAATATTTTATAAAATATCTTTTATCAAAGATCTTTGACAAAGATGTTTTACAGTGTAATGCCGGCCTTAGTGGCGTGCAGTCGCGGCTCCATATTGCACGGAGATGTGCGTGGCTGCGTGAGGTGTAGAAGACAGGCACACCGGGGCAGCCAAGCACGCACAATAGCGAGCACAATGCGCGGCCTGTCTCGAGTGCTCCTTTTGTGCGGCCACCCCCGCGCCACTTGTCCACAAATAAAAAAGTTTCCAGAGACCCTCTGATAAACTGGGAGAGACGAGCGAGGCTAAGCGAATTATCGCTGTCTCACCGCGACACCACAATCGTGCGCCCACGGGTTGGAATTTGACTGCACCATGACGTCATGCAGTGTGGCGTGTTATTTCCGTCAAATGCAAACGCCCGGCTGCAAAAATCAGAGAGACGTGAAAGGAACTGTTTAATGCTCCTTACTTGTACGAGGATTCAGTTAATACGGAAAAGTGTAAGAAGTACCGATGGTCGCCGGTTCGAGTCCGGCCGGGGGCATGGGTGTTTGAGTGTTGTGTGTGTGAATGTCGTGTTCGTGTTGTATTGTCCTTGTGATTACACTTGAAAATATGTAGACTTGAGAAACTAATACATTGAAAGAATCAGAATCACATTGAGCTGGCTGTGTGGCCCAGTAGCCGAATGCCATTCAAGTAAAAAAAAAAAAAAAAAAAAAAAAAAAAAAAAAAGTGTAAGAAATCATCATCGTATCCTCGTGGTTATTACGCTTTTCACTAAACAGAGGTACAGTTTCAAATTGTGTAAGGAAATTGCAGTGCGCGCCATTACAATTAAATTCAATTAATTTGTTTTTTTTTGAAGCTCCTTATAATCGGTTAAATTATGGCAGATTATTATGACGTATATGATCTTCTACGATGCCATGCAGACTTTCAAGACTTATAATATGAGACTAAATTTCTTTCCTGCTGTTCTGACAAGTTGTGGGTAGTGTGACTCTTATAATTCATATATATGGTAATGATGAGGTGATGTGAAATTCCGATTTTTCCCTAAAGTCATTTTGTTCATTTATGATATAATGTCTGCCTTTCTACTATTTATGATTTTCACTATCGGTTAATAAATTTTTTTAATGAACACTATGAGCAGAATTGCAGTGATAACTAGCATTTAATTCCAGATTTAGTTTCGCGGTTGTGCATTTCGAGCTGATTCAATTTATCCATTTGAACTTATGTTTTAATATCCATGTACCCACTTCGAGAAATCAGTAGTAGCTTAACATTAAGTGGAACCACACTTTAATTAATCCTCAAGGAACCCACGCCCCGGTGGATTTCCGTACACAACTACTTTTGCATTTCACGAATTTTTATTTTATATTGTTTCAACGTTTGATATAAATTGTTCAGCGTCTTTCTTAGTAGTTAATTTTAGTCGATGACTCTCTTACTTACAAAGAAAATTTTTCTTCTCCCTTATGCCTGAAATCAAGTGTCAATTTATGTTTATGGTCTTTTCGTACCTTCCAGGTACACCTATTCTTTTTCTTGCCAATATCCGTCTAGAATCTTGTCCTTGTTGCCAATATATGCTATATAAGCTCCACCAGCCTCTTCATCTGCCTACTGGCTTGCAACCAGTCTTTACCCAGATCTTTCATCAATTTTTGCTACTGACTGCAACAGCAAATGTCCAAAATTAAAAGATTTCTCGTATGGAAATGAATAATCGAAAATCAGTATTTAAATCTATAATAGGAATGCAACAAGAGAAGTAAGTGAATTCTGTTACTTGGGAAGCAAAATTACAACCGATGGGCGAAGCAGGAATGATGTTAAACGCAGAATAGCACTAGCAAAAAGAGCCTTCATGAAAAAGAGAAACCTTTTAGTTTCAAATATTGATCTAGGAATTAGAAAGAACTTTCTAAAACTCTATGTGTGGAGCCCAGCACTTTATGGTAGCGAAACATGGACTTTAGAAATACCTGAAATAAAGAAAATTGAAGCATTTGAAATGTGGTGCTACAGAAGACTGCTGAAAATTATGTGGACAGACAAAGTAAGAAATGAACGAATTTTGGAAATGATGGGTGAGGGAAGAAGTTTGTTAAAGAATCTTACAGAAAGAAGAGACAAGCTGGTAGGTCACATTTTGAGACATGCGGTATTGGTTAATTTGCTAGTGGAGGGAACAGTCGAAGGTAAGAACTGTAGAGGAAGACTGAGATTAGAATATATGAAGCAGATAATGGAGTACGTGGGTCGTACGGGGTATGTAGAGATGAAGAGGTTAGCACAGGATAGGAAGGGATGGAGGATTGCATCAAACCAGTCGAAAGACTGATGACAACAACAACAAAAAAGAAGCTTCTGGTCCACGTTTCTGTCTCAAAATGCACACAAAAATTCACAAATTTAACAACATAACTAAGAGTACAAGGCCTACGTAGTTGTCGGGTAAAATGTAAGAATAAGATTCCTTCCACAACCATCGCTCAAATAACAAAATAAGAACGTCATTGCGAAAACTGCACAGCCTCTTTGTTATAGGCGACCTCTTGACAAATTTGAAAACTCTCGCTAGATTTCATCATCGTAGCGGCAGTGAGATCTGTCAAGATGAGTGCGGTCCAGCGTAGCGACATGGAACGGGAAAGTGAACTGTCGCAACTGCTGAAGTTTCGATTCTTTCCTGACCACTGACGTGATCTCTTGTGTTCTGGTCGGTGACTTCCTTTACCTGCGCAGAATGCTGCTCCGCAAACCAATCTTTAAATATCTCATTTCGTTTTGAAAGACATAGACGCCTGTTTATTAAAATACGAATATTATGGTTTCATGAAGCCATGTTACAAAACACAAAACAACAGATTATTATTATTATTATTTAGGAAGTTATGATCAGCCTTTACCATCCTTCTGATTTCATATGTGTTTTGACGAATTTGACGGAATCTTCAATGCGGATTTTAAGTACATAATTAATTTAAAACCGAGCGTGAGGGGCGAGCGATAATGTTGTTCTTACCTCTCATTCGGGAGGGAGTGGGTTCGAATCCCCGTCCAACCATCCAGAATTGGGTTTTTCCTGGCTTCTTTAAATTTAATTTAATTTAATCTAGTCAGATCAGCTAAAACAAATTAATGCATTTCTTCACAAGTGAGAAATAATCCTATTATGCGATTATTGCAAGTTTTTTTTAGAGCTACTTCGTCATGTTCCCATTTTTTTACCATTCAACGAAAATCATTTCATAGAGCTTATAATTTATTGCAATATCACTGAAAATTATATTAAAATTCTGGCGGCTTATAAAAAATTAACTTTCTTCATAAACAGTATTTTAATTTTTAAATATTTTTCAATCTGACGAAAAATTGGCACGGCCTAACAAAGTAGCATTAATAAAGGGTACCAGATGAATAAAAAAAAATTAAAGGAATTTGTACCAAAATTAATCATCAAAACAATAACGTTAACATTACACTAGTAAGATGATGGACTTGTAACAAAGACCTTTCATCTAAAACCATAAAGTTTAGAATCTCGGCTTATGTGTGTGCACTTCACGCAAAAACTAATAAATGGATTTCAGCCAGCAAAACTGCTTATAACGATAGCTTATGTAATTAGTTAACATATAAGGTTATTTTTTATTTCGATTAAAAACATGTTTCGTTCATGACACCGAGGGTAAAACTATAAATTTTGAAATTCGGATATTTTGATCAAGAAAAAATGAACCATTTCAATGAAACTGTACTTATTAATAGCATATGTCAGGTTAGTGATAGCTTAAGTTTCGAAGTTACATCGACACGCTGAAAAATAAAACAATAGACTGCTAATTTAACTGTTTCGTAACAGAATCTTTCAATTAAATACTGTCTGGCGCAAGTCAAAATGCTTACCACAACTTGTATGTATATATTTTTGTAATATGTATGTTCGTTTGGGCAAATTAGGACGACGTTAAGAATTCGTTTGGCTCGAATTTGTTACAACTAGAGGGGACCTACAGTTTAAGATGGAATTTACACCACTGATGCAGTCCTAGCGTACCTTACATTACACAGCAAGCTATACCAAAAGTTAAGGTCGGGTTAAGGGTTTATGAAAATCCACACCGAGGCAAGGATTCAAACCGGGGACCTTTCCGTTATAAAAAGAAGATAAAGCTGCGATATACTAAACAGTACAGTGTTCATTAAAAAATTATCAGCACGTTTGAAACTGAATTAATTTAAACAATTCGATGGCTAAGTCCCCCCCCCCCTTTTTACAGAAGAGGCAGAGTGGTTTAACTGGCCAAAAACAACTGAGTATTTCACAAAATAAATTTTGAAAAGTAGTTATTAAGTTACAGGTTACCTATTACGAGTAATTTATCATCAGATCTAATATAAGAAAAAGACATAATCATCTCAATTATTAAATTAAAGAAAATAATATCCCAGCGTTTGAAAACAAGCTCAACTTTAACAAAGGATAATCCTTTGTTTGCTACTCTTTCTCCTTGATTTTTCGAATTCTGATCTCGATATGTTGCATCTTTTTACAATCGCACCATGACACTTATGAAGTTGCATTTAATGTATCTTTACTGGGATCGTTCATGTAATAATTGAAATCTGTTAACTTTACCGTAACGTATTTCTATTTTAACTCGGCTCCACATCCATAATTTTCCACGATTATTGTCATCACTATAACATTAAAAAAACGTAACGTCTAACATTGTTTTCACATTGAATCTCTGTGTAGATCTAATTAACTGACTAAATTAAATGATACTCAAAGAGTGTCCGTATTCTCCTTTCATGTCTCGTGCTATGAAAAGAACACCTCACTCTCTTCACAGTGCGCTGAATGGAGTAATCTGCGCACATATTCACGAGACGTTAACGATATGTGGCGTTATGAAGTACGGCCTTTCATACTTCGCATTAGAGCTCGGCTGCAGATGCTGCCCTGCTCCGCTGAATATTCATTCATGTCGCCGCGTACCACCTGTAGAGTCAGAGAAACCAGCGACGAGTCCGCCAGATGATTTCTCCTCCACCCACGCGCTTAATTAAATCTCTGGCGTGAGAAACTTGGCCACAACGGGATTAGCTTTGGCAGCGGCGCACGGCGTCGCGAAAACCTGGATCAAAGTTTCTCTTTTCACTCTCCTTCTCAGTTCGTTGGCAATAAACAGTACTCCTTCTAAATGGCCTTCGTCAAACCTTTCTCAAACAGATGGCAAAACGATATGATTTATTAGGAAGTCTGAAGTGAACGTTATCCACTTCCAGGTTGAGCCGAATTTTGTTGTAGTACGAAAATTTATCCTCTCGACCATCTTTTCCTATGTCTACACAGGTGCCGTAAATAAATGGACTATATTTGAATTTCTAAAATGAATGCGGATAAAGGAACCAGCTCTATTCATGTAGAGTTATGCTATGCCATGACGTCTAGGACAATTTTGGTTATTCCATTTTTTATTCATCCAAAATTCTTATTTATAGGTTATAACAAACTGAAGAAAGGATGGAGATCAGAGAACGTTTTATACATAAAATACACGGATGCAGTTTCGTAGGCCCTATTGATGATGGTCGCTTTATTTTTACCATATACAATTCCTCCATTTTGTAAGAGGGCAACAGTTCTAACGTAGAATAATGACAATTGTGATTTTCCTTCTCCAAAAAGGACTTTAACATATTTGCATCTGATCATAAGAGACGAGAGTTACTTTGCTGTAACTGAGCCACATACTGATATTTTCGTCGATAGACTGATTTCAGCTGAATTTTTTATTATCTTTGGAATAATTTTTTACATATTAGACGATTTGGTACTGATTTTCATGGACTAGAATCGAAAAATGTGTTAATTGACATGTGGTTCCACAATTTCTAGACATTACGTTTTATTATTAATGTTTTCTTAACTTGATTAAAACAGCTTGCAACAAAAATTTCAGAATTACAGTACAGCCCAGTATTAGCTTAATATACAAAATGAATACTTCCCCCTTCACATATTAACTGAAACTCCTTTACATCCTATAAAAAGTTTAATAGTTTATATCAGTAATAAACTGTGTCTAATTGAAACCACGGATTTAGTTACACAAGCAGAATGCTTTAACGAACATGGTGGAATAGCGGTAACTCTCAGCTGTGGCTTTTGGGAGGACGCGGGTTAAAATCCCTATCCAGCAAACCAGATTTAGGTTTTTATTGTTTTCCAGAAATCACTCCGAGCGAATGTCGCGATGTTTCCTTCAAATATGCCATGGCCGAATTCCTTCCCGCTCCTTACCTACGATCCTTCCAGTGAACTATGGAAGACTCCTTAAGAGGTACAAAACTAAGAGTCAAGGTGGGAGACACCTTATCTAGTGCTCTGGAATTTAGAACAGGAGTGCTACGGGTTAGGAACTTGAGTAAATAATTATTCTGTATAATGATTCTG
Source organism: Vandiemenella viatica (assembly GCA_031002005.1). Classification (NCBI taxonomy): domain Eukaryota; kingdom Metazoa; phylum Arthropoda; class Insecta; order Orthoptera; family Morabidae; genus Vandiemenella; species Vandiemenella viatica. The sequence goes on from JARYHS010012519.1 coordinate 160,350,764, forward strand.
TTGATAGATTTCAGCCAGTTTACCCGAGGTGATATAATGTTGGGAAAAAATTGCATAGATAGAAGATTGTGAGCAGCTACAGAAGAATTTGTACAATATTCAAATAATGTAACTATGCGAAATAAATACGTTTGAATAATTTCCGGAAAATAAAGAAATACAAAGATTACAGATGCAATGGATATATCAAAAATAAAGTAAAAGAAATGTCAAAACTAGAACAAATGCAGAGATTTTTAGGAAGAAGCAAACCAAAAAAATAGATCAACAACAAAAAATATATGAAAAGGAAAGTAATTGCCTAAAAGATGTTTTATTTAAAATTAAAAACTTATAAAAATTAAAATACCGACCTGCGTAGATAAATAAGAGACGTGGAATGTAAGAAACTGCAGGACTTGGAAATAGTTCTATAGAAGAATAGTGAAAATTGGACACACCGGTAAAGCACAAGATTAACAAATTATTGAAGTAATGGTGGTAAATGAATTAAGAAAGTAAGAAATGTAGCGGCAGGTCACATTTTGAACCTAATGGAGTTGATTAATTTGGAGGTTGCAACAATTTTTGCTTATGGCTTAACGCCTAGTCGATTTGGAGGTCATTAGAGGCAGGAAAATAATTCAACCATGGCTTCTGAAAGAACCATCCCTGGAGTTATTTTCTGGAATCCATGAAAAATTGGAATCTGGATGGCGAGACGGGGATTCGACTTCGCGCCCACCCGAATGGAAGTCCAGGCGTTACCGCTCACCCACCACGCTCGGTTGACGCTGCAAAAGGAATGAACGGTATAAGAAGACAACAAATAGTGCGTACATTCTGCAAGACGGAGACTGAATAAATCGGAGGAGTAGAAGGGATTGACAGTGGTAGGAAGATGCAATCGATTAGGTAATTCCAATCGCGATATTGATAATAGAAAGATGAAACCCGCGCGGGTGAAGAGTCACGGAAGCAGTTCCGTGCAGCCTGATCAGCTGTGTCGCGTGCCCGAGCAGTCTCTTGGGACCGTTATGGGGGAACCTGATAGCTCTGTGAAGCGCCCTCTCAAGTTGCGCTCACAGCACGTCGGGCGGCGCAGTCTGTACCCTCACTGCAACCAGAGACCAACATATAAAACAAACTGGCTTGCTTTATAACCTCTGGACAGGAACGACGTGTCAGACTCGCGGTCAGGAGGCTCCAGCTTCGACAGGTATCTTTCAGAGGCCATCAAATTGGTCTTTTCCTGTGGAAATCTTTACTCAGTGTACGAAGATTGAATCAGTTGACCGAGCGCAGTGGGTGAACGGTAACGCTTTGGTGTCACATTCGGGAGGACGCGGGTTCGAATCACTGTCCAGCCATCCCAAAGGCCATAGCCAAATTCGTTCCCATTGCTTGCTCCCAATTCTATAACGCCTCTAATGACCTCGATGTCTGCCTCAGCATCTCTTAATTATAGGAGTTATTGACAAGATTTAAAGTGGCCTGTCAGTTTCAATTATTCACTGGCCAAGAAGGGATTTGTTTGAAAAATGAAGGCATGTTATACAATCATGGAAAATAAAAGAGTCGTACATATCTACTGAATACTTAAACATTAAGTGGATAAGATTAGCAATCGCAGTGAAGATTGGAAATATGACAGTCATTACTGACATAATAAAGAATATACTATATAATTTCCTAAGCCCACTCACTCAACTCGATAGCTCACCCGTCTAGCATACAAAAATTATAACTCTATCTACCAGTCTGTGTTATCAGTCAGGTATACAGAGTTATTGGTACTTTCCCATGACCGAGCGTGGTGGTGTAACAGTTAGCGTTCTGCCCTCGCATTTGGAAGGAAGCCGGTTAGAATCCCCCTTCGGGCATCCAGATTTGCGTTTTCCATGGTTTCCCAAATCACTCCAGGCAAATGCCGGGATGCTTCCTTCAAAAGGCGATGAACGAATTCCTTCCCATTCCTTGCCCCCCATCCTTTCCCGTCTCTAAAGACCTCGCTGTTAAGAGACGTTAAGCAGTTTAAAAAAAAAAAAATACTTCCCCATGCATAAGGGTAGCTCTTAATCACAAACAATGTCTCAATACGTCTTCACGTTGTTTAGTTATTCTTTATTTATTTTATGAAATTTGATATTTTAAATTTTGATCAGTATTTTTGCCACATGCCTACCCAAATTTATTCATCAACGTATACCTTATACATGATGGATGCTTCTTTAACATATTAGTTGCATAGTGTTTTCTGGGGTATTTTTCACAGACAAATCTAGCTGCAATGTATGCAACCCTTCCAATACCTCTGTTTGATATCCATAATGTGGGTCCCATATCATCCCACCATATTTAACAAAGTATAACGAAGATTTCATGGTCAATTTCTTTTATCCCTTTTGTATACTACTTCATTACCCTCTCTAATAGAAGCGTTGCTTTGAAACATTTTCACACCGTCTGCCAATTGTATCTTGGCTAGCTGAGCTTATTACCTGTTTATATACCCGGCTTCGTACATATTATGCCTCCAGCAATTTCCCCTTTATCAAATCTATGGCTACATGAAAGGAATTTTAATTTCCTGTCTGCGTACGTAAATCGCTAAAGTTTCATGAAAGAGTAATGCTACAAACATTAATATTTAAAAACATCAGTGCTTAATCAAGCGCAGTATTACTAAACGAAAATTTATTTCTCTGTACTGTAACGTCTACCTTGGGGACGTTTACTTTTGGGTCATACTGTTTTATCATTAGCAAAATTATCAATTTGGAATATCAAAAATCATACTTAATCTTCAGCTAATCACATGAAATATTATTATAATGAATAGGAAAATTGAAAATTGGGTGTACAATTTATTATTGTGAAATTAGGCAAACACGAAGTTTGTTTTTATTCTGAGGTTAACAATTACATATCATTGAATGTCAAACAGTTAGAGCAAAATCTCAGGGTCATTGCAAAATCTCAGGGTCATTACTGGGTGGAACGATTGCATGAGCTTCCGTCCGGGCCGTAGCTTTTACCATTGTTCACAGCCCAGGTCAGCGACCAGGTAAGACCAGCGCCACATGCGGTCTTTCAGCTTCCTCGAACACACCGCGTGATGGCAGCGTCCCCAGCTGCCGACTCGTACTCCGCGAAAATCACTTCGGCCGTACTAGATGAAGATCTGCACCAGAATCCCTCGTCGTCCGTCCTTCTCCTCCGAGCAAGACTCTGTACATCTCGTAATGAGATGTCGCGTCCGGCTCTTGGCGAATCACCGCAATCCGCGCCAAAGGAACAGCGTCACATTGGCCCCAGAACAGACAAGAAAAAAACACCAACACGGCAATAAATTGAGGCGGCTTCTCTATTGGCTGGATCGTCTTCCCCTACTCTCATATAGCACTCATTTACTAGGAAACGTCACTAAGGTTTATTTTTGCTAGTCCGCGCCAGCTTTCGGCGGGAACTTTCCGAAACGTGCGAAAATAGAAAGCGGGTCTCAGTTATTTATGGGGGTTATAAATCCGCTTTATGTCCACGTTGAGAAGGACGTTGTCAGCACCCCCCAAGGTGCGTGTAAATCTGGACGCTTTAGTTCCGTCACGTTTCTGTTCGTTGACACGACGCACCGGCAATATTCACACACACCGTGGGATCACTTAGTGCCTAATGGCACTGTACCTTTTAATTCATTACAACTACCCCATCACCCGTACAATTGAAAATTATTCTATGGGATAATTTTCAATTCAGTTTTTCACTATAAATTCACTTATTTCTGGTCATTGTGTTAATGTTCCTTGTGAGTGAGATTAGTTCGTTCTAATATTCTCTAACTGTTTGTGATCTTTGTTAATAGTTACATTACCAAACTTCTTAAGATATACCCATCTTCAGTTCTCTATTTTAATACAACATGTGATAGCTTTGTACTTCACGAATTACTCTTGGGCCCTACTTGATTCCTCAGTGAAATCGCGAGACAATCCAGCATGTCTTATAACTACATATTACATATCTTATGAGTAGCATGTGACATATCTCATTCTCTATACAACTAATTTAAATCTTGGTTGAATTACCAGACTGACGTACAAATTTGCAGTCAGTGTGTTTGGTATAACCACAAGAGTGCTCCTGCTGTCATAGGAAATTGCTCCCCAGACCATGACTCCAGGTGTAGGTCCAGTGTGTCTAGGCCGCAGACAGTTTGGTTGCAGGCGTTCCCCTGGCCTCCTTCTGACCAACACTCGGCCATCACTGGCACTAAGGCAGAACCTGCTTTCATCAGAAAACACAACAGATCTCCACTCCGTCCTCCAATGAGCTCTGGCTTGACACCACTGGAGTCGCAAACGGCGATGGCTTGTAGTCAGTGGAATGCACGCTACAGGGCGCCTGGCTCGGAGCTGTCCTTGAAGTAACCGATTTCTAACAGTTCGTTGTGTCACTGTGGTACCAACTGCAGCTCGAATTTCTGTAGTGCTGCCATTCATGAACAGCATTCAAGGGGGAGTTTTTCAACAGGATAACGCTCGCCCTCATACCGCTGTTGTCTCGCAACGTGCTCTACAGAGTGTCGACATGTTACCTTGGCCTGCGAGATCACCAGATCTGTCTCCAATTGAACACGTATGGGATATCATTGGACGACAACTCCAGCATCATCCACAGCCAGCACTGACCGTCCCAGTATTGACAGCACAAGTACAACAAGCATGGAACTCCATACCACAAAGTGACATTCGAAACCTGTATGACACAATGCATTCACGTTTGCAGGCTTGCATTCAAAATTCTGGAGGTTACACCGGCTATTAATTTAACAGTATTTCACATTTGAAATGCATTTTCTTGAGCTTAAATTAACCTGTGATCTTGAAAATTTAATCAATTAAACATGTTAACTTGACAAATGCATTGTCCAAATTTCATTACTCTACAATAATTTTTTCTTGGTGTTGGGATTTTTTTTTCCGTCTGTGTATGTTCTGGCACTGCAGTCAAGCCGGGAATTCCTTTTAGCTCACTGTGAAAGACCTTTTGGATCGTTAGCCCATACCCCCTGCGGTGTTCTACCTGGAGTGTATCCCAACATTTACCATTCCGTCCGATATGCAAAGTATTCAAATCTTCTGGCACCACATCAAATGTTCCTTGCACTTGCAGAAATTTTACATATTTCAAATATCCTCTTTCCCCATATCCATATAACCATGGTTTTATTTTTCTGATTCTTCTTTTTCCTGGTTTGGGAGTGATAGTGCATAGCTGTTGCCGGATGGACTTTATTTCCTCCACCATCCTGATTTTAGTTGATTCGGTAGTTGAAAATGCAAAACTGTTATCTTCACACACGCGGTCTTCCTGTTTCCTCTCAGTTTCAACCAATTTTCTGCCTGGCTCTATTGTGCGATTACTTAAAGCGGTAACCTCTTCCTGGATGCTCCGCACATCTTCTCTGAGGGAAGAATGATTTTTCTTGCATTCCCCAATTGCCTTTTCCATATCCCGTTTCCGTTTTTCACACGTATCCGTATTCCTGTCGACCTCGGCGTGAATTTTACTCATTTGCGTTTCGATCGCTATCACCCGTTCTTCTGTGCTATTGGTCAAGTCCCCTAATTTTTTGTTTGTTTCACACAAGTTCTCTTCAATGCCTTTGCTGATCTTTTCCAGCCTTTCTTGTCCTTTGATTCTTGCTTGTGATTCCATCTTGAGAATCTTTACTTCACTCATTACAGAGGATTGTAATGTCTCGACCCGGCCATTAACCATTTCCGATACTTCTTTCCGCAAATCTCCTTTAAATTTTTCCATTATTTCAACCTGTTTATTCCCGAAATCATCCAGCTTTGTGTCAATTTTTTCATTTATTTCGTTCATTTGCTCTTTGGATTTTTCTTGCTGGTCGCTAAGAGCAGTAAGTTTTTCATTCATTTCCGCTCTATGGGCCGCAAACGTTTCATTCATTTCCGCTGTGGATTTTTCATGCTGGTCGCTAATAGCAGTAAACTTTTCGTTCATTTGGGCAGTGACGTTTTCATTCACTCCCGTTATTTGGGCAGTAAACGTTTCGTTCATTTCCGCTCTAGGGGCCGCAAACGTTTCATTTATTTCCGCTCTTTGGGCAGTAAATTTTTCGTTCTTTGGGCAGTGAGGTTCTCATTCATGTGTTGTAACATCCCCAAAATCTGGGAAATACCTAAATCATTTAGCGGAGGCGCTAGAATTACGTCCTGCTTGCTTTGCAATGGGTTCACTGTTTCGTCCCGGGAATCACTAATTGGAGCGCAAACTATACTATCCGCTTCACTAGGAGTTTGTTCAAAATTCACGATCGCGGAGTTATCTATCAAATTCGCGTTATTTCCTTCCATCGATACGTCAAGATTTCCTAACTCCGTTTGATTCAAACTTTGTGCCATTTTAACAAACTTTCCACTCCGGAGCAGCATTCAATTTAACTTTTAGCGATCGCATTTGACATCAGTGTTAATTTAGAGAATCGTTTACGCCATAATAGTCAAACCTCCTTTAAATTATCTTTACGACCCCAATAATTCAATCTCCACGAACACTCCGCGAATACCACAAGGAAAATAAAATAGACAACTTGAACAAGCTTCTGGATCATCAGAATCAATAGAAATTTCGATCACACAACGGTATCAAAGAAAATGAACTGAGACCAGCCTCTGCATATCCCCACAAGACATTAAAAATTCAATCACAGAATTTACCTTTGCGCACATAGATCTCGTATTATTAGTATTTGGAATTTGATTCAATAAAACCAATTAGAAAAAATTTCAGCATAACGCGAGATCTTAGTGATCATATGGAAAGAAATCAAATCGAAAAATAGATGTCAGCCCGCTGTAATTTAAAATCAACTATCAACTTGAAAACACATACGTTCAGTAACACTTCTCGTGACATATGATTTCCAGCAAACGTAATTTTACTCCCGATACCACAGGTAAATCACAATGAATATTCTGTCGACACGTCAGCACACATAAAACACGAATGAGCAAGATACGAAAAAGATAAAAAGTAATAGCCGTCCCAGAAGACATTCAAAATCAAACATGCCGTTTTTCAACGCTGAATCGACGAAACAATCTTACCATTACACACCAGTCTCGAGAAATCGTCTCAACAGATCCATTACCAAAATTAGACAAAACCACATCACAATCGAAAGAAACCAAAATCATATTTCAACAACACAACAACATATCGAACGAAAGACAATCATCACATCATATTTTCACCATTGACAAACAAAACGATTTTCAACGTCGATTGGAACACATATTTATATGACATATTACACATTATTTTTGACTGCTTCCTTCCGCATTCCAGGACTAAAATAAAATAGTTCATACATTATAAGATTTGAGATATCATATTAAATAAAGCTGTCTGCTTGTTCACTGGTTCATCTGGTTCCTCACTGAAATAATGATTAAACATTTGATAGTAAAAATAATAGACTGAAAACTGTTGCAATCGTTCTATCTTCGAAAGCCCCACGTTGGGCGCCATGTTGTAACGTCTACCTTGGGGACGTTTACTTTTGGGTCATACTGTTTTATCATTAGCAAAATTATCAATTTGGAATATCAAAAATCATACTTAATCTTCAGCTAATCACATGAAATATTATTATAATGAATAGGAAAATTGAAAATTGGGTGTACAATTTATTATTGTGAAATTAGGCAAACACGAAGTTTGTTTTTATTCTGAGGTTAACAATTACATATCATTGAATGTCAAACAGTTAGAGCAAAATCTCAGGGTCATTGCAAAATCTCAGGGTCATTACTGGGTGGAACGATTGCATGAGCTTCCGTCCGGGCCGTAGCTTTTACCATTGTTCACAGCCCAGGTCAGCGACCAGGTAAGACCAGCGCCACATGCGGTCTTTCAGCTTCCTCGAACACCGCGTGATGGCAGCGTCCCCAGCTGCCGACTCGTACTCCGCGAAAATCACTTCGGCCGTACTAGATGAGATCTGCACCAGAATCTCGTCGTCCGTCCTTCTCCTCCGAGCAAGACTCTGTACTTCTCGTAATGCGATGTCGGTCCGGCTCTTGGCGAATCACCGCAATCCGCGCCAAAGGAACAGCGTCACATTGGCCCCAGAACAGACAAGAAAAAACACCAACACGGCAATAAATTGAGGCGGCTTCTCTATTGGCTGGATCGTCTTCCCCTACTCTCATAAAGCACTCATTTACTAGGAAACGTCACTAAGGTTTATTTTTGCTAGTCCGCGCCAGTTTCGGCGGGAACTTTCCGAAACGTGCGAAAATAGAAAGCGGGTCTCAGTTATTTATGGGGGTTATAAATCCGCTTTATGTCCACGTTGAGAGGACGTTGTCAGCACCCCCCAAGGTGCGTGTAAATCTGGACGCTTTAGTTCCGTCACGTTTCTGTTCGTTGACACGACGCACCGGCAATATTCACACACACCGTGGGATCACTTAGTGCCTAATGGCACTGTACCTTTTAATTCATTACAGTACTGACACGAAAGTGAAGTGAGGTGAATAGTGAAGACGCAAGTCGCTTTTTGCCAGAATATTGTAAGCAGCTGTTCTAAGGCAAAAATAATTCCAGACCATGACAAGTATTTCATCTAGGATGTTACAAGTGAACTACCAAGCTTGGTGGGTGAGCGGTTAACGCTCTGGCCTCGCATTCGGAAGGACGGTGGTTCAAATCCCCGTCCGGGCATCCAGATTTGGGTTTTCAATGGGTTCCCCAAATTGCTCCAGTCGAATGCCGGGATGCTTCCTTCAAAGAAAGGTCATAGCCGAATTCCTTCCCGTTCCTTGTCCCCAATCCCATCCCGCTTCTAATGAACTCAACATCGACGAGGCGTAGACATAAATAAACACAAGGTACAAGTAAACTAAATAGAGGTCCTAAGCAAAATTTGCTGGTAAATTTATGTGCCGGAGTGCTGGGGGTCCAAACGAATTAAATTCAATGAGAACATGTTTGCGATACAAGTTGACTTCTTTCACAGATAGCTGTGGCGTAATTTCAGTGTCAGAGGACATTAAATACTCACAGGACACAGATACCGATAGTTAAAACTTCTTCATTCGATTATTAAAAATTAGTTGGGCCAGAGCTACCGTATAACGGAAGTAATAGCTTGGCTGATATTAATAGCATGAAGTAACATTCGAAGACATTAGATTCAGTGTTTTAAAGCACAAGTAAGTGAATTCTTTGGAATATAATGGGACAGTCTACAGTGAAGCGCATACGTTTCGAAGTCCGATCATCTAAGTCCTGTTTCAATGATTTCAGGTTGCGGAAGCGTAATGGCTTTTTAATTTAAACCTTTGTCGATTTCCTTCCAGTCCTCCATTATATTCCAGCCAGTTCCATCGTCCTTGTCGACGCCCAGTTTTATTATTCTAATTCATTTCTTGAAAGTAATTCAACTGTATTAAAAGCACATGCGGTGATTATTTCTCTGATGCATTCTAAATGATAAAGGTATTAATTTGAGTGCTACAATTGGAACAATAATTACGTACTCGGCTCCAAATTCTATTAACTGCGAGATACAACTGCCACAGATGAAAATAATAACTCGATTTTACCCATCAATAACGAAAAATCTTTCTCCGTAATTCGGTCAGTAATTAACAACGCTGTTAAACGACCGCATGCAGAAACCACCAAGTTAATCCAGCCGTGTAATGCACCAGTTAATATAACTCTTGTTTATATTTGACAATATATTACGGCCTTCACAAATGAGCTGTTTAAACACCAAAATGTATTTTACATTTAATTAAAACCAGCTTCCGATTTCTTTCCAGAATCAAATAGCGTTCAGTGTTCTGCAATGTCCTTTTTGCATTAACATATGTTTATCATTTGCCATTGCTATTGAGGACAATTAATTTCATATCACGCGTTTACATCTTACGCGAATCAGCGATACAAAATATCCCGTAAACTGCAATCAGATCAAGTGGAGTTCTTGCATGGGCATTCCAACACAAGTAATGTTAACCCGTATGACCTATTTTTACTGATTTAATTATCCTGGTAATATTGGTCAAAATATAAACCTTTTTCTATCAATCACATTTCAATGTTGAAGCAGCGTGATTTCAGCGAGTCTCAACCCGTCGGGAACATATTTAAGCTGTTGGACATTTATTTATGTAATAATACAATTAGTTAAGATGCGCTTTTAAATGAAGTAAAATTAAGTTACTAATAATTATAGTACAATGCTTCGGCGTACACGTATTTTTGCAACATTCAGCTCTCCTTAGTCTTCACAATATGTCGACACAGATTTCAAGTAAACAACTGTAGTCACTGATACATTCTCATTAACAGATACAAATTTCAGTTCTTGTAACCAATTTCGCAAAAAGTCAATATTTCAAATTTAAAGATAAATGCACATACAAGGAAAAAACAAGATACAAAAAGAACAATTATAAGAAACAAACAAATTTTGTTTTTGGATGCCGGCTCATAGGCTGCAGCGTATATAGCCTGTTCCTAAATGCAGTCCCGACAAGAGTGATATCTCATAATCGTTTGAGAATATTCCAACACGAAATTTAAATAATTGTCTTTATTGTACAAATTTTTAATAAAATAATTATTATAACTGCGTAGACGCACTTGCAATAGTTGTACTTTCCGTAGATATTTTTATTAAAATATTTATAGTGACCGCGTACCACCAGAGTGTATGATAGAGTCTGAAAAAAAAATACAAATCAAGATCAAATAAAAGATAAAAATGAAGACTTCTTTATCAGGAGCGCAACAGGCGTTGCCATTCGGCCGAATACGTCCGACTAATCCCATTTCAATGGGATTGGTCCTTCACTTGACCGTATTCGCCTGCATTCGGCCCAGCATCGTGTCCAGTGGATGTGTGGCAATGCCTTAACCTGTCTCGGGATTAGTCGGTCATATTCGGCCATATTCGGCCGAACAGTCGGTAGGACGAATTCGGTGCCAGTGGACGACCTTCCTGAGGGCATACTACATTTTTGCTGGTGATCCGTCCGTGGGGTTGAGGTTTAGGCTCAGCGAACCCTTAGGTATCTATCGGCAGAGTACATCTATATTCTAATCACCCATTATGTTTAGGTTTTCGCTGCATTTAACACTAATAATTTCGTCTTAAATTTCACCACAAGGGCTGCTATATTTGTCACTGGAAATTACCACAAAACACAATCAGTAATCGGTATGATAAAGAGCTGAAATGTGATTCATAGGAAGACAGGAGGAGAGTGAAGTGAGTGATGGGAGTGCGCAAGGCGTATATTGGTTATGAGGCGTGGAAAGATAATGCATGGAAGGGAAAAGATGATCATGACCACAAGCTAGCACTCGATTTCAGGCACAAGGGTATGGGAAGACGTTTCTTTCGTATATAAGGGAGTCAGGTATTGGAATAAGTTACCAAGCGAATTGATGAATAATTTAGCAAAAACGTTGAAACAATTTAAAGTTGAAAGTATGTGGATAGAGAAAAGGGGAGAAAATGAGTGTGTAGGGAAAGTGCCACCGGAGCATGTTCTCCATCACAAATAGGCCTAATTAAACTAAATGGACTAACTAGATTTGAAGATGGTTAATCCCTTGTAACAGCCCTCAGACCTAAATTAAATGGAACTATATTTTATGAAACACTTATAGTAAGGTAGAGTTTGGTTGAATATGATCTGGTAGGTTTGTTTCGCAATTTCCTGTAAATCAATGTATATAGACTTTGTTTTATGAAAAGAAATTATTTAAAGGCCATTTAATATGTTTAAGAACAGAATTGTGCAAGAGAATTGCTTAAATGTTCGTAATTCCAAGTATTAATGCAAGTTACGATGTCTAAAGAACAATTTACTACAGTTTAAAATGATTTCTGTGAATAATTTTGTGTTTAAGTATCTTTAATTCTCATTTCTGACCATTTTGTATTAATTGTAAATGATTATGTATTAATTCTGATTGTTTTTATTATGTTTCAATTGTTTAAGTATTGTCAATGTTCGAGAAATATCTGGTGGATGCTTTTAAAGTATTCTAGAAATAAAGCGATCATCCAAGACAGAGAAACAGTTAGTCTTTCGGTAAAGTTTTCACCGACTAAATTTTACGACGGCCAAGAACTGTATTGTCTGTGGAATGAGTGTTGTAAGCGATCTCTGGATTATATGTATTTGAACTGCTTTAATTTATCACTTAAGGAAAACTTGAGAGAAAAAAAGTGATATTGCTACGAAAGGATTCTAATATATATATAAAAACTTATTTTAAGTCACGAAATCAATGAAAGCAGTTGCTATCGTAAACAACCAGAGAACCAGTATCTTTGACGTAGTGTTTTCTTTGGGGAAAAAAAAGAAAAAAAAAAACAAGTTTAAAGTGAACTTTATGGTAGACTGATTATTATTTATCATATTAATTAAACCACCAACAATCTTATACCCTGTCTTCATCAATATGGCCCTGACTTTATATTATTCAATATAATTTAAGTTTTCCTATTTTCTCGTTGACGATAAACCTAATTTCTTATTTCAGTTTACAGCATGTATATAAATAATAATATATTTCTCAGATTAGTAATGCTGGGTATAGCTCTATTTAACTTTGCTAATGCCGGTACTATAATTTGGTTAGGTTAAGCCACTAAAAGAGCTTGAAATTAAGACCGAAAGATTTTTTTGTCTTTTGCATTCTTACTTGCCCTGATATAAAAAATTTTATCTTCCACGATCCTGCTAAAAAAAATTAATTTCTTTTACAAATGACATGTTCTTGAGCAATGCTGTGCTACATTCCTGTTCGGGATTTATTTTTCCTGTGAAGTATTTCATCGGAAATGAATCCAAACACTAGATAACTCCTTACGGCGAGTATCGTTCAGTCTCCAAAGCCTTGTCTGGAAAGGAAACAGTGCAAGATATTTAAAAGCAGATATTTTTGGGAAGAAACTAATATACTTACATTTCAAACCAATTTAGTGAGAAAGGCAGAATTTTTTAAACCTAAAGAAAATTAGTAAGTAGTGATATGTTTGAAATCACGAAACATAGCAAGTGCAAGATCTGATCGGTTTTAAATAACATACAAAAGCATTAGGCTTTATACTATATATATATATATATATATATATATAGGCCTACAGTCTATATTTTAAATCCCAATTTATATCCACTTGAGTGTATTATTATTTCAGATTGTACGTAATTTATTGGCGGAGGCAATCCAAGCACTTGAGGTCAAGATGGTAGCGGATTTCCGTGAAGTCCTAATTAAAGAAGACCGACCGGCGACAAAAGACGTCTTCCGGCCAGCGACATCTAGGCCGATTAATCTGTCTGCTGCTGGCAGGAAATAGGACGCTTTATTTCGGGGACAGAGGCTTCCAGGACAGATTGTATGTCACAAACCTCTGCACAGTGCGAATGGAGAGAGGGTGAACTAAACTGCTGTTGGCAGTTCGTAAATTTTGTCGCTGGCCTTCGACGAGAGTAGGCCCTTGTAGTTAGTTTACCACTGAAATGACTTACAGCTGCATTAATACATTCATACACGGGGCTATTTAAAAAGAAGGAACAAATTTTGTATTTTTACCTCTCGCTATAAAAGCTACAAATATGTATCACATATCAGTGGATAAAGGAAGACTCAAAGTTTATAATCCTAGCCTATTAGTGCCATTTACTGCCGCCAATGGCGCTGATGTCTGTTTACGCGGAAATGGCGACGCCGCATGAGGTTTTGTGTGCTACAGTCTACAAAAAAATGAATCCATTGTTAACGTGTACCATTCATTCCGTTCTAAGTTCAATAAACTTCTACCTCGTCATAAACAGATTTAGGCTTGGCGCAAGAAATTCGTTGAAGATAGTTACATATTGTAGCATACATAACGACTTCTGATGTGTTGCCATTTCAACGTAAATAAACAGCGCTGTTGGCGGCAGCGTAAGGAACTAATAAGCGGGCTTTACAAACTTTGAACCTTCCCTTCTCCAGTGATATTTGTATCTTTTCTGGTTTGTAAAAGTAAAAATTGAAAAATTGTTCCTTTTTTTAAAAAAAATAATCTTGCATTCCTTTGAATACCCTCTAGTTTGATGGTGGACGAAATTCATGGATGTGCAACGAGCCCAGATTCAAACCGTAGTTCTGACATACACCGTAAGACGGTTTTTACATGTTATCAGGGTGATTGCCTCAATTAAGCCTAAAAAATTAGTCAGTCCACTCAAACTTATGCTTGAAATACAGTTTAGACATTTCATGGATAGACGGCAATGTTAGCATTCTCCTATTAGGTTGTTACTGACCACGTCAGAGGCGGAATTTGCTGTCTGCTATTGTCACTGGACATTCAGACATCCTTAGGATCACCCGGAAAAAGTGACACAATACATGCAGTGCCTCTTTTTCTGCAGTTCAATTTCACTTTTGGCAGTGATCAAAACAGCACCCAGCAGATTTTTTTTATTTTACTTTATTTTTTTATGTTTATGCCTCGTCGAAGTAACGACGTTTCGACAGCTAGCTCTGCTGTCTTCATCAGGTATCTTCTTGTTGTCACAAGCTGACTGTCACTGCCTGAGGTAAGAGAGGAATGGGACTAAATAACGGGAAGGAATTCGACCTTGGCCTTTTGACGGAACCATCCCGGCAGTCACTTGGAGTATAAACAGATGCTGCTGATTTGTATGTTGAACGGTTACTTGGCTCCCAGAGACCAGTGGGTGGTCCCATCTGATATCTCTACGCACAAAGCATGCAAGCGAATTCTGACTCCCTTACCCACAAGTGAAAACTTTCCTCCCTTTATGTTCGAAATCAAAGGCTGACTTATGGTCAATTAGTCGTGATTAACTCTTCGCTTCCACATGCTACTCCTGATTAATATCCCAATACTCATCCAGGCTTCAACGCCAATGTATGTCTTATATATCGCAGCGCTCTCTTCACCGACTCCCGTATTCCATTGCCTCAGAACTTCTCTTTCAGTTCAGTTAATGATTTTATTCTACAGTGCTGCCCAAAACCAAAGCAGGCTGTCGTCCTTTGATCCCACAATTGCACCTACATTATTGGTATCTCAAGAAACGGCCTGACAGCTTTTTGTATAATAGTTCTCTGACATGTCTGGTTCATGTCCTCATCACCTTCTCCAATAGATTCAAGACTTCGAAACAATTTCCTGCCCCTGACTAATTTGTCCAGACCACTTGACTTTATTTATAAATGAAATGCTATAGGTTTACACTCTATGCTTTCGACAAGAGATTTCTAATTTCTCTGGCACAAACTTTTTTTAAAAAAAAAAAAAAGTTTAGCCATGATTCTATATACAGCCGGTTCAATGTGTTATTTTTTCAGTGTATAATTATCATGAAATTATTACACTTTTATCTGGTAAGGACGACACAGGACAAACGTAACATAGGTCAAAAACCAGACAAACACAATATTTAATCAAAACTTCCCATGCCTTAGTCTAGAATTGAACCGGCGCTTCACTCGTACTCCAGATCTGAACTTCTAATTGTAAACCAACAACAGAGTCATTCACTAGATTAATAAAACGCAAAGGTCCAAATTCACTCTGGTTTTCACTTATGCCTCTTACGAAACCGCGTTTGCCCACTTCTTAAGAATCTCTCCACCCAGCATGTCACTTTCTGGCTGATCCCACTGCCAACTTCGGCATTATTTTACTATACGGATTTGTGATCCAGTGCCACACTATGAATTTTGCCTCCTTTGTCCATTTCATCTAAATTATATTGCCAATAATATTTGAGTCATGGAGGAATCCAATTCGTGTTGATTCATTTTTCTCCAATAAGGTAGCAGCAATTGTATTTCGAGTTCAATAAGGCATCCTCCGAGGATGGAAGATAGTTCAAACCGTTAATTAAAAAATTACAATTAAACTTTTTTCTTTTTTGCTAGCTACCACAGCTAATGTTATTCATGTCATTGAATATTCTGGTAGCTCAGTGGTTAAGACGTCTATGTGAAGTACTCCTGAACGTTCCGTGGTTCAGATTCCACGTTAAACTGTAGGATTATCGTGTTGTGTTAAGGAGGCTGCGAAAGGGGCGGAAGGCGTAGCCAATAAAAACCCTGTCTCCAGGTCATTACGATCACATGATCCTATACTATTCATGCCATTCAGAACTTTTGTATCATGCATGAAGCATGTTCTCTCCAGATAAGAATTAAAACACAGTTTTGTTGCAGTTCATAGTATGGATAACACATTGAGGCTACTACACTCAGACAAAACAACTCACAATATGCCGGACCCGAACTGGCAACCTTCAATGTGTAGGACCAGCACACTTGCTCTTCCCCACCCCAATCGTCCAACAATTGATTCACTTTTTTTTTTTTACTTATGGTTTTACGCCTCGTCGACATCGAGGTCATTAGAGGCGGGATGGGACTGGGGACTAGGAACGGGAAGAAATTCGGCCATGGTCTTTTTGAAGGAAGCATCCCAGCATTCGCCCAGAGTGATTTGGGGAAACCATGGAAAACCCATTTTTAAATTTTTTTTAACTGCTTAACGTATGCTATAACAACTAGGTCTTTAGAGACGGGAAAGGATGGGGGGCAAGGAATGGGAAGGAATTCGGCTATGGCATTTTTGAAGGAAGCATCCCGGCATTCACCTGGAGTGATTTGGGGAAACCATGGAAAATCCAAATCTGGATGTCCGGACGGGGATTCGAACCGCTGTCCTCCCGAATGCGAGGCCAGAGCGTTAAACCACTCACCCACCACTCTCGGTAGCAATTGATTCAGTTGATGGTGAGGCATATAGTACACAGGATTCTAACCGTTATTAACAGTGGCTCTTTCGTGACCTTTTACAGGAAACGTAAATAAGACGTTCCTATTAATACAATTGGTACAAAACGAGTATACTGCCTGCTGGAGTGCTCTGGCTTTGATGTGTAAGCACCTGGTGAGGAGCAGCACCTTGAGACGCCCTCTCCAATGGGCGTGGTTCTCCCATTTGTCAAGGAGCTATTCTGGTTGCCGACGCCATGTCGCCGCCCGTCGTGACAAAACGAAGAAATGGCGTGGCGCCTATGTTCACAGCAAATCCCTCCCTGCCCTGCACTACCTGTTGCTTTGTTCATCCAGTACAAAGACCTGCGCCCTAATGGCGATAAGGGGTATTCAGATCTAAATTTAGGCAGTGCGCCCGAGGAGATGGATTTGAATGCGGGAAGGTAGCTCTGAGATGTCCACATACATCAAGTAACGGTGAACGTGAATAACTAACTTGCTCAAGGAATGTTTATGAACCGCAATCTCATACAGGTATGAGGGTTGATGGAGTGAAAAGAATTTTCAGTCGCCTCCGTCCTGGATCGACTTATCCTTGAAGGGTGAAGAGTGTATGGCCCCGTCTGTTCCCGTTTCTTTCCTGCACTCCTACTCTTCCAAACAAACTTAATTAGTTTTACCTTTTTCAGTTCCAATGAAAGGTGCTATTACTACCAATTGACTTTCCCGTTGTTTCACGAATTTCAGTTTATTTTATAACTTTTACCAACCAAAACACAAATTAATCTTAACAATGTACTTTAAATGCTAACTGTTACATCTTTCATCCGGTACATTTATGCTAACTAAGGCTTTCCGCCTCAGCACAACCGTTCCATCATACCGCTTCATGACTTCTGAATTATCGATCGCTGCCGTGCACTCGGTAAATCTGTCCTTGAATTCTAATAATTTCACGCGCCGTTCTTAACAATGGGTTCTCGGTAAAGCGAACAATACTTAATTTGTTAATATTGTAGGTAACAGTCCACTAAAGCCAAAAAGTTAATTTTAACTCAATGATATTGGCCATTAAGCACGTCATAATTTTTACTGAAATTGAGGGCATAATAAATACTTGTCAAATTCGAAAAAGAGCGAGGGAAATCTTGGTTTTTACATATTTATATCAAACACATTTAAGGTGTTTATATAAGTTAACTTAAACATGGTGAGCATAATGGCCGAGTCATCAGATTTTTTTTTAATCCTAAATAAACGATCTATGACATCTAGAGAAACCATTCTGTTTCAAAAAGTGAACTGAATACACACTGTAAAGTGTAGATTTGGCTCAGAAGAAGATCTCATAACTTTTTGTCACTGCATGAATACTTGGCCTATTTTTACAAGAATTATTTTTGTGGGATTACCGCCTACTTTATGGGTAGAATAAAGTATACCGACCAAAGATAATGTATGATACGGTACTTCATATTAAACTATGGTTAGAAACCCTATGCCTCTGGGCTGTGCGGCACAGTTTCACATTAAATTACAATTTATGCTAGAAAATATCATGCTCACAATATTCTGAAAAATATTTAAAACCTATGGTGACTGACTTAACCTGTCTAATGCACGCCAGTAACAGTTCCTACTGTTTTGAAGTTCTGTAAAACGGCTGTTTTTACCCGGATCGTCAGCCCGGATTGTCAAAAAAACGCTCTAATTTTGTTTTGTCTAGGGGGCACGGAAAAGTATCGATACTTTTTGGTATCGAGTACTTTGATGCCGATTTTTTTGTACTCGATACTTTTCATACGATACTTTTACTTATATCCGTACTTTATGGCAGGTATCGATGCCAAAATAACGGTGGAAAAATTAATGGCGTTACTACAAAACCACTCAAACAAAAAGTGAAAATATAATTCAACAGATATGACTGTATGATGTATGGCTCACAAGAAAAGAATTAGTGTATCTCAAGATGACAACCGAGATGTCTTTTATGATGGTTTTATAGTGATTTTTAGAACTTGAGAATGTTATGAGAACTTATTTTTGACATTTCTCTAGTTTTTATTTTGAAAAAGAAGGAAGGCGTCCCGAGCTCTCTAGTCGAAAACTTAGGGGTAAGGTTACACTATCAACGTTGTCGTTTGTTTGGTTTGTATGAAATGTGCGTTAAGAACGGATTCGAACCCATTAAAGATAATCATTTAATCACAATGTCCAGCTTGCTAGATCCTAGATTAAAAAACATTTACATATCACAGTTAAAGCCAAGGCAACACCTACTGTAAGGTATATACCAGCCGTAAACACTAATGTCACCTCCTCCAGTGACACATATTGCGATTATTCTTTGGCACAATATCTGCGTATGATTTTTGGAGTCATCACAAGACCTCAGCACATACAAAACAAAAAAGCAGAAGTCGTACATCATGCTCCTCTTTATAGTCTACTTTGAATGAAATGAGCCTTTATTTGGTAACACCAGTGACACCATTGTCGACTGACCTTTTGGAGCAATGGGAAGACATGAAAGTAGTATTCCATTACTTGTAAAAGTTAGCCCATGAATACCTAACAGTCCAGCAACGTCAGACGCCGCGAACGTTTATTTTCAAGGGCAGACAGTAGGCCTACAGTGTCAAAGACGTGAAACAAATTATTGATATCGAAGCGATTGGATGAATTATTGTTTTTAAATGATTGACTGGAGAATGAGTGGAAAGATTACTATATACTTCAGCTTCATAACTCCACAGTTTAATGAATTATGGAATTTGCTGTTTTGATCATCATCATCATCCTCAACAGTTTCCGGCCTCTGGCCGGGTCTGTTTTGATATATAATAAAAATAAAAATTGAGCTTGACAAAGTTTAACCTTGCTTTAATTCATAGTACATTTTTCACATATTAGGACTGCAAAAAGGAACAGGATATTGCTGCAAATTTCACTGTCATAAAAATTACTGGCCAATTCAGCTACAAAAATTTTAAAAAAGCGTTTAAACTCGAAATTAAGGCGCATGTGCAGGCCTTTAACTTTAAAGTATAAACATAAATAATATTTCAATCCCAATGAATGATTTGAAAAATATCATGTTATCGATACTTTTTTTCGATACCACAAGGTATCGATACTATTTTCAGTACTTTAGAAGTACGACACTTTTTCTTTCCGATACTAATCATGAGTACAGCATCGATACTTTTATTCGATACCGTGTCTCAAGATGGTGGTAGGAATGTAAAAAAATGGCTTGACAGCTAACGAAAAGACCTAATTCGCTTCCGTTATTTCAGCTGAGGTCGATGACGGTTATTATGAGAAAGATGTGATCATGCAAGATAGTAAAACTATAAATGAATCGCTAACTGCAGAAAGGCAACAGTAAAGGAGAGATAAAAAAACTGAATACAACCTGATACATGTTATTTTTTCTTCGTATTTTACTGTCACGTTACTAGGCAACCTTTCATTATATGTGCTTTAAAATGTTCCGAGTGACGCATCACAAAGCTGTGGAAAACTTTTTTTGTGTTTTGGACATGTTCCATTTTTGCAGTAATCAAGATTTTGTAGAGAAACTTTATGGAAAAAAAAGCAAATTTCAACAAAAACTCATTTTATTACTACGGAGATACAGTAACTAGCCTACGTCATTTGAAGGTTAAAGTTCTCATTCATTATAGGTTTCGTCCAAAGATGCAATTGTTATAGGCTATGAAATGGTGGGATTCCAAAACTCAATCGTCTCTTCAGGTAAGTAATCCAAAGTTTTCCTTGTTTATTCCATTTTTTTATATTATTTATGGACACAACAGTAGAATAAGCTATCTTGGTAGGCAATTCCAATGACTTAGCTGTGTTTTGAAGCTTAAAAGTGTTCGTTCTCAAGCCAGTAATGTTCATGTTGCATTGAAAACTGTAACGGATTGCTTGCCGAAAAGCTCATCTCCCGGTAGTTGGATATCCTGAAAGATCTCTCTTGATTTTTGGAAACATTTTTGTCATATAAACCGTGACTTAGGCAGGTTTTCATCCACTGTGAAATACCTTTCTTCTTTCCTCAGATTTTTTCTAATAATACCATAATCCCTATCGTTGGGCATGAAAGAGTGCACTCTAACGGTAAAAATAAGTTTAATGTTATCAAACCTCTTTATATCACACAGTTGCGTCTTCATTCTCACCACAGTATTGCTTTTTATGTTTGCCCAACAGTTATCTCCAAAAATATATAAGGTTCTTATATCTTTGTCAACGTTATTTTCTATGTGCTTATTTAGCATAGTACAGACTTCATTTGTCCCCTTCATGATAAATAAAAGTGGTTGCTTGCCGCATTTGCAAGGCTGTGCACACCGACAACATTTACTATTAGCTGCCGAAGGTAATGCGTATGTTGAACAGGAATTCAAGGGAAAGAGATGTTGGCCATAAAATCAATATACATTCCAGCATTTTGTGTTGGCGCCGTTTACTGCAGAAAGGGAACGACCAGTACTAGTTCCCTAAATTCAGTAAACGGAAAATTAAAGGCGTTGCCAAGCCTATTCTATTGGGCTGACATTTCTCCTTTCTGCAATAAACGATGGATCCTGTATCTGGGAACAGTTTTAATGACGAGACGCCTGTTCGGGCTTGGTGGACATTGGTTAAGAATAATGGTGGTGTGTGTTAATAACGAAAAGGGGAATGAACTGTTGTTGTTAATTTCTCGATTGAGTGTTTATGCTGGTTTCATGTGTATGTTTTAATAAAGTTTAGTTTAAAAAAAAATGTAAATGCTATTTTCAAAAAAAACAATGACTTGTTTGTTGCCTTTCTGCAGTTAGCGATTCAAATACGAATGCGACAAATTTACATTATGTGTACTGTTGCTAAAGGAAATGTATTTTGCTTTCTTAGCACTTGCAGAACATTGCAAGTAATCATAACGTTAACATTGTCGTCGAAACTCATATCAGAAGCTAGAATATCTGAAACAGCAATAAATACTTCTCCCCACGTGGAGATTCGGCAAAAAATCACTTGTCTAATGTTTGGCTCAAATTATCCTCCACATGTTCCGTACTCAAATATTCTTAAAATATTACAATTTTTTCGCGTGTAGCTAATACTACTATTGAACGAATGGTTTCACATATAAATGCACTATGAACAAGTTATTAATTACAGCTATCAATAAAAAAAATACTCAGGATGAAGCAGGAAGAGATGAATACAGGCAATTTAGAAATCAAATAAACAGGAAATGCAATAAAGCAAAAGAAAAATGGCTACAACAAAAGTGTGAAGAAGTAGAAAATGAAATGGTCATATGTAAAGTAGATGTTGCATATAGGAAGGAAGATCAAACAAAATTTTTGAGAAATGAAGAAAAGATGTGTAAACATTTAAGCTGCCGATGGGAAACCTCTTTTCAGCTCAGACAATAGAATTAACTGGTGGAAGGAATACATTGAGAAACTGTATGATGGGGACGACTTGAACAATAGCGTAACGGAAAAAGAAGGCGATGTCGACATTGATGACTTAGGAGATCCTGTTTTGAGGACAGAATTAAATAGAGCTCTGAATAACTTGAAAGCAAATAAGGCAGTTGGAATTGATTAGATCTCTGCAGAACATCTTAAATCGCTAGGAGAAGAAGGATTCAAAAGATTATTCAGACTGATATAAAAAGTTATGAAACAGGAGAAATTCCAACTGATTTAATAGAAATATCATCCTCACGCTTCCGAAGAATGCACAAGCCGAAAGATGTGAACATTATCGCACCATTAGTTTCATATCACATGCTTCAACATTACTGGCCAGAATAATATACAGTATAATGGAAAGGGCAGTAGAAGAGAGAGTAGGTTAAGATCAGTATGGGTTTAGGAAAAAACGCAGTACAATTCTGGCTTTAAGATTAATACTTAAAGGGCGGATCAAGAAAACAAGGATATTTTTTGATTTAGAAAAAGCTTTTGAAATGTTAGGAGGGACAAGATGTTCAAAATTTTAAAGAAGTCGGGTCTAAACTATCGAGATAGAAGAATACTTTATAAATTATATAAGAATCAAGTGGCTATAATAAAAGTAGAGAATCATGAGAGAGATAAAAAGGATGTGAGGCAAGGTTATAGTCTATCCCCATTAATATTAAACTTGTCTGTAGAGGAAGCAATAAAAGAAATAAAAAAAAATCGTGTGGCATAAGTATTCCAGGAGAAAAAATCAGTATGTTACGATTTGCTGATGACATTGTCTCATTAGCGGAACAGGCTGAGGACATTGAGAAGTTATTGAATGGCATGAACTAAATACTGAAGGAAGATTTTGGACTGAATATAAATCAAAGCAAGACAAAAGTGATTAAATGTAGCAGAAATCATACCAATAACAGTAAATTAAATATAAAAATCTGATCTGATATAATAGGAGAAGTAAGTGAATTCTGCTACTTGGGAAGCCACCGATGGCCGAAGCAGGAATGATGTTAAAAGCAAAAGAGCACAATCAAAAAGAGCCTTCATGAAAAAAGAGAAATCTTTTAGTTTCAAATATTGATCTAGGACTTAGATAGAACTTTTTAAAACTATGTATGGAGCACAGCACTTTATGGTAGCGAAACATGGACTTACCAGAAAGAAAGATGATAGGTGAGGAAAGAAGTTTGTTGAAGAAGCTTACAAAAAGAAGAGACAGACTGATAGGTCATATTTTGAGCCATGCGGGATTGGTTAATTTATTAGTGGTGGGAACGGTCAAAGGTAAGAACTGTAGAGGAAGACATTAAAATATATGAAGCAGATAACAGAGGACGTGGGTAAATGAAAAGGTTATAGAACAAGATAGGATTGCATCAAAACAGTCGAGAGACTGATTTCAGCAAACAAATCAATAAACTATCTGAATGTGAAGCTAACTGATAAAGTTTACTTGATTATTCTCGTACCAACTTCCACAAATATCTGACAAGAAAAAAATCCATCTATCCCAAAATTTCCAGCAATAACTTTTTTTTGTCAAATGTTGTAGGCCTGAACATAATTATTTCCAGGTAAGTTGCTTTCGTATAAGAAATTTCTGCAGTGAACTGTCTGTAAGTTAGTGGCAAACTATTATGCTTGACACTAAGTTTTTTTCTCTCTTAAAACTGTAACATTATTTTCTAAACATTTACTACTCGAACATTACTACTCATTCATGCTTCTTCATCCTGATATGCAGATTCTTGGTAATGGAGCTTACTTTTTAAAGTGTTCGTCGCTTATGATAGATGCCCTAATATCTTATACCATGTTTTTCCATTTTATAAACTAAAAATCTGATCTCCATGTGAATCTTATGTGTTAGTGCAATTCCTAGACTCCTGCTGACGCGGCTACTGAAACTGCGAAGTGCATCATAATCGCTGGTGCGCATACGTCATACATTTCATATTGGTTCCTCAAATGTTTCCTAGCTATCACTTTTAAAAATAGTTAATTAGTGCTCCATTGTGAAAGTTTTAATCTTAAAGACGGGGTATGATGTACCTTTTCTTCTGAATATGAAGTTAGAATGATGAATTTTAACGAGGATACATCCTACATATGAAAACAACCATAATTGTAGATTAATTAGTGGAAGAGATAAGTATATCTGTATATATAACTTGTAAAAATGACTTATTTTCCGGTACCTACTATGGGGAAAGTGCTTCTATTTTTCTCCAGTGGTGCATACAAAAATGTTGATTCATTATATTCATAAATTTGTATTTTTGAAATAGTATATACACTTTTATTAAAGGAAATATGTTTATGACATTAGTTTGTGAGCCGCATAAATGTTGTCTCTTTCAGAAAGAACTTTGATAATAATTTTAATTTATTCCAAAAACCAAAAGTTTTGTTGAAGATCGTATATTTACTAAATGTGGTGGAGGGTTTAAAATTGTGTATTTGGATGTTTCAGAAGTACTGGTAACGTGCTACCAACGAGATTTTATGTTGCAGTGTTGTTCCTAATACTGAGATGGCGGGATTATACATTTGTGCACATTGTTAAGTCATGTCTCAGTGGACTATACAATTGTAAAATGATAAATTTGAATAATCCATGCTAGAGTTTATGTTTTACGGCCTGATCTTTAGTCGTGCTATATTTTCACTAACAGATGCTGGTCCTAACGTTAGGAAAACGGAACTGAATGCTGAAAAGTTATTTTCTTATATTATTTTACAAACCATAATGATCAAAATACTATTAAACGAGAAACAAAATCAATATGGACTGAGCATTATATTCTATCAACGTGGCCGTCAATGTCAACCGGTCCCATGGTGTAATGGTTAGCACTCTGGACTCTGAATCCAGCGATCCGAGTTCAAATCTCGGTGGGACCTTTCATTTTTATTTCCTTATTAGCATTGTATTACAGTTCATATCACTGTAGTTGTTCAGTTTTTATATTTGAAGTGCGCGAAATGTATTTAATATCCGTTTACTTATTGCTACACTCAATATGCAGTGACGCGAACAATGTAAACATTGATTCCGAATTTCTACGAAGATATGATTGTTTGCCTTCTTAATCTTTTGTTTGAAATATTTATTAATAGCATAAATCAATTTAATTTCCTACGACGTATTTTTTTACTATTCCAGATCTTCGTGATATAAATTACTATTTCGTAAGAGAATACAAAACCGTTTAAAATTTTTTAAGGCTTAAAGGAAACCATTTCTGCGATTTCCTTTTTTTTATATATAAAAAAATAAGAAAATCATGCATAAAGTACGAAATTAAAAGACATATCATTTATCACAATAATCAAACATCCTAACGACACGAATTTTGTAATCCACTTAAAATCATTTAAGTATTTGCATTTGTTTTCCTGATACCTTGAGCATTGCAAAAATACACAATTACTGTACTACAAGGAAAAAAATAACCAGACAAGTGCTAGTCGAGCCTTGCGAACTTATGATTCTATACCCTAATATATGCGTTTGTGGTGAGGTCATTAGAGGCAGAAAAGGATAGTGAGCCAAGAATGGGAAGGAATTCGGTCATTATATTTTGAAGGAACCATCCTGGAGTTCCCTGAAGTGATTCGGGAAACTATGGTAAACAGAAATCTAGATGGTCAGTCGTGGATTCGAACTCGAATCCTTCCGAATGTGAGGCCAGAGCGAGATATCTAGAATGTAACAGATCAAAAGATTTTTTTTTTAACTTATGGCTAGAGAAGGGATGGGATCGGGGACAAGGAACGGGAAGGAACTCGCCCATGGCCTTTTGAAGAAAGCATCCCGGCATAACCTAGGCATACACACACACATTTGTGCGCCAGCAAATCCTTGGCGATCCATATAGACGAAAAATGTGTGTGTCAATTGTCTAACGACGAGCCGCATAACAAGCCAATAACAATCGTTACATATTTGAACGTGGCGAGCATGCGCGACGGTAACCATTTTGAGCGCGGCGAGCCAAATGAACGACAAATGTTTGGAACTGATGTTCCTGTATGGGCTCTGACAAGTACAGGCTCGTCGCGAGAATATCCGCGCGTAAATGTTTGGAGAGCTTACTCGAGCGCAAATGTGTGTGTGTATGGGCAGCTAATTGTTGTGTTTATAAACACGATCATATAGGTACTGCTACTGTTACTATTTGAAAAACATTTTCTTCAGTTTCTTCAGTATTACGTAAATGCACAGATACATATTCCCCTTCATAATTTGGGCTTCCTGTATTGTTGATACTGTCCACTGGTTCGTGTTGATCTCTCATAAACAGTAGTAAGTAGTAGTAATATCGTAAATTACTTTTGTAGATTTCGTCTTCGTCTATTCCACTTCTTGTCGAATTTTCATTTTTTTTATATATATTTCTTGCGAAAAACACTGGGCAAAGAGTCGATTTTCTTCTTTATTAATGCACTATCAACTTTTATATTTCCCACAAACCTCTATCAATGCACAATATCCTAATTTTTTTTTAATGTTTCGGTTTCACCTTTCACAATGCAGTATGTTGCTGATATGTCACAATTAAATGAGCTACGAATTCTCTGCTCATTTTACTTAACTTGTTAGACACTCCGCACGTCTTATCTGCCGCGAGTAAATTGTTAAGTGAGTGTATGTGGTAGTCGTCTACGGATTTATCCGTCATGATTTCCTGGCTCGCGGCTCACTGGGAATTCCAAAACATCGCGAGCCAAGTGTAGTGAGGTTATGTTACACGCGACGTGACAATATTAAAAAAAAAAAAAAAAAAAAAAAAAAAAAAACCTTGACAGTATGACAAAAAAAGTGGTTGCAGGAAGATTATAAATACGATCATATACTGCAACTTGTACTATTTCAAAAGCATTTTCTTCAATTTCTTCAATATTATACAAATGCACAGATAAATCTTCCCCTTCATAATTTGGGCTTCCTATATTGCTGATACTGTCCATTGGTTCGTGTTGATCTCTCACAAACAGTAATAAGTCGTAGTAATATCGTAAATTAGTTTTGTAGATTTTGTCTTGTCTTCACCTATTACACTTCTTGTCGAATTTTTTTTTTTAAATATATTTCTTGCGAAAAGTACTCCGCAAAGAGTGGATTTTCTTTTTTTTATTAATGTACAATCAAATTTTATATTAGATTTAACACAAACCTCTATCAATGCACTACATCCTAATTTTTTAAACTTCTGTTCACATACTCTTTTTGGTTTCACCTTTCAAATGGAGTATGATATGTCGCAATTAAATGAGCTACGAATTAACTGCTCATCTTACTTAACTTCTTAGACACTAGACAAGTCTTATCTACCGCGAGTAATTGTTAAGTGAGATATCTGTGTGTATAGTTACCGTCGCGCATGCTCGCCACGTTCAAATATGTAACGATTGTTATTGGCTTGTGATGCGGCTCGTCGTTAGACAATTAACACACACATTTTATCGTCTATATGGATCGCCGCGGAATTGCTGGCGCACAAATGTGTGTGTTTGTATGCCTAGCTATTTGAGCGCGGCGAGCCAGATGAACAACAAATGCGTCGAACTGTTGTTCCTGTGTATGGGCTCTGTCAAGTACAGGCTCGTCGCGAGAATATCCGCGCGTAAATGTTTGGCGAGCTTACTCGCGCGCAAATGTGTGTGTGTATGGGCAGCTATTTGCATGGAAGTTCAGAAGGTGGTAGCTTGGTGCAAAAATCAATTCTCAACATGTTTTCAGGTTATAGGGCCACTAGTGTAGTAGATAGTTTCCCATTAAATTTATATTAGATATACTAATTTTCAATAAACCTACCAGTGTGGTTCCGCACTGAGGCGTCGCACACTAGGGGTACAACGGGACCTGGCACGAGCCCAAGCCACTGCGTACTGGCCGTCCCGACATCAGATTCTAAGCGGTTTCCCGCAATCACCTAGGCAGATGCTGGGGTGATTTCCAATCGCCACCTCATAAAGTACACATTTAACAAACAAAATTACACTTATCACTCGCAGAACATAATTACACTTTTCGCAGATAGATGGCAACAAAAATTCTCCAATGAAGTAAATGCTCCTGATCTGGCATATCCGGTTCCATCACGGGCAGGGCACATATCCTCCCACTCTCACAATTACACACAGAATGCCTGTGCTGAGGTGCCGGAATGCCGTGATCCACAAGGGCCTTTTTTTTTTTTAACTTTTAATTAAGAGCGCTATTCAAGAGAACTATATTAAAACATGAAAAATTTAGCTCAAAATATTTTTTAAAGTTTGTTTTACTCGAAACTTAAAAATCATAAATAATATTTCAGGATATGATGGGCATATTGGCGACAAATTACAAGTTCTAAGATAGAAATGGTAACAAAAAATGGCTTAAAACCGACAGCTTGGGCGGCCTCTAACGTCTTTTGTTTGAATAAAAAAAAAGTCATCTTAGTTTTCTACTAAACGATCTCTAAAGATTTATAAAATATTTCTTTCGATATCTTTTACTTCTATGAAAATCTCATATGACATAAATTTACGATATATAGTTTTGGGTCGACGAAATAAATCTTATGTGGTAATATGAAGTCTGCACTATGGAACTTGTTCCGTTCAAGTACTAAAGGTTTAGTTTAATATAATTTAACTGCAATGGAGCACACGCTCCAGTGGCAATTTCCCTACACACCCATCTTCCCACTTTCCTGCACCCAACTACATTTTCCCTCTACAAACTTTAACTTTAAATTCCCTCAACGTCTTAAGAAAATTACTCATCACTTCCCTTGGTAACTTATTCCAATCCTTGATACCCTTACCTAAAAAAGAAAATCTTCCCACACCCTTGTGCCTGAAATCGAGTGCCAGTTTGTGGTCATGGTCATCTTTTCCCTTCCATACACTACTTTTCATACCTACACCAATATATTTCCATGCCTCATCACCAGTATACGACTTGTACACTCCCATGACCCTCTTCATCCTCCTTTTGTCTTGAATTGAACCCCATTCCAGCTCCTTTATCATAACTGTTACTGATTGCGTTCTGCGATAATTTCCAGAAATAAATCTAGCAGCCCTTTTTTGCACCCTCTCCAACTCTAGTATTTGATACGAAAAATGAGGGTCCATACTACACTACCATATTCGACCAATGGTTTGACCAAAGTTTTGTAACCCAATTCTTTTACTTCTCTCACATGTCCCCTTATCACTCTATCCAACAAGTGCAGAATTTTGAAACCTTTTCCTACCACCTGTCAAATGTGTCCTGCCCAGTTAAGTGACAGATGTACATAAGGGGGGCGTCCATAAACCACGTAGCTCCCATTCTGGCCTCCTGTGAACCCCCCTCTCCTCCCCACATAGCCCGACGTGGCTTTTCCTCTATCGCCCCCCCCCCCTCCCGCGTAGCTTTCTGTCCCTATTGATTCCAGAAGACATTTTGTACTGTTTTCTCTTGACAGACTACCGTAAATTACATACGGAGATAGTTAAATGTCGGAAATAAATATTCACATTCTGTGTGTGTTCTGTACCTCATTTCCGTTGGGTACGGATGGAAACCTAAAAATGGTAGAATGCAAAATTGTCAACATTTGGTCATATAGCAATCCGGTATTAACGAATAGATGTATTCTACAATCTTCCAACTCATCTTAAATGTTTAATAGGGGATAAGATTAACTTCACGCAAAAACTTAAAGAATTTACATAAATAGATGAATAATTTTCAGAGCAATCAACAAGAGCTGCGTCTTGTAGAATTCAATACTTACAACGGAACATCCACATTATGCTGTCACGGTGAAATTATTGATGGCTACACCTATTTGAGTATTTAAATAATTTTGTTCTGAGCTGAAATCTTACGTTTCTCACGGATTCCGTTTCTCACAGTGGGATGTGTGAAAGACGGTTTTATTATGTTGTAAATTATTCAGTAACACCGTCGGTAACTTATCCAAGCCCCACTCTTACCTACATATGAACACATTAACATATCCTCGAGTTGAAACTATGAGGTAATTTATCTGCTTGGTTCTCTCTTGCTAATCAGTAATCACATACTGACCATAATACTTCACACAATATCGATCCAGTCCTAATTTTAGCGTATGTCTTGAACATATCTATTACTCTCTTTAAAGTAACATAGAAGTTGTCTGGACAGCAGCACTAATTTTTAAATTTCTTTGTGCCTTTCGACGTCGAGATCATTAGAGGCGGGAAAGGATTGATGCCGAGGAATAGGAAGAAATTCGGCCATTATCTTTTAAAGGAACCATCCCGACATTAGCTTGGAGTGATTTCGGAAAACCACGAAACATCTAAATCTGGATGGCCGGACGGGGATTCAAACCTGCGTCCTCCATAACGTGAGGCCAGAGCCTTCCTGACTGAATTGTTATCATTAACGCTCAGATGTGATACCCACTGATATTGAAGCTTATTAGAGCGGTGTAGCTGTGTGCAATTCCAGAGCACCGCAGACGACATTAATGTGGAGGTCATCTCAGGCTCACATTACTCAGAGCATACCATGCACGCCAGACGTAATGCAGTGAAATGGCGCCGGTATCGCACATTCCAACAACGCGAACACCACCACACGCGATTAATAACAGAAGTTAACGAATTCTCTTACTTCCTTCATGACATATTCTGTAATATCCACGTGCCGAAGGCCGCCGGTTCGAATCCGGCCGCGGGCATGGATGTTTAAGTGTTGTGTGTCTGTGTGAATGTCCTGTCCGTCCTGTGGCGTCTATACATAGGGAAAATACACATTGAGCTGGCTGTATGGCCTCCGTTGCCAAATGCCATTAAAATATATATATATATATATATATATATATATAATAGATATTCTGTAATACTGGTGTTTAGTACTGGGGCAAGACAACAACAGTGAAATGATGCATAAAATGATGACAATAAGATTAAATACAAAATAGAACCGTATTTAGTAGGATAAGTAAGTTAATTCTATAATTTAGGAAGTTATACTACAACTGAAAGATATCAACAGCAGAATAACACCAGCCCTAAGAGCCTTCTTGAAAAAGAGTAATCTTTTGGTTTAAAATAGTGATCTATGACTCAGAAAGAAGTTCCTTAAATTGTATGTGTAGAGCACAGCACTTTATGGAAGCAAAGCTTGGAAAACCAGAAAGAAGAAAAATTGAAGCATTAATAGTGTGGAGCTACATGAGTCCGGTATGCTGAAAGTGAAGCGGATCCTTAAGTATGAAATGAACTTGTTTTTGAAATGAGGGAAAAGAAGTTTTTGAAATAGTTACGCAGAAATAAAATACGGTGTGATGGGTCACATTATTTAGAACATGAGGGAATGGTTAATTTGTTTGTGGAGGGAATGGTGGAAGGAACGAACTGTAGAGGAAGACTAAGATTAAACTTTATGAAGCAGATATTAGGGAAACAGATTGAAGACGTTAGCTCAAAACAGGAAGAGATGAAGGATTGTATCTAATCAACTGAGAGACTGATGACAGGATAGAAAAAAGAATTGTTGTTATTTATGTTGTATTTTTTTTTTTAATTACTTACGAGTTTTTTGTTCTATAGATCCCTGTTGTACTTCCGCGATGTGCAAGATGTCATGGTTAATATAAATACCTACAACAATAGGAAATGTTCGACTATTTTGGAAACATTGAATTACACTAGAAAATGTACTAGAAAAGTTGGCTACAACAATATTACCCTTTCTCTCACGTAGTGGTAAATGCTGATGAAACTGCAAATACAATTACAGATCCGTTCAATAATTGTGACTATGTAGAAACTGGCATCTCTTGCCAAACATTTTAATAAGATAATACGAGTGCCAAGGAAAAACAAAACTAAAAAACAAATTGTGTTTCGGTTGGCGAGCGTATTGTGTCGAGTACTGAGTTTGACATGAAAACTATAAGGCTCCTTTTTTCTTTTTGAGGTTCCTGCCGACAGTGTGTTATTTTCCAAAATTCAATTTGAGTGAATGCACCAGATTCTCGAGTAGTATCTATTTTTATCAGCAATGTGTGGAAAAACTAAGTTAGGGATTACTTTGATAAATCTGTAATTATATTGGCTGATTAAGTGCAAACAGACATATCTCATTTCCTACTTAATAAACTGCACCGCTATCATATGTTTTCATTATATTACACACACTGTCACTTTTCCTTTCTATTACATAATGATAAAGCTTGAACTCGAAGCAAGGTATTCGAGTAGGGGATTGTAACACTGTAGAGAAATAAAAATACGTGTAAGTATGAAAACTCTCTGTTTTCAGCTTGTTTATTTATCCAACACAAATTATATTGTCAGTATCTCGTTAAAACTGTTTTCTCCAATTCACGTAGTGACAACAGAGACATTATTTCAGAAAAGTTTGAGTGACGCTCGTTTATTCCAGATAAACATTTACGTTGGACCATCGCCCTTCATTAGGCCTCATGACAGTTCAGCTAACCGCTGCCGAGGAAGATAGTTGAAGTTTCGGAATTTGGCCTCTTCTGTTTTCATCTAGTGGTGGCTTTGTCTTTGCGTAGCACCGTGCCAACAGCAGTAATCCCAGGCCGCTGGATGAAGAGGACCTAAATTACTGGCGCACCAACGTGACACAGCGCAGAGAGCCAGAGATATTATGACCCGACCGCAGGGTTGCCACTACAAGAACGACTTCCATGGTAGTGTATTCAGTGTTTGCATTTTACGCAAGAATTAACGCAATCAGCTGCACTACACATATTATGTTCTTTCGTGTATTGTACAGTCGAGCCTTCGAAATTAATTAAAGAGACTCAGAAAATGCTATTCTGTTTGCAATAATTCTAAGAAACCTTCAAGTAGTTGTAGTACGTTATTTTTTAAATAGATTCATTGGGCGGACATATTGAACGCTGTCATATAATAGATGCAGAATAAAATATGAAGAGATGTGCGTAGTCATGTTGTATTCCTCTAAATTTCAATAAAACAATGTTTAATCATATTTTAAGAAGCAGACAATTAGCAGTCTCCAATGTGTAAAAGAAATTTAGTTTTTTGTTTGTTTTTAATACTTTTACGTTATAGCAGTCGTCTTATACTGTCACAAGTATTTTCATTATCCAGCAAACCACGGATGAAATTATTCATTTGGTTAGGGCAGAGGATTCAATGTAACGGAAATGAATTCCGTCATGAATGTTTAAATGGACTATTTCGGCTCCGGCATGGAGTAATTTAAGGAAACAGAGTAAAATCGATATTTACATGGACGGATGCGGAAGTTAAAGAAATTGTGGCTAAACTGCTTGGTCAAGGCTCGAGGGTGAGCGGTTATGAATTGCTGATTCTATTCCCGGCCATCTAGCTGTTGGATTCCCTTGGTTTCCACAATTCAATCCAGACAAACGTCGGGACGGTTCCTTAAAAAAAAAAAACTGAGCGTGGTGGTTGAGTGCTAACGTTCAGGCCTCGTATTCTGGAAGACGTGGGTTCGAATCCCGGTCCGGCCATCCAGATTTGGGTTTTCCATGGTTTCCCCAAATCACTCCAGGTGAATTCTGGAATGGTTCCTTCAAAAGACCATGGCCAAATTCCGCGTTCATTGCTCCCCATTTAATGACTTTGACGTCAATGAGCCGTAAAACAAAAACAAACAAAAAGTCCTCCAACAAGCCAAGCGTAAATTCATTCCCGTTCCTTGCCCAAAGTCCTTCCTCTACTGTAAAGAAAAGTCTTTATTATTATTACTAAAGAAAAGTTTTATTATATTTTAAAGGTTATAATAATGTTTAAAACTGATACTTTACTATACCATTACTTGCTTTGTGTCTGTCATTAAGTTTTGCGTTTATCCTAACGACAACCCGTGACGATGAGAGTAAATAATATCGCAGTCGAGTCAAGTTCATGAACTCCCATTCCATCAGACTACACGTGTACAGAGTGCGTGTTGTGAACATGGAGGAAGGAATTATATGGAGGAGAAGTGACGTTAAATCGGTGAAGCAAGCACTAAAACTCTCCCGCATGGTGGCAGCACCGGCAGCGACCATATGGCGCTTCCCAACAATTAAGGTGTTCACATTGTGGTAGATGCAGTGATTATTTCATTTAGTATTGTGTATAAGTGTTTAAAAATGCCAGCTTGTGTTGCGTACGGTTGCACAAATAGGCCAGACAGGAAAGAACCTGGAATATCATTTCATAAGTAAGTTGAATTGTAATTATCGTTGTTGAAGTGAGCGGTAGACACCGCAAACTTTGCAGCACGTCTATAAATATTTAGTCATAGCTCTCAATGGGATGACTTTGTTCTCAAATTTTTCTTGGCGTAGTGTAGAAAATCAGCAAACTTGCTATTTTGCACATAATAGACTAGCATTATTTTTTAACGAGTGTTTAAAATGAGATTTAAAGGGGCGTGTTTTACTTCGCGATTCAGTGAATTTACTATTACGATTTCTTTCGTCACGTTGCTGATTATACTGACATTGGATGATGAAATTAACTGTTATGTGAGAAGCTGTGAGTTTTATTAATTTTTTAAATAGCTATTTCAGGCCATTGACTTAGGTTATTTTTAAAGCTTCATATAAGACTTGTTTCTGTTTGTAAATACGTCTATACCTATTTTTACCGATTTTGAAATCTTTCTCATCTATTTATGTCGAAACAGGTTCATGCAGAAATAAAAATGGGCTTCCTAAATAAAGAAGTTATTGGCCTTTGAACAAAATCAATTTGGGGAATGTGTTTCTAATTTAGTCTCTTTTTTTTGTACAACATTCTCCCCCCCCCCCCCCCCCGTATCTAAATCTAACTGAGATATAATTTTTTTTACAATTGTCCTAATAAGTAGGGCTGTGAAATTAGACAACACATCTTGATCAAGAGAATGTTTATTAAGGTGACTGAATAAACATTTTATTTCTGGTACCAGCCTACAAAATGTCTGGGTTGCTCATCCCTAGAGTGGGTCCTCTTACTTTTTTTCTGGTCTAGGACACATTTCAGACTAACCACAAGTGGTAGTAATAAAACTGAAATATCCATTCTGCATGTCAACCATGTAATCATTGTGGCTTTGACAGAATTAATTTTTGGTCCAGCCTGCATCCAAACCTAAACCCCTCAATTGGATGTTGTATATCCCCCAAACTAAGCAAGATATCGAAAACATTTATTCCTTATTATCGAGTTTTTTCGTCGTGTTACATAAGAATCCATCATTAAATTTGACTTTTGCGAAAATTTTTTCTTCTGCATTTCAACTCAAGACACCTCCACTTTTGAGACAGTATATCTCGAGTTGTGAATACACTACTCCCTTCAATGGGCTGCAACGGCGCATGTGATTGCGAGGTCTTGCACGCCGCGTAACTAGCGCTATCTGTCAGTGTTTCTCGGTACCGCATTTGGGGTCAACAGATGAGACTCGCCACGTGAAGTCTCAATCACGACGCTCTGATATCTATAAACATAAAGAAACCGTACATTCAAGATATTTGTGTAAAAAGGAATCTGGGGCATAGTTAATAAGCCACCTCGAAGCAGTCATTTATTTATTTTAAATTTGTGTTTGCCTGTGTATTTGGATGAACGAGATTCACGTAAAAACTGCCGATCGGATTTTAATCGTGTTTCGAATATGTACGGTCAATGGTCTCGGAAGTAAAATAGGGCAAATTTATTTTTATGAGATGTAAAAACTTAGTAATTAAAACAGTTAATATATTAGTATTCATTTTTCGTTTAACATAATTAACGCAAAAACTATTGGGCTGATTTTAACCTTGCGACAGGCACACTTCTGGGCGCAAGTATCAAAATGATATAGCCGTTAGCAACTCACAGTTTTTTGTACTTTAATGATTAATATCAATTTTATGTATAAGGGGGATTAAAGACAAACTTTCATTTCAACAAAAAAGAGGTTTCTTTATTTAACTAAAAAAAAAGTATATATATATAAAAATTATTTTCTGGGAAATATAAAAATTTTCATCGTTATTAGAATCCTCTTCCTCACAAGATTCTCCACTTAACTGAGTTTCATAAACTCCTTCCTTTTCTTCTATTTGCTCGCACTCACCAGGGTCACTATCCTCATCTGAAGAATCGGGCGGCATACTGTCTTCTGTCGTCAAATAAAGCAAGTCGTCTGGATTGGTCAAATTGTAAATTTTCTTCTCCCCAGACATCGAAAACTGAAAAAAATTGATAAACCAATGGTTACTTACACAGAAGGGCGCAAGTATCGATTTGATACCAATGATGTTTACAAATGGATACATGAAGAAAATTTAAAAAATCCAGAATATGTTAATTACCAATAAAATAGTAAAAGGCTGGGTTAAAAAATCACACTAACTGGCGCAAGTATCAATTTGATACAAACAAGTTTCTCCAGAGAAAACAAAACACCGGCCGGAGTCGGGAACTTCACTGGCAGGTTGAGGGATAAAAGTCAAAAAGGTAGTGGGGAGGGGAGCCCCACTCACCGTTCACGTGCCTTCAAATTCGCGTAAAACTGTTTCACATGTGTCAAAATGATACTCGTGCCCGTCACTGGGTTAATGGGCTTTCCCGAAAGAAAAGTAGGGCATCTTTCATTTCTATATGACGCAAAAAAGATGAGAAACTAAGATAAAGCTGTACACATATTATTTTTCGTATAACATAATTCACCCAAAATTACTGGTCGGGTTTTTAATGGGTTTCGTACATTGTACAGTCCATGATCCCGCGGGTAAAATAAGCCTTCTACCGATGTGTATATAAGGCACAGGATAAAAAAAATTGCCGTTGCATATCATCATCAGTCGAATAACTTATTTTTGAGAGTCGTGACTCCATTGGATTTCTCACTTCATTTGCAACATTCGTAGATGGGAAATTAGGAGGTCCGTGGAGTGACTTTGGTAAAAGACCTGACTTCTCCCTCGAATCCTTTGTCATGCTACTGGAGAAAATGAAGTGTTGACATCTGTTTGCGAAATGCGTAACCGACGTACTGTATGATACGTAAATTTATGTTTGTGAAATGTGTGATTAATGAGGCGAAGTTATGAGACCATCGCGGGATTGCCTAGAGCTCTAGATCTAGAACATTATGGAAGACAGCTAAACAACAGCTAGCAGGATGTATGATTCCCAGCCTGGAATTTGAGCCTGTGCCCATTGTGCTTCCCAGTCTAATGGATTGAGGTTTTAATGCGTCCGCCACACAGATGGAAGCGTTCATTTCTCTCTCAACCTTTCTCCTGTTACGGATCTTCTTTTATGCCCCGTCGACGTCGAGCATTAGAGGTCGGAGACGATCGAGAGAAAGGAACGGGAAGGAAACCGGCGGTGGCCTTTTGCAGGAACCATTTAGCGACATTCGTCTGGAGTGATTTCTGCTGACTTTAGCGAATTCCTCGGTTAACACCTGCGGATTCTGTATTGCTAATTCATCAGATACTAAACTGGCGATACAACCACTCGCTGCGTGTTATGTTTTTAAAGAATTGGTGCTTCTGTTCTGTACTTCGTAACTGACTTAATACACTCATTCAGGTCTCTTATTATTACGTTTTTATCCCCTTTAGGATAGCGAAACCTGAGGAACCTCGCACCAGTTGTAGAGAACTTCACACGGCGTATGTCGAGCTTAGTGGATGGGCGGTGACTTTCTATCTTCATATTATGGAGGTCGCATGTTGATATCCGTCGGAGAGGGGAAAAGATTTGGAAAATTTGAAACACGCAGTCACGAGCGTCTAACTTCATTCTCGTGGTTGACTCAACACAATGCGACGCGGACGAGGAGGAAGAAGCAGACTTGAACCACATATTTTTTGCATGCAGCAAATACTACACCCACAGCCAAAAACTGTTAAACAGCTTGTTATCACTCCAGGTGCCTCTGCCTACATCGATAACCACCCTTCTAGCGTCGAGACACGCGAAGATATACATAAAACTTATAGACTTTCTGAGAGATGGGCAGATTAACATCTGAAGAAAACAATACAAGCAAATGGACGCAATATATATATGTGTGTGTGTATAAAAATATATATATGTATGTTCATGGGTGTATGTATATATGTGTGTGTGTGTGTGTGTATGTATGTATGTGTGTAGGTATGTATATATATGTACATATAAACTTGCCTGTAAAATGTCAATTTGAATTATGTTAAACCTCAAATTTGTATCATGTAAAATCCCTCGTGTAAATCATTAACAAGTTAAATATTATATATATGTAAATTAAGTTAAGAAAATACGTCAGAATAACCAAAAACCAAATTTAAAAAAAAAAAGCTTCATTCTCTGAAGGAAGAAGCATAAGGAGATAAGGAGATTACCAAATACAACGACACGAAGTTCGTCAATAATATTTTTCGGACCACATTTTTGACAGTCGCTGTACTAATTTTACCGCTGTCTGTTCAATGAGTATATCTTCGCGGCCTTTCGCTAGGGGCGTTAGCGGTGGACGCATTTTTTGAAATGAAAACTTCGATAGGCGCGTTAGGCGATATATGGGTGGGGGCAAATCTATGAGTTTGCGACTTGCCTTCCCATGCTATAACGTGTTGCGCGTTGGACGCTTTTTGGATGGGTAAAATCTTATGAGTTCCCGTCTCCAACGTGCTAATATTAACAGTATATCTGTAGCTATAAGTATAATGTCTTGGGATTCTACAGCAGTAAAAATATAGATTACACTTGTATCTAATATATAAAAATGAGTGTTTGTTTGTTTATTTATTTTCTTCGTACAAACACACAATTTTTATCCGATTTTGATGGAACTTTGCGTATACAGGGTGGGGCATTTAATATGTTTTCTGGAAATATTTCGGAAAGAAAGCATTTTAACAAACAATAACCTATATAAAAATAATCGTACAGTAGGGGGCTACAATTATGTGATATTGGTTTTTTCACAGGTGGCGCTGTTGTCGTTACAACAAGGTCAACTTAATTCTTTTAAATGGGAACCCCTATTTTTATTTTTTTTTGAAGATTCCGATTCCTCATGAAAAAATAAAAATAGTTTGCTTAACTCACTTTTCTGTTAGCCTCACAGATGGCGCTGTAATCGCGAAAAATGAATATTCGCGTTTTTTGTGTATAATTTTAATTATTGTTTAAATAATTACATGTAATTTTCATTCTATAAACATGGAAGGTAATTTTAAAGGATAATGACGAAATTGATTTTTTAAATGCTTTTTCTTACTTATTTGCAGCCATGTCTACAGCAGGTGCTCAAAAAGGTGACCATTTACTTCCAGACATTTTCTGACACATTTCGAGCTGTTCAGGCATCATTTCTGCAAAGGGTCAGAAAATGTCTGGAAGTAAATGGTCACCTTTTTGAGCAATTGCTGTAGACATGGCTGTAAATAAGTAAGAAAAAGCATTTAAAAAATCAATTTCGTCATTATCCTTTAAAATTACCTTCCATGTTTACAGAATGAAAATTACATGTAATTATTTAAACAATAATTAAAATTATACACAAAAAACGCGAATATTCATTTTTCGCGATTACAGCGCCATCTGTGAGGCTAACAGAAAAGTGAGTTAAGCAAACTATTTTTATTTTTTCATGAGGATACGGAATCTTCAAAAAAAAAAAAATAGGGGTTCCCATTTAAAAGAATTAAGTTGACCTTGTTGTAACGACAACAGCGCCACCTGTGAAAAAACAAATATCACATAATTGTAGCCCCCTACTGTACGATTATTTTTTATATAGGATATTGTTTGTTAAAATGCTTTCTTTCCGAAATATTTCCAGAAAACATATTAAATGCCCCACCCTGTATATACTTTCAAACAATTAGAAAAACACTATTTACCCCTTCAACTTACTTCCTGCCAACTTTGTTCATACAAACCCACAATTTGTATCCGATTTTGATAGTATTTAGCACATCTATTCTTCAAAAGAAGGCGGTCTGGTAGTTCAGCGCTTAAGGCGCTTACTTCCAGAAGTTTCTCAATTTGGTCGATGATTCAAATCTCGTCGAGAGCAGGAAGTTTTAGGAGTTATATTTTATTATACGAGCTACGCCTGGACTTTCCGTGGTTCTGATTCTACGTTAAATTTTAGGCCACTGGCGAATCGAATTGGTCTTCCTGCCTCTGACACAATAGCTGGGCACATCTCCTTTGGGAAGATTCGACCAACCTTCGTGTTGTGGACTAAGTTGTATTTTTAGTTTTTGAAGTGAAAACTTCTTTACGTGCGTTGGGCGATTTTTGGATGGGTAAAATTTTATGAGTTTGCTTCACCGACATGCTAATGTTGACAGTTTATCTGTTGCTGTCTGGTTAAAGTGTCTCACTGTGGAACGAAAGGTGCCCTATTCGAATTCTAGTCTCGATGGGGCTTTTAATTAGCCCCCTCTCTCTGCAGTCCCCAATGATTGCCAATTTTTTTTTTTTTTCTTTCTCTCTATGTATACAGGGCTATCAACAATGTACATTCAATGTTACCATCTATCTGCAGTCATAAAACATGTTATTAATATTATTATTATTTATTTATTTGGCTTTCGGCAACCAAGCCATTTAGCCAGCTCAATGTGTTTATGATATCTCTTCCAGTGAATTAGTTTCTCCAGTACGTTTTTAATTCCTAAGTATGGACACCACAGGACGGACAGGACATTCACACAGACACACAATACTTAAAACATCCATGCACAAGGCCGGGTTTGAACCGGCGACCCTCGGCACTCTAGCCCCTACGCTACCGAGGCCGGCATGCCTGCTAGATGGCTATCTCCATAGTAATGCCCCGGGGATATGGAAGCGGGTACGTTTCCCGTCTCCTTCCCTAGGTGTTACAAGTGTAATTTTGAATGACTGTAATGGTGTTCGTGTTCATAATAGAGTGTTTTGGACCAGAGATTGAAAAAAGGAGTGAGTTAAGTCCAGATCTGGCCCGTTAAAACCTTTCCTTCCGAAAGACACTAAGCGGGAAACGTTCCACTCTGACGGACGAATCATTGTCAACATACGGAGTGCAGAGAGATTTGGGACTTAACTCAGGACTTTGGTACACTATGTAGTGTTTAGGAATCGTACGTCACCATCTCTCCTACCTGATCAGCCAAGTCCGGATTGTGAAAATTTCTTTTACCACCGGTACCCGAACGGCTAACCTCGCGACAGGCGCCGATACCATCATGATGATCACTGTCCAGCGACCTGAGTCAACAGGATGAATATTAATTATAATGCCAAATCACATCCTTCTCAGAAATTATCATGTTTTGAATGTGAAGGTATCTGCGTTTTTCTGTCTCTCACAACCAAAACTATTCTAACAGTTTTCAAAGGACACTTCTAATTCATTTCTTTACTCTTCAAAATGCAAAAGTATGTTCAAGAATATGCTAAAATATGTGCAAGAATATGCTAAACTTTTTCCTGTCACTGATATATTTTTGTAACAGTGAAATTAGGACCAAATGTGAAACAAACTAAGCTACAAATTTTCGAATATACATTTAGACGTGTTAAGAAGGATCGCTGAATGCCAACCACTTCTTCCAGAGTATGCACGAAGCGATGTAAGGCTCAACAGCGCAGTGAATGCAGATTTAGTGTATAAAGTGATGTCGACTTCCTGTTTTCAACATAATATATATCTGCGAAACACTTCTTTTTTTTGCATCTGGCTTCACGCTTTGTCGACGTCAACATCATTAGAGGCTAGAAAGGACTGAGGGCAAGGAACGGGAAGGAATTCAACCATGGCTTTTTTTAAGGAACCACCCCGGCAATCACCTGGAGTTACTCGAGAAACCCTGTAAAAAACAGTTATGGATGACCGGACGGGAATTCGAACACGCGTCCTCCCAAAAGCGCGAGGCCAGAGCGTTACCGCTCACCCACCACTCTCAGTTGAAACTTTTTAGTGACGATGATTTCTTTACATATAAATTTGTATTGGTCCGGTTGCACAGCAGCAAGTTAGTCCTATTTTACTGCAAAAAAAAAGGCATTTGTTTTCGTCATATGGTTACGCTGTCTGAACAAACAGTTGTGGCAGTGTCAGCTGAAGCAGTGCAAACGGCGCTAGGTACCCCCATCCTGTACCGTAAAAGCCTTTTTACGAGTATGCCCATCTGTAGGCGGGGCACACCTTTCTCCTAGTTAGCTCAACTCTGCTGAATAATAAATCCCCTGATTTACGGACTTCCAGCGAGTAGCTTGTAATATTCTCACGAGCTTCGGCCTAAAAGCTAATTTTACTTGTCATAAACTTACGCTACGAGACGGCTATGATAAATAATGCCTCATATTTTATGGAATTTTTCAATTACGGCTACGCCTTTCGGGCTTGACATACGACGAGCGTGTTCAAAATACGGAATAATATCATCACAGTTAATGCATCGCACCCCGTCAATATTGCGCCTCACGTGGTCAAGCTGGCGGGTGGCTCAGCTGGTTAAGGCGCTTGACTAGGGAACAGAGAGTCCACGGTTTGAATCCCGGTCGCGGCTAATCGCAAGAGCCTTAAAACTAACCTTCCTCTCTGGTAAAGCTTTGCTTTGTTAAAGCGAAGAACGCTAGGACGCTCCGTGTTTCGGATTTCACTTAAAGCTGTAGATTCTCGTTTACTCGGTACGAATTACCTTCCAGGTTAGATCAGTCACGACAGAGGCGCATGCATAGGGTTGCAACGATATATCGGTCAACAGATAGTATCGAACTAAAAATATCGAGATAAATATCGATATTTTTACATTGTCGATACGATAATATCTATACGATGCAGTGAAATAAAGAAAGCTTAACACTAAAAAATCCTGTAAATAAATTTATGTGTTGCAAGAACCATACTTGAGTATGCTAAACGCTGATTTAGCTCGATAACAAAAACGATAACGTTCTTTCCTCTACTCCGTTTCCTACGCGTTGTTCGTTCCTCATTCATTTAAGTTCACCGTTGTATTATTTAATCTGTTGCGTCACGCTCGCGTTCGTTGGTTCTTGTTTCTCTCTAGGACGTATTACAGTATTCCAAAGGTGGCAAAAAGTATGACTGCGTAACTATTGCAGCTTACAAACGACGCCACTCTCTATGCTAACGTTAATTAAAATCGCACTGGTTTTGGACGAAGAGAAAAGGATCAAATAGACGACGGTTCAGGTTGAATCCAGAGTTTGAAAACGCAAACAGATCAAGAAATAAAAATTTTATCTATAGGCTATGATGTGCGAGACAAGAGGTGTGAAGTGTTTTTGATACTTTAACTTAAACATTTCGAATTTAATTTAGAAAACTTAACTCTGCTCCAATATTAATTGATAACATAATTTTAACAACATGTATTTTGCACAATTGCTTATGGAAGAAGAAAATTTCGTGTCATGTAGAAAGTGAATCTCAGGATGAACAAGAGGAACGTTTTGACACAAAAAATAAATTCACAATATTTTTTAATTCGGAAGGAGAATCTGTATCCTGGCAATACTAAAACATGTAATAATATTTGAATTTATATTAAAATTTTGCCAACTTTCTAATAATCAGAAATAACATACTGTTAAAACATTTATGTTTTTATTTATTACTCTTTTTATTGCTTATGAGCAGCAGTTTTTAGACGTTCGTCGCCCATTTTGATCTGATCCGACCTCACCGTTGCACGTTCACACTATCGGTCAGCTCAGCTCAGCTCAGGTCTTGACCGTTGTTGATCGGTGGCGGCGCGATCTTCGGTTTGACCTGCCTTGCCCTGACCTGAGCGGACCGCGTAGTGTGAATGCTCCCAATGCATTACGCGTATAG
This sequence comes from Vandiemenella viatica, assembly GCA_031002005.1. NCBI lineage: Eukaryota > Metazoa > Arthropoda > Insecta > Orthoptera > Morabidae > Vandiemenella > Vandiemenella viatica. Next base: position 160,394,897 of record JARYHS010012519.1, read on the forward strand.
TGATTTTTGACCTTAGCTGAGCTGACCGCTAGTGTGAACGGGCCTTACGTCAAGTGAGGTCTTTGAATCGAGACCTTTGGTGCGTGACAGTGCTAAGGCTACAGATAGTTGAACAGAAAGTGTAGAAAATGTTTTACCCCGAGAAATACACCTGAAAAAGATTACAGTGTGGTTGCTATCACATTATCAAGAATATAGTTGTAAGAAAATCTCCGAAAACTGTATTTTAGTGTTATGTTCTCCTGCTGATCGGTTAGTTCTGGTTTCGTGTTCACGAGATGTTATATCTCAAGCAATACCTAACATAACTCCTAAACAGTTGCCTTTTAACATGGATTCCTGTAAATACGTATGTTCAGGAAAAGTATCTTACGGTTTTTTTAATGCCTCCGCATTATAACTGTGTCAAATATTTCATAATCTGCCCTATCTTTTTTAATTTCATCCATTAAAAATACAACATCGCATGAAAATCAGTAATCGATTCCCGAGCCAGCAATCGAACCTGCATCCTACAAAACATGAGATCACTTCTCTGCTACCGCTTGCAGTTACACTTTGGTATAGCCTTATTGATCTGGTAATAAAGTTTTAAATTTCCTTGGACTTCCTTTTAGTCTTTTCGCAAAAAGCTTATCCCATTAGGTATGATATAGTACGATCAACTCCAGGGACAACTTACAGTCTACTCATCAGACAGCGAAATGCTTTGGGGTAATTCTGTTTTCACTGTGGATCGTTTGCTACAAATGGCCGGGATTTCCACCATCACAGACAAATGGCACTTGGCTAAGAAACCACCTGCCAGTGAAGGTAGATTTGCCCCAATTGATCCGTGACTACTGTTGACTTTTCCAAATGAGGCACGAGTCATTTACCTGTGCGCTTCTTTATTCCTGTGTACGTTGGCGTTCGCGATACCGACTTCCTGGTCGAGCGTCGGTCGGGCGCGGAAGATATTTTTACCCGTGAAGCGCATTCCCGACGGCCCGGCATCTTCTTCCTGTCTGACTTCCCTCTTCCCCTCCCTCGAGCCTCTCCAACAGACACAATGAGTTTCAGAGAATCCACATTTTACTAACCATTAAATCGAAGAGCACCTCAAGGGCTGTACAGAGTGTTGTTCCTTCTCGGCCATTAATTCACGACAAAAACCTGGCGCGGCGCTTTGATTCGAAGAATTAAACAAGAAGTAGAGCGGATATTACAGAAGTGTTCGAGATGTCCAGTACCCATCATGACATATAATTTCGTGATGTGATAAGTAAAGTTTTGTCCAGATCAGCGTAAATGTTTATAAGTTGGTAAATAACAATATGAAGTTGCATAAAACTGCAAGAAGTTCTATGCTTACGTCTGACGGATATCGGTAACAAAGGAAATCTAATTGCTTAGTAATACACTACATTAACAGAGGACTATAGAGAGGACTATAGATACTCTTAATTATCTTTAAACGTTCTTAAGAGTACAAATGTCTGTTTTTTAGGTTTTTTTTCTGATGGCTTTACGCCTCGTCGACGTCGAGGTCATTATAGGCGAGATAGGACTGGGGACAAGGAACGGGAAGGAATTTGGCCATGGTCTTTTAAAGGAAGCATCCCGGTATTCGCCTGGAGTGATTTGGGGAAACCATGGAAAATTCAAATCTGGATGCCCGGACGGGGATGCGAATCTGCTTCCTCCGGAGTGCTACAAATGTATGTAGGCCAGAAGTATCATATATATATATATATATATATATATATATATATATATATATATATATATATATATATATATTTTAATATCTGAGGAATGTTCTTGAGACAGTATGGCATTTTTACACAAGGACAACAAAAGTGAAGTGAGAGGAACAGTTACTTTATATATATATATATATATATATATATATATATATATATATATATATTTTATGTTACATATGTTATTGTTTGGTATTAATATGAAGACTAACAGGCTTACAGGATAGCTTACCTTACCGTAAGGCAACCACGGGTTGATACTGTATTTAGTTATTGAGTCTTCTTTTCTAAAACCCACTGAATGTTCCTGATATATTTTTTAAAGAAGCTACTACGCGAAACATAAAACAGATTTTGGAGATAATAATGGACGGAAAATGCAGTTATTCTTAAAGTGATTTATACTTTTTTGTCGGAAAAATACAGAAGAAACAAGTTTGTTATAACTACGTATTTAAATATTTTGTGAAAATTATATAGTGCAGAACGATGACTTAGGTTTCCTATAAATCTTTATGAAGATATATATCGCTGTAAATTATTAAAGAATTTTCTGAGCTGTATTTTTGGAAAATTTTTACGTTTTTTCGCCAAAACCTTAATAATAGAATAATATTAATAAAACAATACAAACATTTTCATAGTCTTTGGGTTGCGAAATTTCATTTGATACCCATAAATATTTTCTAGTTTCCCCTTCAACCCTTCTCCCCCACTAAACTATCTTTAATTATTTTCTTCTTCATTTTCTTTGCTAATTATATCATATAATCGTGTTTAGAGCAGTAAGAACTAGAACAGTCCACAATTATAAGTTTCTAAGCAAAATGTTTCAAACGTTACGAGGAAGTGACGTGAGAACTAATAGGAGATTTCAGAATGGTCTGTCTTTCATTCAGCAGGTACAGAAACTCGAATATTTAAAACTGCCACACAGCCTGTGGAGCTTCGTTATTTCTTACATTTTCTAAGAACGATCTAGCGGCTCGGTTGTTAAGGCCTCTGAATGGAGATTGGAAGGTCGCCGGCTCGAATACCTGTCTGGGTGGTGTATATCGACATAGCTTGTTATGTTATGTGAAGTACGCCATAACGCTTCCGTGGTTCGAATACGACGATAAACTATAGGTCCTATTTACCCGGTAGGATTACCGTGATAGATTCGATAAGGACGAAAGGAACTGGCCGTTCCATCTCTGATACCATGCTTAGTATGACTCGTTCGTGAGGGTCCAATCAACCTTCTGGTTGAGGACTACGCTTAGCTTAAATTTCTGAGAGTTTAGACGGAACGGGAATCAGAAATAACCTGTTTTCTATAAGTTATATTAATTGATTTTGACAACAAACGCGGATACAGTACAGCTTTGTCCTAAAATTTATCTTGCAACCGCTTTCTCAGTGGGTGTTGGTTGAAATCGATCCTCCTCCAGGTACCTCCCAAATCGAGTAGCAAACCAGACTGTCTATGTCGACTCACTCGCGCCGATCTCTGAGCTTGTAGAGTATGTTGCAGGAATGCTGCTGCCTTGAACGTGCCCTGCGGGCATAAGAAGCCCTCCGCCCAGCTCACCTGCCGTTCACCTCCGCACTGGCACTGGCTTCGACTCCATGAGATGAGAGGCTGTCGGTATCAACCACAAACGAACATTCATTCCACGTGTCTATGCCTCAAGAATGGAAGGCATTGAATTGAACTTAACTGAATTACATTGGCGCGCATACTCAGCTGGCAATTTCCCTAGTAATCCATTTGCCCCCCTTCTTATTATTTTTATTCTTTAGTGTGTAAAATTCCCCACCCTACTTTTTCCATTTACAAATTTTAATTTTAAATTCCACCAGCATTTTTGGTAAATTATTCATCACCTCCGTGGTAATTTATTCCAATCCCTGACACACTTACCTACAAAAGAAAAATTTCCTACTCCTTTGTGCACGAAATGAGAGCCAACTTTTGCTCATGGTCTTCTTTTCCTTTCCATGCATTACTACCATTCTTCGACCAATATCATTCCAAGCCTCATCATCAACTTACCCCTTGTACACCCCAAGCACTCTCTTCGCCCTCCTGTCTTCCAACGACTTCCAGTCCAGCTCCTTTATGATATCGAGTTACTGCATCGATCCTGCGGTAATTTCCACAAACAAAACTAGCTGCTCTTCTTTACGCGCTCTCCAAACCTCATATTGATACCCAAAATGTGGGTCCCAAATAGGGCTGCCACCTTTTTGAAACAATAAGGGTACATTTGTGTTTTAAGATGGCAAAAAATAGAATACGCTGTATAGAAAAGGAGTACATTTATTTTTTGTGTTTTAACACATTCTTCATTGCTTTTTGACACATTCAACAAATATTTATTCTTCCCAAACACTTCCATAGCATCTGTACAGTCTATATTTAAAGTAAAATGAATAATGAGCTCATACTCTATTAAGTTGAGTGAAGTTTTGTTTCTTTCATCTCTCCACTTTGAATTCATGACAGAAAACTCTTTCATTGAATGCAGAAGCGGCAGGTACAGATAAACGAAAAAAAAGTTTTGAATATATATGAAAAGTCTTCATTTTTACCGAATATTTTTTGAGAAGTTGGGAAATCAGTAAAACTTTTATCATCTACGAGTTTTCCCTGCAACTCGTTTAGCAATATTTTTTGTTCATATAAACGGTCCGTAGCACTTTGACGTAAATGCTGATTTAAAGTTTCAACAACACACAAAATGTTTATATTCGATGGATGATTTTAAATTAACTTTTTATTTAGAGCAGCCAATTTACTTCATTGAAATCAAACAATTTCTCTAGTTTTGTCATTCGAACAGTATTTTTGCACCTAAAACGTCAATTAGTAGGGTGAGAATGGGCGTTGGCTAAAAAAAGATGTATTCTAATGTACTCTGTTAATTTCGTAGATTATAGAGTACGCCTACGTGAAACTGAGAACAATACTCTATAATAGAGGGCAGGAGGCAACCCTAGTCCCAAACCACACCACCATACTCAAGCAATGGTCTGACCAAAGATGTGTAACTCAGTCCACTAACTTCTCTGGTACATCCTCTCATCACCCTCTCCACTAAATGAAGGATTTTGTAACCTTTTCTTACCACCAGCCTAATTCGTCCTGCCCAGTTGAGTTTATTATCAAATATTAAGCAAAACAAAATAACAAAAATGATCAGGTAAGATCTTGAAACAGTAATATATTATTTAATCGAAACCTCATCATGAATCTGAAATAACTTTGGCTGAAATTATACTGTTACATTGTAGTTAATTGCTCTTATGTATCAGCTGTCACAAACCATTTATATCCTGATGATGCAACGATTGCGATCAACGAATGGAATATTATTAACGTCTAATAAAGCAATTAGGTTTCAATGACTATTCCATTAATTTCAAATATCGCAGTTTGAATATTACTCGTTTTTAAGATAACATGAATAAAAAATAATCATAAATTGGAACCTTTAAAAATCTCAAGAAGATTAATTATAACCAGAATTAAACATTAAGAGTTTGCAGTTGTTAAAGAAAGTTTATTTCGCCGTGCGAGTGAGAAATTGTGCGAATGTGCCATGTGAGTGGGATGGGCAGTGTGGCGGGAGACAGCTGCTGTAACATGAGTCGTAGCGGGAAGAGGCTTCGCCCTCCGCCGCCAATGAAACGGGGCTCCCCCATTTGACACCGGCTACAGTGTCCAACTACCCTCTGCAATGTTTTTTTAATTAAAATTAAACACAACTTTTTATATCTGTTTTTATTCATGTTCTTTCACCAGACACGTTTCGCCCTTTAGGAGTGGAGCATCATCAGTGTCTATAAATACACATAGTGTTATAATTATATCTGTACACGCAATTAAATATTATATATATATTCATACTACAATGTTGTAATGCCAGTATACTATGATGTTGGTTCCCTCGACTACTACAAGCTGATTTCATATTATTTGTACAACGAGCATAACCTTGCACAAATTCATTTCATAATATTAAATCAGTTGTGCGATTAAGTAACTTTATGTATATACTCTCTACTTACGAAAATTGTGGTGGATTTCACATGTAAGTTCAGTCCCTCTGTAATTGCAAGTATTACCTTCCTCACGCAGATCTTGGGCGCGCAGGTAAACGAAGTTCTCTGTGACGTAGGTAGCTTACCAAATATAAAAAAAGCTCGACTGGTACGCGACATACAAACGCATTTCTCAAACCTATCATAACAATTACCCAGAGCGTCCTTCGAAACAATGACCTAAGTTGCTGAAATGTCTGTGTGCGTGGAAGGGGGTAGGTGGGAAGGTCCAAGCTGTCTTGCTGGAAACTAACGACCATGGCTGCAGCAGTCGTATAGTCTGTTCAGTTAAAACAGGCGGCTCAACGTCACTCTGCTCCTTCCCCATACCGCCGTTCTTACCTCTACACGTGAAGGGCAGAGAGTGCTCGCTGAAAAATTTTACCACTCGCATGTCTGAACACAGTGGTCTGCTCGGAGAGGTAGGCAACGGAAGGGGGCGCTGAGGCGAGGAGTAGGGCAAGGAGGTCATGACCTTGAATCACCAGTTAAGAGTGAACAGAGTATGATATCTAGTACCCTCACTCATTTTAGTAAGAGTCGAATTTCACGAATGTTCTGCGTCCAGTTAAGCGATTTCACTGTAGTAATGCGTTCTCCATCGTAAGTACTGTAGATTTGTTTTCCCCATTTCCCATGCGAGTGTAACAACACTGCACCAGTCATATAGACAGATATGTATCCGATACCCCAGGGTTTAATATGATTGAGATTCCAGGCATTATATCTTATGATTCACCATGGATAAAAAGGTGCAGATGATACTTTTATCACTATCAGATAGAAGGGGTAATACAGAATAGTGAACGTATTTACTGAAATCTGGAACATTTCAATCTGCATTAAATTTTTATCCGCTGCGACAGACCATCATGTTTGTTGTTGTTTTTGAAGCTTAAAGGCCCCAGGTAGAATGTGAATTTTGGCGAGTTCCTAAATTCAGTATGAGTCGATTCTGTACTCCCCTGTGTAAGGTATTTCATTGATTTGAAGATCGGTAAGTAGGTTAATGCGTCACTAGTTAAATTTTTATTTAATCCAAGAGTTTGAATTTCCCAAGCTTAAATAGCAAGATCACTTTCAAGAGAGAACATTTTAAATGCGTGTTTACTTTGTGAGAAAAACGTTCAAAATTGTACTTCGGACTCTTCTTCGCCCTATCCAAGGCACACTGAATAACAAACTTAACAGTATTCCGATCAACTCCGCTCGGCAATAGTGGAGTGACATTTTATTTACTATCAAAGAACATTCTAAAAACTTACAAAAGTGCCACTACTAGTTCCAGAATGACAAATAATAGCCAAAACAATTAGTTATTATTAAAAACAATTATAACTTTCTGAATACTACTTGTAACTAAAAGGAAATAATTTTAAATGAAATCACAAATAACATAAAAAATTTTGGCATTGCTTTGAGCATAATAAAATGTTTCTAAACGTTGAAAACAAGAAGGCAGAAATTCCCAATCAATGTCTTTATTCTAAATGTTAAATATCAAAATCAATTGTGCGCAGTTACAATGTCTGACTCAATAATTCATAGTCATTTTACATAATATATAGAGCAAATTACTACACATGATTTTACAAATGATTTTACTTGGATTTGATTGGTTGTAGGAACGATAAATCAAGGGAAAGTAATGTTACATCCAATCGTATTTTACCTCTAAAGCGCGTATACCGTGTGCGATACCAATAAAGAAAGTTTGGTTTACAGTTCTGTATCTCGACTAGTAACCAATGACGTCAATTTGTTTTACATAAACGACATGTGATTTTTGATGACATTACATGCCGTGAAGTTTCTTGTCGGCCTTTTAGAAATAGATGGTGCTCTGGATTCATATAAGTTGTTAAAAGTCAAAATAGATTACTAAATCCATAATATGCCTTCAGTTATCTTTCATACTTCTAACGTCATAAATAACCAGAAAATTTATAGCTTTAAAAGTGATTTCAGTTATTTTTCTGTACCTAAATTTCGTAAAACAAAAATTGCCAATTTTCTGAGGAAAAACGAAATTGTTCACTCCATTAACATCCGTAAATTGGCTGCTAAAGGACGTGTGTGTATCGCCTCGAAGTTCATTAGAGGAGGAATTTTTAATTAATTACCTCATTTGTCATGGATGGGGTGAGAACAAACTGCAAGGAAGTATTCTATATTAATTACGTGTCTGTTGTTAGCTAGAACAATCGTTTTTGTTTGCTTTCTATAACAATTATCAAATCTTTTACATTTCTTCTTCGATGTTGCAGCTGTCCACTGTCTTTATCTGTGATTTCGAATTAAAAAAAAATTGAAGGAGAAAAATGACTTATATTACTGAGACATCTTCGTCAAGAGAAATCTTTATTTGTTGCTCATTTTTGTTACATTGGTGTTTAATTCATTTTCAGAGGGAGTTCACGCCAGTATTGAATTAAGCTGCTTAAGTCGTGACTTAACTATTTCTGAACCCCGCGTACAGTTATTCAGATGTACGTGGAAACTGAACTCAGGGTATTCGTTGGAGTAGGCTGTTAGTACTGGTCATGTACCAGAAATGGACAGCGTCCCACGCTAAAAGCAATCCACTGTTGCCTCCTCCCTCGCCTGTCTCGGGCCATGCGATATTTCATTTCCCACTTGACGTGCATAAAAAAACTGCAAAGATTTGATTTGAGGAAGGTGAGTGGCCTAGTTCTATGTCAGACCGTATTTCTGTATGAAAAATGACAAGTTTTTCTTGGGCAGCTTTCTGCGTCTCAAATACTAACATCAGCAAAGGTGATTTTTAACAAAGAGAGGAATACCGAGTTATAAGTAACGGTGTAAATGTGAAACAAGTGTTTTGTGCGCATGGTTATCAATACATCAAGGCTTTCTGATACATTGATTTAGAGCTGTCAGCATTCGGATTTTTTTCTTTACTGCAGTTGATACTGAAATTATGGCATTTCGATGTCGTATAACTCTTAAACTAACACGATGGAATATTTCTCTGTTTAAACTAGAAATGGCTCTATGGTTATAGTTTGAAAATGATACCTTTTCCAGCGAAGATTTATTTTTGTGATTGCTTATTTAACGATCTGAAATTTTTCACGATTGGTGATGGTAACGATTTTTAGGCTATAAAATGATTTTAGGTAGGTGCTGAGGAAGTGTGCATGTCGTTTAATGCTAATAGTCTAATTGTTTTTCGAAACAAAAGTTGTATCTTGGTCACCGTATAGACAAAGATGTGAACCTACGCAATCTCAAAATATTAATTTAGAATTCAGAAAATCAGAGCTTGTAGGTTCCGCACACATTTCTTTTGCGGTAAGATATCTAGAGTACTGGCTCGGCATAGCGAGGATCGCCGGATCGAATCCGGCCATGGGCATGGGTGTTTAAGTGTTGTGTGTGTTAATTTCACGTCCGTTCTATAATATCTATAATTAGATGGGAGCAATACATACACCGGAGAAACCGAAAAGACAAGATGAATCGCAATCACACTTGGGCTGGCTACATGGCCTAAGATTTTTTTTTTTTTTTTTTGCTTGGCTTTACGCCTCTTCGACGCCATTGTCATTAGAGGAGGGATGGGATGGGGGACAAGGAAGGGAAGGAATTCGGCCATGGCCTTTTGAAGGAAGCATCCCAGCATTCCCCTGGAGTGATTTGGGGAAACCATGGAAACTCAAATCTGGATCCCTGGACGGGGATTCGAACCGGCGTCCTCCCGAATGCGAGGCCAGAACGTTAAGCGTTCACCCACCACGCTCGGTATAGCCTAAGAAGCCAAAAGGCATTTAACTACGAAGATATCTACATTCGTATAACACTTAATAGTACGGAATACCCGTTAAGGTTCGCATTTTTTTTAGAAAATAATCTATAACGAATAAGCTACCAGACTGAAAAAACATTTCTTCCGAGCGTCCTGGTCGAAAGCTGTGACTATATTAGTAGTAAAATCAGCTGTTAGAATGACAATCGACTGAGCACGAGATACAATCGTGGGATTGTTTGAAAGTCAAAAATGTACAATCAATGCTGATGATAGACAACTGGAAAATTCTCCTTCAGCCTCAAACTCACAGTTTTTACCCTGCACTACACGATAAGCCTGTCAGTTCTGATATTTAGGGAGTGGGATGACACCCATAGAGTCATATTTTCTTGTTTTGGTCATTACAATTTTTTTTCTTTGGTTGACTTCCATACTTATCACGATTTCTGAAGATTTGGGTGGTGGATCAGTTTCTAAGAAATTACTGCATGTAAGTTGCAACGGCCCTACGAAATGAAGACGAAGTACAAAACACGCGACGAAAAGTTTTAGCAAAAAATCCTACTATTATTTCGAATAACAAGATATTACCGAAAAAAATGCCTTATAGCACGGATGTAACTAGTAGTATATGTCTGACGAAGCTGATCTTTGATTATGACCTATTACTCGTACAGGTTATTTATTTGATTTGCGTTATGACTTGCAGCAAGGTACTCTTGGTGAGTGCGTTTGAGCGGCTGGTACCGTGACCCCAGCGGCTGGCGTGCAGATCGATAGATGCCTGGCCCTGCCCGAATACCTGCCACGGTCAAGAGCACCGCGCAAAACAGGGGAGCAACTGACTAATTAGCCAACTCGCCTTTCATCTCGCCGATGCCGACCTCATTACCAGCGAGAGGATCAAAAAGTAGAGCTACATAGGGCCTCAGGAAAGAAAATAAAAATGTCACCTCATGAAAGGAAATAAAAATGTCATTCATATAATACACAAAATCCACATTTATATGTAATTTCCGTTTTTTTTTTGGTCGGGATTTATTTGACACAATTATCTGCTCATAAACTATACTTCCTATTCCAACTTCCCTATCTGCTCATTTTAAAGCGACCAAAAATATTGTATGAATAAATCAACTCAACCCATCTTATTTCGGCTACATCGGGCTTTCAAATACATATAGAAAATGGTGCGACTGACATTAAATTTGATTCACAGGTTGAAAAAGTAGACATTTTGTAGGATCTTCAACATTTTTAACAAATTATCTGACCTAACTTGAAAATTGTTGAATCGATTTGACAGAACTTTCACATTAATAAACCTTATATTCTGACAAATGTAATTTGGTAGTTTAGGATCTGACTTAGAATCTGCCGTATGTCTTACGATGCTGCGTGACCTGCCTCCGGAGTAGGAAATGAAAATGTTTATTAATCTAAATTTTTGTTTAGCGTCATGTTTCACTCATTTCTGTAAGATCACAATGAGACGTCTTCAGTGCGGACCTTACGTTTCCTTTCTTAGTGGTCTTATCACTGAAGAATTTTGTCCACGAAACAACGAGGGTTAAAATTTGCAAAATCTCCTCTCACATTCAGAATGATAATTACCCTCCTCCTCCTCTCTCCCTGCCGATTGGGTTGTCTGTGGAACTTTCTAAAAAGTTTTGTTATTTTATGGAATGATTGGGGAGAATTTGATACAATTAGGCTGGTATTTTAGATGTTGTATTTGAATATAGTACCAAATGTTTATTTACAAGTCTGTAAAAGTGCTAAATAGTGCTACATGTAGAAAAAGTTCTGTAAAAGTGTATAAAAGTGCTTTTCCAGACCGCCATCTGAAGATTAACACCCTAACTGTAAGTACAATGTGTATATTTATGTAAATAATGATTTGTTTTATTTAATAATTGTAATGATACACATGGAAAACCATACATTTACAACCACTGATGACGGCCCATACCACAAGGGCAAAACGTTTCTGGGGAATAAAATAATATGAAAAACAACAGTTGTTCGTAGATGGCATTTATTTATAAAAATCTGTTTGATAGAAATGTTTCAAATTGTGCAACTAAAATTACTGTATGGACAAATCAACCTCAACCATACCGGGCAACGTAGTTTACTCTGCTAGAAAACACATACAGTATCAAGATTAGCTGTGATTAAAGGTAATCTGAAACAAAGTTAAGTTTACGTTCATTCCCCTCCTGTCAACAGTGTCGTATAGCTGTCTATTATCAACGTTAAAGGCCTTCATATCATTGTGCATTTGCGGCCGTTGATACATATCAAAGTTAGCTATTTGCTAATACCGAGAGCTTTAGTTTTTTCCATCACATACATTACTAACAAGTACCGTCTCCTGAAACAAAGAACATGACACAGGAAGCTGCAATTTGCAAAATTATGCTCGTAAGGATCAGTGAGTATATTAATTAGTCTGCAGCAATACAGATTACTGACAATAACCGTCTCCTGAAACAAAGAAGATTGCACAGGAAGCTGCAATTTGCAAAATGATGCTCGTAAGGATCATTGAGTTTGCTGATGAGACTACAGCCATATAACGTCGAAGTAATAACTAGAATTTTGTGATACTAACCCTTCTATCCCACACTCTACAATAATAACGGTATAATGTGTTCTGCTGGCAATAACGACCTATGCCAACACACCAGCGTCAAGCAATTTGGTTCAATAACTTTAAGTGGTAACCCCTATAATCATAATTTGTTCAAGCTATCATTTAGGTGAATTTGGAGAGACTGATTAATAAACCACGCTTGTGGTAGACAATTTTTTTTTACAAATGAAGTATTAACACAATTATCTGAAGTTCAAGTAGTTTTATTCGTTTTTTCCCCTTTGTAAATTCACAGCACGAGGCAACTGAAGATCCCCCAGACATGATTTTCAGAATAGTTATGAACTGAAACTATTACAGTAGAGGTTGGCGCTTAGGGGAATCAGACATGTAACAGCCCTCAAACCTAAACTTAAATGGAATTGTATTTTGTGAATCGTTTGTAGTAGGCTGGAGTTTGGTTGAATATGATCTGGCAGGTTTGTTTTATAATTTTCTGTAAATCAATGTATATAGACTTTGTTTTATAAAAATAAATTATTTAAAGGCCATTCAATATGTTTAATAACAGAATTGTGCAAGAGAATTGTTCGTAGTTTCAAGTATTAATGTAAGTTACGATGTCTAAAGGACAATTTGCTACAGTTTAAAATGATTTCTGTGAATAATTTTGTGTTTAAGTATCTTTAACGTCCATTTCTGACCATTTTGTAATGATTGTAAATGATTATGTATTAATTCCGATTGTTTTTAATATGTTTCCATTGTTTAAGTATTGTTAATGTTCAAGAAATATCGGTCGGGATCTTTTTAAGTGTTCTAGAAATATCGATGGAGTTTATATAAAGCTAACATCCGAGACAGAGAAGCAGTTTTTTCGGCAAATTTTTCACCGACTCACTTTACGACGGTCAAGGACTATATTGTCTGTGGAAGAAGTGGTGTATGCAATCTCTGGATTACATGCCTGTAATCAGTATCTTTGAAAATAAAAACAAATGCTATACTGAACTACATCGTGGACTAGTTATTTATCATATTAACTAGCTCGTACCCGCGACTTCGTATGCGTGGATTAAGAATTTTTTTTGCCAGAATTAAATATAGAAAGTTGTTGGTAACGAAGGATTAGTCCCAAACAATATCGAGTCGGAATAATATGACAGGAAAGCTATCACTATATCATTGCACCGTCCAACCTGTCTCTTGCAGAGAATCAATTTCCAACATATTTCTGTCATCATTCGATAAGGTCTCAAAATTTCGTGATTACAACTGTTAATCATACAGGAAAAAATATCCTGTGCCCTTCATAAAGATTTATTTATAAAATTCCATCACAACGGTATAGCCATTTAGTCGTCAAAACGTAACAAAAAGACAGAGACTTACTTCCGTATTTATAATAATATTACTGTGGTTCATACTCACACACTGATTGTGAACAACACCTGAGGGATCATTATAACCCAAAAAAGTGTACTCCTACAACATTGCAAGACTACCTACGATTTGCCTCGCATTGCACCCCTAACTTTATAATATCTACAGTTTAACATTCAATCCGAATAACCTACGGCCCAGGCCTGACTCTTGCGATAAAAAACAATTTTTAAAAATCTTAGCCTCCACGTAGATTTGAACAGCAAACCACGACGTTCGTAAGTAAGCGCTTTAACCACTGAGCTGCCAGTCCACTATACGGAAACATGGTACGGAGACATCCACATCCAACGTGTCTGTCTATCGCCGTATTTCGAAGTTATGAGACAACATGTGTTATTTATGCAGATAATTTTTCAACCAAATGTAGACAGTATGTTTCTCCTTGTTTCAAAGGATAAGTGTGCAAAGTTTCATCGAGATCGGATGAAAACTGTGGATTTGTATGAAGAACAAACAAACAAACAAACATTCATCTTTATATATAAAGATTAAACCACGAACAATCTAATAATGTGACAGAAAAAAATTAATTCCTTCCTCAACGAGTTTACTTCCAAGCGACCGACATCTTTAGGTCCCTAAATGTTACGAACGAGATTGTTATTTCAATTATTTAAGCCGTTAATCAGATTCTGGTAAGTCTGTTAGATGTGATCAATAGCAGAACGTCAGTGTGACGGAATGCATAGAGTCACGTGCTGTCCACAGTCGAGAGCGTTCTGATTGGTCGCAGCTGAGAGATGATCGCAGCAGCCGGTGTGGGTAAGTATTCTGGTCACGCAGCGGCCGGCAGTACGGAATGCAGACGGGCGGAATGACCAGGCCCCGCTCAGGTTAAGGACACTCGACCAGGCGAAACGTGTTCGGAATCTGAAGTGCGTGCTGGAAAGCGTAGATTCAGAGACGATTTGAAGGGGAACTAGTTGGCCCGTGAGAAAATTTTGCTAGTGATATGCTATGCATAGCGAGGTTGGTGGATTGTAGTAGGATTAAACAAGAGCCGGCTCATATGCAGTAATTATTTATCTTTCAACTGTGATAATTACGTAGCAAAACACTTACAACGTCTTACGAAACATTTAGAAAGGATGAAATATTTCCCTAACAGAAACACAAATACCTTATTCTGGAAAACGCACACAACTTATCTCTCTGTGATATGTCGTGATGTTATATAGCGCTAATGTGATCACTCTATACCGATGCCAACGAAGCCTAGCAAGCTTGGCTCTGAACTATCTCAATTTGTAGCAACAGTTGTTTATTTGTCAATTCAAATATTTAGTGGTAAAGCGAAAATTTCTATTTGTGGTGATGGTATCTAGTGGTAACGCGATCGGTTCTAACCGACTCCAGCGAAGCCTAGGAGCTAGACTCTGAACTGTCACATATCTGTGACCTTGATTTCTCATAATTTTTCCATTTTGGAAAAATTCCTTTTTTAATTAATGATGTTACCAAAGCGTAGAAGTTAGTAAGCGTAAAAAGAGGAAGATGGTTCTCAGAAAACAAAAAAAACCTCTTAGAAATAATATATATATATATATATATCGTACCACTCCTACATTAAATATTTTACATTTTCTTTATCCGGCGCCGACTTATCTCTTATACAGAAAACAAATGTTACTATTTCAAAAGGCATTACCACGAACTCATTCCGAACTTGGGAGAAGTAAGACCATCACTTCTTCGATTCCCGCCACGGAAACATTCGCTATCTTGTTTTATATGGTTTGTTTTAATCAGCACATACGGAAAACGCGGCATACTCGATACCAGCCCAAAGCTAACACGTTTTGTGAACAGAACAAAACAACTGCATAACATACACAGTGTTTACTGACCAATTCTGGCAAATCAACTTATTTCACACTCAACGTGATAAAACCCTCCAAACGCATCCCAAAATCGTTATGATGACGAAATCAAAGTTTGGTAACTCTCAAACTATGGTACATATATGTTAAAGAATGAGCAATAAATTGTAATACTATGTGATCTTGTTAACTTTTTTTTTTTTTTTAAAGTAAAAACCTACTCAAAGTCAAATAGAAATACAGTACTTAAATGTACAGTAAACATTTGTCATCGTAAGGGTATCTGGGTAAGTGATGAAATGCTGTGGACACTAAACAAAAGTAGAACAAACTCCTGTGTTGGGTCTGATGATGATGACCTCACTTTGAGACTCAAACGTCGGCAGCCGCCCTGAAGGTATTCCTGCTCCACTGCATTGCTTGAATCGTTTCCCGTTGCCTTCCCAACGATCGAACTGTATATAAGTACTGATGTTTGTATGTAAAACCGTTATGATGTTAATTTAGTATAAATCAACCCCTTATCGAGTCCGGATTATGCGATATTTCGTTTACCACCACTGGTTATTACTACAAAAGCCAATTGACGTACTTAATTTTTAAGCAGCACGCTGCGAACGATAACTATTTTAGCTATGCTAGGGACATGGTTCTTCGAATCACAAAGTTTTTCAAAAACATGACAGGTTTCGTGATAAAATGGCGTGAATGTGGAATCATCTCAGAATAGATTTTACCATTTCTTTGGAATTGATTACATCTGACCTATATCGGAAGAGCAAATCATATCACTCTCAGAATGCAATGAATATGTATGACATGGGCATCCATGTATATAGTGCTTATTAGATGCCTAGATCTGATAAAAAATATAACTGATGTATTTACTTTTCCTTAATACGAAGAACATCAACTTTGCCTCTATATCTGATATCTGTGGTACGTTACCGGTTTAAGTCGAAATTTGGATATGTACAACCTGAAATAGATTGCACATACTACACTTTGCCTCTGTATCTGATATCTGCAGCAGGCTACTGGTTTTAGTGCAGATTCGGATTCATACAGCCTGAAATAGAATACTTATGCTTCCAAGACTTCATTTTCCCTTCTTTATCTGTTAATATTGATTTAGTCTGCATTTGACAATACACATCACATTTATTCTTTCGCAGATCGAAATTTTAATATACAACTTATAAACTCCTATATAACACGCTTCACAATATAACGTTAATTACCATATTACCAAAGACAACACATCATCTGTAGTATGTTATAGTGTCGATATGTAGTTCAGTCTCTCACAACATGAAAACTTCTCTCTCATTCATCTTGCATTGCCTTGGTTCTACTCATCTCATTATTTATTGTATTCTGTATCGGTATTCCATAGAGTATTACGTTATCTCTAATATATATTTATATTAATAATCATTATCCTTCATAATGTTATATTACATTACATATATTACGAAAATAGTCTTATTTTGCCCACCGTGAAAAATAGGAAAGTTAATACTGAAGAGAATGGTACCCTGCTTTCTTGTTTTGTTTTCAACGGTAAGAGACCACAATAAAAGCTTTGTTCTTCAGTAGCGTCATTAATTCTTTACCTGAGACGTATTTCCCAGCTGTAAACGTGAATTACCCCAGCTGGAATCATGCGGCCTGAGGTATCGACCTTGCCGGCGGCGGAGAGGGCAAAGTGAATTTCCAGAGGCGGCCTGGCGGTCGTATTATTTATGGAGATGTCCCGAGACCTGGCACGCTTCCACGAGTTGCCGGCGACGGAGATCAATCATTCACTGCCCTGTCTGCCGATAGCACGGCAAAGGAAGGTACACCCCCATCCACATCGCGATATCCGGTAGGTGCAAAAAGTAAACTGTAATTCAACAGGACGAGAATCCGAAGACGAGTAAGGCAAGGCTGCTATATGTCATCAGGAGAAGGCCCTAGAAGAAAGACACGTTGTGGTGGGTGGAGAAACTCTAAAGAGCATCACCGAGCGTGGTGGGTTAGCGGCTAACGCTCTGGCTTACAATTCGGGAGGACGCCGGTTCGAATCCCCGTCCGGGCCTCCAGATTTGGGTTTTCCATGGTTTCCCCAGATCACTCCAGGCGAATGCCGGGATGCTTCTTTTAAAATGCCATGGCCGAATTCCCTCCCGTTCTTTGTCCCCAGTCCCATCCCGCCTCTAATGACCTCGACGTCGACAAGGCGTAAAGCCATTAGTAAAAGAAAAAAAAATACTCTAAAGAGCATCAGTTATGCTGATGGCATAGCGATGTTTGCGAAGTCAGAAGAACTGCAGAACATGATGGAACCTATTTTAAGAGTCCGAAAAGAATTTAAATGGAATGATACAAGTAACGACAACTGGGAAGAAGGAAGACACTGTATATATAATTCTGGGGAACGAACAATGTAAGAGCTAAAATCATTGAAATATCTTTGAAGTTTAGTCACTTGGAATCGAAGCATTAAAGAATAAGTAAAGAGCAGAATTTCTGCGTGGAAGAAAGCTTTTGGCAAAATACAGCAACTCGTAACAACCAGATGGATCACGATTCAATTAAGAAAGAGATTTGCCAAATGTTTCGTCTGGAGTCTTATGAATCAGAGACGTGGAAAATGAAAAAGAAGAAATAATAAATTACTTAGAGTTGAAATTAATTTGTGCAGAAAAACTGAGAAACTAAAATGGGTGGACTGAGGTGCTGAGGAGATTATGAGACGAGAGCAATTTGAATAGAACGCTAAAGAATAGAAAATAGATATTCTTTCTACGTAGAAATTGTCTGCAGAAGAAGATCGTGGAAGGAAAAACATAAAGAAAAAGGCGAGGAAAACATACCTATTGGTGTGGTCTTGCAACCTGATGACATAGTTTCGATTTACGACTAATTCCTACAGTTTAAGGTGGAATCAGCACCACGGAACGTCATGATGTACAGTAATTCATATGATCAAACAAAAACCTTAAAAACTCTTTTCCCAACCAGGATTTGAATCTGGGATTTGACCCAGAAATTTTTAAAGCAAGCGTCTGTACCGAGGAGGCAAGAAGATGTTAACAGATCTTAGAAAAGATAGAAGCTGTACATAGAAGAAATCAGGAAAGATGCTCAGGACAGTATGAAATGAAGAACGCCCAGTAGATATCAGTCGTAAAATAGATCCAACAAAGAAGAAGAAGAGATGTGAAATACTCTTTAAAGTATAAATATAAATTATTTCTGTGTTGGTAGTTACTATTTGCGGTTAGTGTATTGTTGTATAAATCTTTCTAAGCTCATTAAAATCAAGCTAGCCAGGAAGCTCACCTGGTAAACCGAGTGGCTACAAACTGAACAACTGCGGTTGAAATCCCTTTAAAAAAGAGAACTTTTCTCATAAACAGATCAGAAAAACGATTTCCCACACAACAGAATCTGTAGTGGGGGAATATCGTGGTACTGATCATACTGCCTCCAACTACTTTGATTACGTAACGTTACAAACACAGTACCCCTGTAAAATTAACTTCTCCATCATCTGATAATTTATTTTCTACTTGGCTCGACAAATTCCTGTTTCGTCACCTTTCTACAACGCATGTGCATAGTCTTAAATTCTTGGGGTCTTATCCCTGTTGCCACGACAAAATGCTGTCAGCACCCAACTTTATAGCTCATTAACTTTAATATTTCATCACGCGCCACTATTGACGTCAAGGCATTAATAAATCATTTACAGGATACTGTATTCTGACGCTGGTTTTCACCTAATTTTTAAATGCAATCTACTAATTTCGTCTTACAATTCTCTACATGATAATTATTTCATCTCGATTTACTAAGCACTTGCACAAATAAATTTATATCATAACGTAATTCTTCCGACCACGTGATTTTAAAAATACCAGCTAGATAAATTTATCGTCTCTTGCCATCAATGACTTTGGAACATATTCCTTCATCCCATAAAATGAAATTCTGTAATCCACTTCCCGTTTAATTCTACAGCATAATACCTCCTACCATTCAAATTTTCGAAAATTTTGTTTATCATTAGTGAGGCCCCATAATATCATTATCATTACAATTTTTTTTATCCCTATTAAATATTCTCTAAATTCTTATCTTTATCGCGTAACAATTATGCGTTCCCTTTAATAAACAATTTATTATTACTTCCTAGTGCTATTAGTGCTGAATATTAGTAAAAGCAAACCACAGACAACGTACATCTGAGCCAAAAGCTTTAAGTCTCAAGATAGGAAAAACTCTTTGATTCTCTGTGTATTCGCCACAGATAAATCGTAGCAGCAGTTGTTTCTTAGTTCTTATATTCAGCATCTAACTGATTAGAGAAAACAACACAGCTGATGTCGGCAGAGCGAAGGACTGTTGAAAATGAATGTCACACAGGGCCTTCACAATGAGTCACAGGTGACTAATCCATGTAGGATTACAGCCGATGCCTGTCACCTCCACCCTTCCCCCCCTTTTCAAATCAACGTCACCTCACAGATCGATCGCATACTCGGTATCTACATGGTCTTTCGATACCATATACCAAGTGATGGGTGAGAAAAGAAGCTTGTGAAAGAGTCTTACAGAAAGAAGAGATAGGATGGTCAGTCACAATGCAAGACAATCGGATTTGGTTGATTTGTTAGTAGGGGAACAGTCGAAGGAAGTAACTGTGGAGGTCAAAGATTAGAATATATTACAGTCACTTGACAATGGCGGCAGAGAATGTGACCGCCGAAACGTCGTGGTCAAACGATGTACTAACTCGGCTAGCTACCCGAGAAAGTTTTATTCATTTACAACGCCGAGAAAATCTCCAGTCTTACATATATTAAACTGATAACTGAAGATGTAGGTAGTAGTGAGTGTGTTGAGATGAAGAGTTTAGCTCAAGTTAAGAAAGGACAGAGGATTGCAGTAAACCAGACGAGAGACTGCATCAGCCGGCTCACGGAGAAGTATACAGCAACATTGTTGCATGTCCAGAACCTAATCAGTTACTTTAGAGACAACCGTTTATTTTCTTATATATAACTCAAAGTTAAGAGATAGTATCTGTGCTCCAGAACTTTGACAAACATGTCGCTACTGAGAAGCATTTGACCAGCAAGACTCCAAGATGGCAGATATAAGGGCTTCTCCAACACAAGGCTATTAGCTAACACGGCGCTTTATTGCTTCTTTGTCGAGCTAAGTGCCTATTGGGAACCGCGGACATTTTGCCTTTGCAGTGTTTGGCCATCATCCGCGGCCCGCTAGAATTTTATTGCTCTGCGTCAGGGCACTCATATTCGAATGTCTTTGTTGGGCAACTCCCATTCATCCTTTGAGAGGCCGTAAATCACACTGAACTAAGGCTGCACAGTAACACACAGAGCTAAGTTAAGTCTGTTACTTTAACCCTGGAAGGATAACCTACGTCACAGAGACGCCCGAGCGGTGAACATATTGCTCTCTTTTCGATTACATTATAAATCACTGATTCGTAAGGAAAAAAAAAACGCTATTTTTGTAATAATCTGCGGATATTAGTCCAGTAAACAAAAGTAAACAAAATTCTTTGAAATGTGGTGCTACAGAAGAATGCTGAAAATTAAGTGGACCAAGTAAGAAGTGAATGAGTTTTGGAAATGATGGGTGAGAAAAGAAGTTTGTGGAAGAAGCTTACAGAAAGAAGAGACAGGTTAGTAGGCCATATTTTGAGGCATGCTCGATAAAATTTTTGGAGTTTTTCTATATCTATAAAAGAAACAAGTATTTGAAATAAATTAAACCAATTAGAAAAACTAGACGCATTTGAAAAGCATGAACCTCTGTTGCGTATTGTTATATTTTACTTATGTTGTAATTTGGATATGTTTTGTAGGGTTAAAAACTCTGTCAAACTGTACTAAATTTATTTAGAAGCGAAAAACTAGAAGTCCATGACATAAAAATTACTTCACATGTCTTTAGGGAAGGAATTGTTCCTAAAACGAGGGGTAGTTAAATACTACAGCTGCTGAAAGGAAGGTTGCTAATTTTCCTGGGGAATTTCTATGGAAGATAACACAAATACATTAACTGAAATTTAAGAGCAAATATTCACTTCAACGAATAAGATAAAAAATTGAAGCAAATGCTTCCGTGACTTTCTGACCGTCATTAACTAAAGTGTGCTGGAACATTTTTAAAGAATTCTGCGAATTGTTACGAAGGAACGAAAGATATCTGGAGTGATCTATTTAGGAAACTAGTTGTGATTTTCCAAAGCTTTATGGTTGGAACTCGATTAGAACCCGAATTTTCCTCAATCTCACAACTTAACCTGTTCTCATCAAATGTTGTTCATATGTACTAAACAGATGGACATCCCCGATTAAAATCCCGGATTTGGCAGGTTTCTTTCAACCTACCGAGTGTTGTATGTGAGTGTCGCATTCGGAAAACGCCGGTTCGAATCCCCGTTCATCTACCCAGATTTGTGTTTGCTATGATTTCCTAAAATCACTCCAGGCAAACGCCGTGGTTGATAGTTCATGTGAAGGGCTGGGCTGAGTTCCTTCCCGTTCCTTGTGCAGTCCTTTCCCGCTTCTAATGACCTCATCGATGAGCCGTAAATAATAATAATTAAAAAAATGTTTTCACTTCCTTTGTCTTACCTTCTTCATCCCTGCCTACGTTTGATTTGTGTTTGTGAAGTAACTTAGCACGCTTCTCTTTTCTGTTACTCCGGCAGTTAATAATATTACCATATAAACTTGAAACTGTATATCACTTAGTCATCAAAAACATATTAAATTTTATTTGAACGGTCTGGAGCGCTCAAACACACCTATGTAAGGAATTGTATCCAATTAACATAATATCTGAATAATATATGAATAACAATGTTCTAGAACAAAACTTCACAGTTACACAAAATTTAATTTCAAGTGAAACATTAATTTCGATCACAATTTCAAAGTTTTCAAAAGAAAAATAAGATAGCCGCTATTATAGACATTATTAATGCTGAATACTCTCTGAATACTGCCCGTAGAAAACCATATTTACTGGAAAACCGCTTCGTTGTGGTATCGACCCAGTAAGGTCGATCTCTTATTAATCGCGAACGTCGTGTCTGGTCCTAATCCTTGCAGGCAAATGTCTGACATATTCTATGACCCTGCTAAACAGGGGAAATGCCGAAAGAGTAACGGGAATAGTTCATTTTGAGCTACATTTTCATATGTGATGTCAGGAGAAACGATCATTCATCAGTTTTTATGGTCAGGTTAAGGCATCTCTATATGGAAGTAGGGGAGGTTGGTTTATACGTTTGCCGAAGCCCCGTTAACTTTGTGTGTGTGTCATTTTGCGTCGTAAGAATCTATAATGGAAGACTTCTTCTTTCTTTTTTTTAATGATTTTAAAGGCAAAATCACTGGATTTGGTTTGTATCCTTTTACCTTAATTAAGCTAAGCAATTCAATCACCCTGCTTGCAATGTCCCCATTTAGTTCTTTGACTATATAATACTCAGCATTTCCGTCGGTATTAACAAAATACTGAGAGATGACTGTGGAGTATATTTTAATAAGTGAAAAGAGCAGAAGAGACGGTAACAGTAACAGCCCATTAAATAAGGACATTAGATTAAATGTAGTAGAAGAAATAAAATAAACATATTATTTAGGAAATAAAATTACGATTTTTTATGAAAATAAGATTAATATCGGATCAGAAAAGTATTATGAAAAAATAAAATTGTGCAGATGGAGAATTCTTTGTGTGAAACACTGCTCCACTATGTTGAAAGAAGTTTATAAAACTGTGTGTATGGAATATAGCGTTTAAACGTGACTATTACCAGAAAGACGGGAAAATGTAGCATTGGAATGCGCCGCTCTGAAAGTATGAACAAAATACATATGTCCTGCATCACCTCTGAAAGAAGAGATAGGGTGATGGCTCGCATTTTAAGATATGCGGGATTGGTTTGATTATTTGTGAAAGCAACTGGCTTAACTCACGGAGTATATTTTGTAACATTACACTAACCTCCCAATCATTTTGTATTATTATTAATATTTGATTATGGTTCATTTATTAATTACTAGTGTAAGCCCGTGACGGTTTTTTGTGTATCGTCACGGGTCCAGAATAGCTCGAGTTTTTGGGGTCGAAGATTATGACAGGTTGGCCTGATCTGACCAAATACGAACTTGACCTGTGTTTCACCCTTAGGGTGAATAAAATCTCTTGAGATTGAAGAATTAAGAAGTATTAAGAGACGTAGATATTAAACACGGACAGGAACGTTCGCGCTATCATATAATTATTTCAAAGGTCGTAGACTTGAACTTTCTGAAATATAAACTTATATTTGAACTTTAAACTGCACTCTGCAAAATTTGAAGAATTGTTGTTTGCTTTGAAACCATCACGTTGTTTTTTATTGAAGCTGGGAAAACGTTCATATTATAATCGTTGGTCATAGTGTCTGTAACGGCCAGAGAACATTATGCAGATTCCATATTATTAAACAGTTGAGCAACTCCGAAGAAATGGATTGCCAGAATAGTTGATTCGGTAACATATTTGGTCTGATGTCCACTTAAAATAACCTAATAACTCACGTACAGCGAACATGAACAAAGACCATTGACGAAAGTCGTCAGTAAAATACGAAAAAAGTAAATAAATCGTAATGTATAAACTTTCGTCAAGCAATAACCTTAGCAAAAGTTTTAATCAAACTGAAATTTAGGCTAGGCCGGAATGAAAATACGCATTCCTGGTTACAGCAGATACCATGTTTAATTTAAGTATTTTAAGTTGCTTTCATTAGCAACATGTTACTGAAAAGCAGTTCCTCTTTTTTTCATCCGTAAAGTTTATCGACATTTTTTAACTAGGAAGCGCTACGAAAATCAAACTTAATGAATGTATTATGGCAATTAATTTGGTAGCAGTTGCTTAGCTATTAAATTGTGGACATAATCACGAATTTCTTTTAATGGTATCTGTGGTCGCTATTTTGCGAATGAAGGCTGGCACGTGACACCGTTCTCCAGCCAATAGCGAAGTGAATGAATGAGTGAGCTTACGAAATTATATAGTAGATAAGTATCCTGAATAACAGTATTAATGTTTGTAACTTGATATGTAATATTGTTGGGTTTCCACAGATTGAAGTTTGTTTGGTAACTAAAATCAATAATATCTCGACCAAGACAGTTTTTTTTTTTTTTTTTTTTTTTTTTTTTTCAGACTATATCAAAACACCTATCGATGCCGTCAGAGAAACGACAGGATAGTTTACATTTTCAGCTCGTTCTTAAGTTATGTGTCACAGATTTTATCGAATGATTGTACGAAGAAATGGTGCTATTTGAATTCTTCTTTGTTCAATTTTCTTTCTGTTACATTTGTTACCAGGTTGATTTTCCTAATTTTGTTGTAAATATCTGAATATCTCGAGATAACTTTGCTCTTCGTTTGGATCGACTGAAGATTCTTAGCAAAGATTTCAAGCCATGTGTGGCTGTTTACCTTTTTCTCGTGAACTAGTTATTCAGTGCTGTCAGATAGTCTGCGCAGAGGCTTGGTGTGACATCATCACGATAAATCTGCCGCGCATTGTGTAAGACTTACTGTAAATCAAGGTCACCTTCACTAAAATATAAAGCGCAGAGCTATCAAGTTCCCATGTGTCTGATGAACAGAATGCACTACATAATATATAAAACAGTTCCATGTTGGGAAGGGAATTTACTCGAGAAACAAATTACTGACGGATTCAGAATACTAACCACTATGCTGTTTTAGAATTTTTTTTCCCCAGTGAATCTTACAGAAAAGTAGTGGAATGTGTAATGACTAAATATTAACGGTTAATTTAGACCCGCTAAAAAGACTATTTCATGACATCGATCGAACTAAACAGCCTTATCTATTAATCATTACTGAAACAACTGTCCTACGTAATAGAAATTTGTTTCTCCAGCTCGGATTGTAGTTTACGGCATTATGAATGCTGCCATACTTTATTTTTGTTAGAATTTCCAGCATTAAAATATTAATAATAATAAAACGCGTTGCACATTGCTTGAAGCAAATTGAGAAGTTTATATATATATATATAATTAAACCATTGTAAAACTACTTTTTTTTTAGTTTTAAAACCGATATATGTTATTTCCAGATACTCTTGCACTTTATCGCTGTAAAGGATTGGTACAGGCGTATCTACCAAATTTTTAACGAAAAATACTAAACTTAAGTTGAATTCGTTTCATATTCGTTGATAACCAATATAAATTATTGCATAATCCAAAGTAATGGTTATCAGATTCCCATTTTCCACTTTCTTGTCTGTCGATATTATGCTAAACTAGGTATCGTTTTTACACTTTGTCTTAAATGATCATGATTTCTACCAGTGCTGGGAAAATTTTATTTTGTTGGTAAGGGAGTCAGGAACTGGAACAAATTACCGAGGTTCGCAAACGGATAGTGACACTCAGTTCGGTCTCGTATTAGCTAAATTCGTCCTCAGTGACGTCACAGTGACGAGACATTAAACACGACTAAAAACGTTACCAACCACAAGGACCGAGAAAACCTCTTTTTTACATAAATTTTATACACCGCATAAACAAACAAAACTTTTCCATCGAAAATTTATTTAAAAAAAAAAAAAAAAAAAAAAAAAAGGCGAACTTCTGCTGCTTAGGAAAATCAAGCAGTTGTCCAGGGCCCCAAATTCGGAAGGACGTAATGGTACATATTGCAGACATGGAAAACAATATCAAGTTTTCCCACAGTAATTGAACACAGTCAAACTGTTAGGCAGAACTGTCATTTTCAGCGCTAAAGATAGTAACTAAGTATATGAGATATGCGGCAGAACAGATCAAGCTAAATTTCCTCTCTGTGCTTTCCGTATAAATAATCTGGTACGTAAACCATTGTGAGGACATGCGTTCCTTTAAACAGAAAAAAAAATTCGTCTCCTGGCAAGATAATCTTTAATTCATAAAATCAAAAATTATATTCTGTAAAAGGTGTAGTTGAAATTTGTTTATTTTTTTCACTGTTTTCTTAGGTCAAAGTGCCTTAAACAAAAAAAATTGTTTTTTCGTAAGATTACCAATAAGGGACACGTTTCTTTGATTGCCTGGTGACCTTGGGTCTCTATGTTAAGCTCTTCAAATAAGGTTATTGTTTTTTAAACTTGTCTTGTATACTTTATATAGAAAGAAAATAGTTGCTTAAGAAATCTAATGAATACGTAATGTTCTAGAGGTTAATCGATGAATTAGGATAAGGAGCTTACAGACTTCTTTTATGTTCAGAGATATCTAACTTTGACTATATCTAAACAATTTTACATCGCCTCTTTTCAGTAATTGTGTTGTAATTTTAAAGAACAAAATGATCTGAACATGGTAGAATTTGTATAACCAAATGCCTCATTGCGAAACAGTTGTGGGTAACAACACTCGATTGCCCACGGTGTTTTTTATCCACACTATAAATTTCGTTTTGATGAAGACGATCTTTTTCATTTAAGAAGCTACGATTATTTTCTACGATGCTGCTCATTGTATTTATGTTCAAGTCTCCTCCATAGTTAATTTTTGCATTATGATTATACATTTATGTCCATTCTGATACAACGCACATCGTTTGTTAACAGTGGAAAAACATGTGACAACAAATTGGTCTCGCTCACTTTCGCCATTTGTTGAACTTGCGACGGCAGTTGCCATGGCGACGCGAGCGCCCGCGACGTCTGCCATCTGTCGGCGCACGGCTGAACTTGGTGGGACAGGTCAGAGGCGGCCGCTGTGGGAAGGGAGGGGCGGACTTTCCCTGAGGCCCTCGGCGGATCTCTGCGCGTCGCATTCCGCGACCGACCGCTGGCCGCGAACGTTCTTTCGGAGTGTGGGTGCAGTCGTGTGACGCGTACCGTACCGGCGCGACGCAGAAGCCACTTGTTGGTTCTCCGGTGCCGTGGCGAGTGCTGTGCAAGTGTTCCCTTTGTGTTACCGAGAGGAGCGGTCACGTCGTTCCCGTTCCCACCTCTCTCTCCTCAGCTGTCTCCGGAGTTGCTTGTTTCTTATTTTATTGCACCCGGTGTCTACGTCGTCGATGCGGGGCTGTCGCTGAGACGTCTGGGCTTTCCACTGGGTGAGTGGCCTTGTATAATGACATCTGTGGCTCCTAATTAGAGGAAGCTTGGTAGTTTCGGCGTGACGGCCGCGCTCCCAATGCTCTGTGGCCGTGAAGCCAGCGCTTCACACTCGGCGGCTTTCGGGGCGACGTGGAAGCGGAAAAGGACGGAGCCTACGCTGTCTGTTGGCACTGTCAGATAATACAATCCCATAATCACGTTTGGATCGGTTGTCCATTCATGGAACACCTGTGAGTAATTCCCACAGCCTTCCTGTTGGGTCTGAACGCGATTGACTTTTTCTCGCATGAGGGGGAAGATGTGGCTAAGACGTTTTATGAGAATACAGCCTTCGTGTATTTTGTCACATTCCTTTAGTAAAATTAGTTGCTTAAGAAAAATTAATATGTAAAACAGGTAAAAAATTGTTTATTTAGACCCATCGATTCAAATGAATGAATCCCTCCCCCATTTTTTTTTTTTTTTTTTTGGGGTCATCAGTCTTTCAACTGGTTTGATTTAATCCTACATCCCTTCCTATCTTGTGCCAATCTCTTCATGTCCACATATTCCTCACAACCCACATCCTCAATTATCTGCTTCATATATTCTAATCTCTGCCTTTCTCTACAATTCTTACCTTCGACTATTTCCTCCACTAACAAATTAACTAATCCAGTTTTGTCTCAAAATATGATCTATCATCCTGTCT
Source organism: Vandiemenella viatica (assembly GCA_031002005.1). NCBI lineage: Eukaryota > Metazoa > Arthropoda > Insecta > Orthoptera > Morabidae > Vandiemenella > Vandiemenella viatica. The sequence goes on from JARYHS010012519.1 coordinate 160,423,243, forward strand.
CTTCTTTCTGTAAGCTTCGTCGACAAACTTCTTTCCTAAACCATCATTTCTAAAACTCGTTCATTTCGTACTTTGTCTGTCCACTTAATTTTCAGCATTCTTCTGTAGCACCACATTTCAAATGCTTCCATTTGCTTTCATTCTGGTATTCCTAAACTCCATGTTTCGCTACCATAAATTGCTGTGCTCCACACAAAGAGTTTTAAAAAGTTCTTTCTAATTCCTAGATCAATGTTTGAAAACTAAAAGATTTCTCTTTTTCATGAAGGCTCTTTTTGCTAGTGCTATTCTGCTTTTAACGTCATTCTTGCTTCGGCCATAGGTTGTAATTTTGCTTCCCAAGTAACAGAATTCACTTACTTCTACTGCATCCGATCCTATTTTTATATTTAATCTACTCTGCTTGGTATCATTTCTGCTACATTTCATCACTTTTGTCTTGCTTTCATTTATAGTCAGTCCAAAATCTTCCTTCAGTATTTTGATCATGACATTCAGTGACTTCTCAATATACCTTACCGGAAGATAAACGTAAATCCTTCGTAAATTTTGACTCACACATCCTATTTATCGGGTGAAACAACAAATTTTTAAATGATTAGCTTTGATTGAAGAAAACATTTAGCATATTTCTATAGATTTCTAAAGAATTAAATCGCGAAACTAAACAAAATTGGTCTTTTTTAAAAATAAAAATATTTTTTTTTTAAAATGAACATAGTTCAAAAAGACGCTGTAAATAAGTAGCTTCACACCTGCTTGATTTATTAACTTATAGAACACGAACATGATTCATATGCTTTAGGATCAAGTGCACGAATAAAAATAATTCTTGTTGAGGATGCCTTAGTTATAAGAATTTCAGTATCCGATCATCTGACTGCAATCCTATCTTAATAGATGTTGAAATCTGAAACAAAACATTGAATTAGCAGTTCGGCTGTCTTATTATCTTTAGGTTAGTAAAGAAGTAAACACAGAAGTAATTATAACAGTGGGATTAATTAAATTATTGGATGAGGGGTATGGCTAACACTGCTATACCAGAATAATAAAAAAATGTGGATACATCTCCTCTCCCTCCCCAAAACAACGGAGTGAATTGTCCAAATTAATCTTGTGCTGACACTGAATTTTAGCTTTTTCTTTACTGAATGACTTGTGTGTTACGTTAAAACACACCGCTCTCGCCCTTTACACCTCTTCAGCCGGATATTAACGTTCCAGACGTGTTCATTAATAACATTCCTTCTTTCCTGTTTTTTATATTCTTAAGTTTGCCAGTAGCTTTAAAGATTGAAACTTCATTTTCTGATCCTCGGCTTACGCGATAGTTTTAAATTCTTTAAATATATGCAGATATTGATCTTATTTCTTGGCAATCGTTCTGGAATATTGTAGAATTACTTCAGATTAAATAGTTCAGATATACCGGTATCGAAATTGTTGTTATAGAGTTGTTGTTATAGAATTGTTGCAGAATCTCACACGAAACATTTGGTATAGAGTGGTTGAGCGTTGATTTATGATCTTCGATTAGTTCGGGTTTGCATATAATATCGTAATCATCCTGTTAATCTTTGTTTCGAATGGGTAAAAATTAATGCCTAGAAAAGTTATTAATGAATATAAGTATTCAGAAACAGCTGTCAGTTTTGTCTGTAAGGTTCTATAGATCTGAAGATTCGCATAATTCATATTACCTGCTTATGTTATCTGTAAGCTTTTCTGTTTATCTACCTACTACAAAAAATGTTTTGTGTAATCGGTTTGCAAACTCACAAAACTGAAGCTCTAACTCAGGACAAGAAAGTCGAGGTTGATACGAGTTTGTGTAAGCAAAAGTGCAAAGACTTAAAAAAAATATCTTAATACTTTAGATAAGAAAGACGTAAAATATAATCGTAGTGTCCATATTCCTCTTTCCTTGTGTGATGGAATATTACACAGCTAACATACAGATGATTTTCATAATTACGAGTTGCTTTTTAGATTTTGAAACTAATTGCAGGAAACTAAGTTCCGAAATAGAAATTGTGAACCTCCGCGAGAAATCTACAGTTAGTTAAAGCGTTTTTATGAGGCATTTCCCGAAAGCATCGAGTCTTAGGAATTTGTGGAGATAGGACGCCGTCGTAACCCGTTAACTTTATTTTTACTTTACTACCAGATTGTAAACCAAGACGAACCGAGGACACAGCGTTCACAGCACCCAAAGTTTAATGTCTCGTACACGAATACGATTATGGCTAGGAACTGGCTAGCAATAAAAATAAGGGATAATTTTTTTAAAGCTGTTTCGCTCTCCCATTGCGGGCAGTCGTATTATCTACCGCAAGTGATGGAACTTAACGTTTTTTTACTTTTATTTAAAATTTTCTCTGTATTTCTTTTTGTGTGTGCGTGTATCCTGTAGAAAATTAACTGAATTCGGTCTCCACCAAAAGAACTTCTCCACCAACAGAACTTCATACTTCCGATCAAGCCTTGGTGATTTCGAATAATGGTTGTATTAATTTATTACATTTAACGTGGAGGCATTGCTATTAACAAAGGTTTGATCGGCGTACTTTTCAGAAAAATTAATAAAATCTTTTTGTTAATAATGTTTGAAGCGCATCGTCGCTTTGCTAAAATCTGCTGTGATTAAAACCTGGACAAACGGATCACATTGAAGTTTAATCTGTTGCCGAGAATGACTTGGTGTTAAAGACTACGAAAATTCTGTAATAATTTTCAGGATAGTATGCTCACAATTATTAAATGTTACCTCCAAAATAATTGTTGTACCACGAAATCTTTTGCTAAAACGTGTTCATTAACGATTTAAAAATCCACTCACTATTCCGAGTAACATGCCTTTTTTTTAAAATTTCGTCATATTTTAATACGACTTCTAGGCAATAAACGTTCACTTCAGCAAAATGTAATGGAATATCTGGTTTTGAAACTCATCTTCCGATTAAGGGAGTTAGTAAATTAATTTCATTTTAAGCTTCTTTGGGAAAAAAAGAATGATAGATATGAAGTTTCTTCTGGAGTCAACTATTTACGTAAAAATGTTTTAATAATTATTTCCTTTCCTCAGCTTGCAATGTCAGCTTGGAATGTGGCGTATTCAGTCTGTATGAAATTAGCTGTATAGGCTGCTTAAAACACATGATTAAAAAGTATAGCCAACATGACCACTAAATTAACACATTTGTCAGGCCTTGAACTCATGTAAGATGGAAATAAGTCTACAGATATAGTATGGAATGAGACAGCTCCGAAAATGATGAGATAAAAGACTTTTTAGAACAATATTTCAAAATGAAGAGACGGAATCTTTGGTCATATTTCAAACAGATTCTAAGAAAAGTGAACTTGGTAGAGGAGTTTAGTATAGAATAGCCAGAAGTGAAAAATTTCGTCAGACAAGTCGAGAGTACTAGTGCTAAAAGAAGGAAAAGAGAGTCACTATCGTTCTGTGACGAGTAATTAATTTGTATTTGTGTAGCAGGTGTTTTAGAGGAAGAAGTGGGAGACCTCTGCAGTACAGCTATAGATATTGCACAAAGTGTCGTAAAACTTTATGCAGTATGGCTGATAACGGATTGAAAATACATAGTCTGTTTTGGTTCTTTTCAGCTTTATCTTCACCAGAGCTAGAATCGGCGACCTCTAGAACGCGCTAACCACTACTGTTAAAGGGTCGGCAGTGGCGGTATTTGAACAGATCTTGGTTATGCTTCAGTAACGCCAATATGTCTTAATGCATCCAGCCAAATACTGTCTCTGACTTTGTCACCGCGGCTATTTATTAAATACACAGTTAGCATTTTAGGATCAACTAAGTTTTAAATTAGACTCGCATTACCACATAATCAGGTCAAGGCTCAAAAATCATGTTACTATATCGGCAGAAAATGCTATGATGTACAACAACTTCGTAAGAAATTGCTAAGCACACACACTTACGGTATGTGCTATAGTCTCAAAAGTCGTGTAAACATGTTAACATTACGCTGATTAAATGTATGTTGTCAGAATGATAAGAGGATCAGAAATAAAAGTGCATGTTTCAGAGCATAATACTGCATTGTTTGGATCCAGTTCTGCAGCAGCTTTATGTAGTACCCCAACGGTTGATTTCACACAAATCTGCTATATACAGAGCTTACAAAACGTAGTAACAAGCAAAAAGAAAGACTGAGAGTAAAAACAGACAGACTGTCGATTACAAGCACAAAACTGATATAAAAATTTAAATAATTCTCGAACAGTTTTTACGTAACTTGTATTGATTTCTTGTCCACACAGTAAAAACAGTTATAAAATTTTGCATATTTCTACCTATTGGTTACTCCTGAGTGTTTAGTGTCACTAAATTTTAAAACATGGATACGATTTGTGTAGACTTTAACATACCAGCGTTTTCTGTAGCGTTTTTGCTATATTTGTAAGATACATGTCACCCTACTGAAACACATAATGTTCAGTACTCGACTATATCTTGCAACGGCTTCACACAAGCAGAGATAAACTTGGTGATTCTCTTTAATGTCGGCATGAAGTGCTACATGTATGCGACGCTATAATGAAAATGTACAAACAGATGAATTGTATTCACCAGAAGATGGCGACAGCGATTTGAGATCGCCGAAATATTGTGTAATTATAAAACTCCTTTAACTCGGCTACTCACCCGAGGACAATTTTATATTCCCAACGCCGAGAAAAACTGCGATCAGATGAATTGTGTTTCATTATAAATACTAGTCACTTTCAGTTGGAAACTGGTAGGGACAGATATAAAAAAAATTAAAAAGAACCTTTGAGAATTGATTCTGCATACCAAAAACAGATACTAGATACTTAAGTGCTGGGAATTTCAAGCATGAAAATTACTATTAATAACTCGACAATCGTTAAAGTCATCTAAAACTTTAGAAAATCTCCTTTTTCATATGAGGGTGTGTGGTAATGACGCAATTTGTAAGCTGAAGAACGCTGAAGAAACCGTAGTAAGGTGTTAGAGGTCATACAGAGTGCATGACGTGGTAATTACGTTTGCCGTTACCTGCAGGCGTGTGTGTTGCATGTGCAAAGTGCCGGTTAATTACAAAAAGGAAGCCGACTCACCTGACAGGTCGCTGTAAGTTAATCAGAAGAGCAAACGTCGTTGGCGCAGCACTAATTGAACGTCCAAAGCTAACGAGCACTTCGTTCCCTGTGTCAGTTACAAATCTGACCTGATTGAGAGAAAAGTGTCAGTGCAAACAGCCACCGCCAGTTTTCGGAGAAAAAAACCTACGACGTATTTTTCGAAGGTCTGGAATTCCATGCTGGAACGTGATCAGTATCTGTGGAAACGTTTTTTGGCACTTAGGCAGTACCATTACAGTACCGTACCTGTCTGTATATAGGATTGATATGTCAATGTATGATGTTTCTTGTCGGAAAAAGGTCTTTTGCAGCTTTTGCGATAAGTTTATACTTTCGCTAAGAGGGAAGAAGGGATAAATCTCGACTTGATGATCTTGTAATTGTAAAAATATTCGCAGTAGAGAATACACTTTGATATTGTTAATTGGTAGTATATGCCAGACATTCACGGGTAAGATTATGTTGTGCAGTTGGATATTCAGCAATACCCGACTACCAATACCCGAGTATTATATGCATCAAAACATACGATATGTATTCCCTTTAATCTCATTATCATATTCTCTTCTAGGTAGCAATTTTGTGAAGATGTTTTCTGGAATAGACCATAATTAAATTTCGTTCTGACTATAGCGAAGAGTGTTTTTTTTAAACGGTTTTGTAGTTTGATTTCAATGTTTTTATCCAAAAATAAAGGCCTGTTATAATGGAAAACGGAACAGTAATAACATCTGCGGGTTTTACTGTGTGAAAGACATCAGAGACAATAAAAAAAAACCTACGCCAACGTAACCTCGACGTCGCGGTAACTATAGTTAATTCAACAAAACTATTGCTTTTTTAGCTTTTCGCAAAAGGATAACTATTATCAGTCTTCTCTAAGAGGAAAAACCACCTTTATGTCAGACACAATATTCATATTAACTTTCTTCGTAGTATGATGTTTGGGGCGTTTTTATAACTCGTCTTCACATTTTAAAAGTGTACGATCACTTGTGATTTATTCCTGTTTGGTATTTTCAAGTCACTACTAACACAAAGCGATTATTTTTATTTTATACTTGGCAAGTCATACACCATAAATGACGGCATGCCATTTGTTGTAATAAATCCTTTATCTTTGTCATTTTTTTTAAAAAATCTTATTTCGTCTAGAGAGCTGTAATAGGCTGGCCACAAATGAATTTAATATGATGACAGAACGAACGCAATAAAAGTGTCAGCATATTCCTCATTTGTAGTTCGCTATGTATGGAAAGTATTAGAACAAGACTTGTAGGGTTTCTTAAATGAGAAAACTGGGAATAGATTTTAAAATAATACCAAAAAAAAGACTGTTTAAGCACGCATATATTACCCCAATTTCCGTTTCTGCCTTCAATACAGGATTGTGAAGACCCAACATTTTCATTCTCTATTCCTGATTTTGCAAGAACATCACGATTAGCATACACTTTTATGTGTGTCTCATACGGAAATATTGTGTAAGATAAAGTTTTTTTGTTTCTTTCAATTTGTACAAATCTATGGTCCACATTAGACAAATATAAAATTATTCCCAATTTCGCAACAAATAACAATCTGAACTGACCCTAATTTCTTTTTTTTTATGGTTTAGTTCATTATTGTGTAATCTAAAAATGTCGAGTTTTCAATTTATTATAATTTACTACTTCAGATTCGCTTTGCTGAAAATTTTTTTATTTGTGATATTATAACTAACAATGAAACTGAGATGCCAGAATTGACCTGATATATTGACTGAAATTAAGAAGTACACATTTATGAGAAACATTAATAAAGTGTTCTTAATCAATCTTTTATGCAAATAAAAGTATTTTGCTGAATGTGGTGGCATTTTTATGGACTGTAAACATCATTTAGACCTGTCAGTCAATTTCATGGACCTTATTATAGAATTTAATGTTATTTCAACGCTAGTAATTATACCCGATCTTCTGGTCACATAGGGATACTGTGAACTTAAGTAGGCTGATAAAGTGACAAAATAATATGGCAATAACAGACGCTTTCTTTGATTTAGTTTTATGGTAGAAAATATTAAGATGCCACATTAGAGGCAACTAGTCTAAGTCCTACGAATTTGTCGAAGTAAACAAATCTAATTTATATTTCGGATATAATTAAGTGATTTGATGTTGTGATTATTTAGTTTCCACTTACTCAACTGCTAAATAATACAAGCAGTTATTACACCCAAAATTACTCAGAGTTTTTCTAGCAAGAAATTGTTAGGTGTGAGGAAAAATAAACGTTGTTTTCATTTAATGCCGGCTGAATCCGTTTTATTTTGTCTATTTTGCAACACAAACTTGTGCAGTTTCTCGGTGACGAAGTTTCGATTGGCTCCGCTTGACGCTTCCATCCGAGCCAAAGTAACAGAATGAGATTGGTTACGGTGTGCGGTAAGGAACCAATCGTGCTTTCAACGGAATCCACAGAGCGATACTCTGGAAAAATCGAAATCTGCACGGCGCAGTTTCCTGCAACTCTTCGGTGCGTCTGTTATGTCGAACTTAAAAAAGATGATCAATCATCACCACATTAAGAAATTAATATTTCTGTTTCGTCTATGGATTTCATAAGGAACACGAATAACCAGAGATTTTATTTGAAGAACGAAATATCACATATTTGTCGAGATACGTGCTATAATCGACTAAGTAAATTATAAATTTTGCATAAACATTTATTATTGCGCAGATCTCAGGTAGCTTATAATTTTCATTTTTTTTTTTTTTTTTTTTTTTTTTTTTTTTTTACTTTTATAGTGTTCGTATTTACAAATAATTAGGGGCAACAATGAATTTTTGCTATGGTTGAGAAGTTTAAAAACTTCAACAGTTATACTGATCAGTGTTGATTTCCCGGTTATAAAATTATTTAACAGTCTTTCTGAAAAATGGAAATTACTTCCGTAACTGAACATTGTTTACTGTTTACTTATTTAAAAAATAAATATTTATTCTTCAGTGGCCATGAAAATTAATTCCTTTCACAGTCACGGATAGCCGAAGATCTTATTTGCGGATCGGAAGCTCATCGGTTTCTTTATGGGCGTGTATTGTTGGTTATGCCCTATTTGCTGACTCAGCTGTTACGTCACCATGTTGGTGCCCCGCTATTGACACGTGGTTAGCTGGTTCGAGTCGTGCTTGTGGAAGAAGGAAAGGTGTTGCTGCACAGTACCTAATCATCAGAATGTGCATCAAAGTACTGGTTGAAATCCGAAACCTCTCTACAGGGCCTATGGAGGGACGACATACGACACTGTTGATTGGTCCTTCTTGGATGGGGACGTTAAGCTTGCGGCCCTGAGTGTCTTTCGAAAAAGTTTTCCTAAATGTGGCGCCACCAAATTTAACCCTCTCCCTTCCTTCATATTTCATTCATTCACAACACTAACAACCATCTACACTGGACGCAAACACATTAGAGTCATCCTCACTTTCATCATTGGGAAATACAAAGGAAAACCACGCTAGTTAATTTTTCCCTGACTTAGAGACGCCAATGTTTGGGCGCACTGTTTATGGCGAGCATCATCGCAGTATTCGTTGTAACCGACCGAGTGGTGGGTCAACGATTAACGTTCTGGCCTACCATTCGGGAAGGTTCAAATCCCCGTCCGGGCATCCAGATTTGGGTTTTCCATGGTTTCTCCAAACCACTGCAGACGAATGCCGGGATGGTTCCTTCAAAAAGGCCATGGCCGAATTCCTTCCCGTTCCTTGTCCCCAGTCCCATCCCGCCTCTAATGACCTTAGCCGTCGACGAGGCTTAAAGTCACGCCTCGTTGCAACCGACAAAACATCTCCTAAATTTGCACTAATATAATTCGACGGAAATTATTTGAGTACTGGTTACCTTGATGGTTTGCAACAATAGTAATAATAATTTGTATTTACATTAGCCAGGAGCAAAAAGAAAAGAAGAAAGAAAAAAGAGGTTAACAGAGTAGGTCACCTTATTCATATGGACATTAGTAACACAAGAAGCTTAAGTTTTTGTTAGTTGCTAACTTTGTAAGTGAATCACCGTGCCATCTGTACTTAAGTGTAGAATTTAATTAATAATAAGTTATTCTGTGTGATGACATGGTAATGTGAAAGTTATTTGATCAGTTTAAATTCTGTATATTAGTTTGGGAGTAATGATTGCGTTAAAAAAATAGCTGTGTATTACAAATGTGTAATCGCGAACATTGCAGAGGTATATTTCATTAAATAAAATAAGAGTATTAATTTCCAACGAAAATTAACTGCGCTAATTTAATCGATACTTTAGTATGTGTTAATAATATATATTGTTATGTTATAGCATCCAAAAAACAAAAAACAAAAAAACAAAAACAAAAAAAAAACTCAGCACGCAAATGGAATGAGTTTAATGGTCCAATAGAGAAGGTAAAGTACGTACAAAATAACTTTTTATTTAGTGGCTTATGAGGACTTGATTTCATTTTTATTCATTTATATGAAGTTTATGATGTTAAAAGACAGAGGATTAATCTACTGTATTGATTTCCTAATTGACGTAGTATTTATTTATTTATTTTTTATTATTATTAATTTTTAAGTTAGGACGTGATCTATAGAAACTGTGATATGAAGTAGTCTGTCACAATGACGGTAACTGGTCGTACTACAGAAAACATTCGATATTAAAGTTACAGCAGAGTTGCAGTAGATCAACAAAGACCTTGTGTTACGCATATCGGAGTCATGCAGACATTTTTCCTCCTACTTCTCTAACCTCAGTGATAACCCGCTGTTGAATTTAAGACTACAGTTCGGGATGTGATAGACAGGGTTGTATTGCACGTTATGTTCATTGCGTCTTTTCCATTTTGCGACTTACTTTTGTAAAAAAATCACATTTGGAAATCTGTTCTTGAATTATTAAGAACTATAAAAATTAAGAATTGATACTAAGAGATTATTTAAAAAAGTGTGACACCTGAAACAATGTTGTCTGAAAAATACATCGTTGTTAAATACTGCAAATGAAAGCTTCTTTTTAATTATTTAATGTCGTTTTCATTTCATTTCTGTTAGAGGTTATTTATCTGTATCTTTGACATGTTTATTTGAACAGCTTAACAATTGATCAAACTGGTTTGAAATTCAAAAAACGCTTCGCATTTATAAATTCTTGATATTAAAATTAGATGTTTAAATAAATACATATAAAGTAGGCTAGAATTAACAAGTAGATCAAAACTGGTAATACCTACGGTTGAGTAAATAAATGTGAGACGCGAACATCCGTTGTGTCAGAAGGAAAAATTCTGTTGTTTGTAAAGGGAGAAGCATGCTAATTGTAACAAAAATAATTTTCTTCTGATGGACGAAGCTATTAGCATGACCCATTATTACAGGACTTGAAAAGATTTTTTTAACTGTAAATATACAGGATAGAGTTTTGCGGATTTGGATATTGGACTACAGGAATACTAGAAATTCCTAAAATTGAAGCATTTTAGTCTATGGAACGATGTTGCAAATAAGCTGTGCAGATACTAATTCTAGATTACTAGTTGAAAGAACACGCCAATGCAACTGTTCAGTTTATTTATTGCTGCGTCGTACGCGTTTCACCTCTCATCGAGGCATCATCAGCGACGAATCTGTGTTACAGTTTTTATATACAGTTTTATCCTATTATTACATAATTATGGGCATGAGATATTCTATAGCTAAAAGTTACTTACTATTTACATTTGTTACTCTGGTATGCAGCTGATAACAAACAATATTGTAAATATGATACAGTCAAAACATGCGTTGTATATGAAAACGGAGATGCGCAGCTGCATACCAGAGTAACAAATGTAAATAGTAAGTAACTTTTAGCTCTAGAATATCTCATGCCCATAATTATGTAATAATAGGATAAAACTGTATATAAAAACTGTAACACAGATTCGTCGCTGATGATGCCTCGATGAGAGGTGAAACGCGTACGACGCAGCAATAAATAAACTAAACAGTTGCATTGGCGTGTTCTTTCAACTAGTAATTAATTAAGCAACTGTGGAAACATGGCCTGCAATAACATCGCACTAATTCTAGATGTTTGAATAATGAATTTGACGGTATAACATTACAGCAATATTAGGTAGGTCACATTCTAAAACATACGGTATTAGTTGATCTATTGAAGTATTAGTTAAACGGAAGGACCATAGATGAAGACATACGTTGGAGCTCAGTAAACATTGTTAATGATGCAGTACGTAATAGCTGTGTTGAGATGAAGACATAGCTCAGGATGGGAAGAGATGCCTCAAACCACTTGACTGATTGATAAAGTCTTAAAAACGGAGGATACACGAAACGTCCGATCAACAATGTGACGAACAGATAAGGAATACTAAATCAAAACATCAGTCGTGGCATTTTCGGCAATTAAATATTTTTGGACCTTAATTGTTGCGTTGCTCCTGACCAAAATTTTGTTGCTACATTCGTTCTGGGGTTTCTAATTTTATCTTTATAAATAGCGAAAAAGAATAGAATTCGAGGCATACGTGAGTTCTTTCCATGATGTAAAAAAAGTCTCATTTTATTGTCATAATTCCTTTTGCCAACCCTTTAATAAATCGTTTAGTGGCGCCTTCTACTTTATGTATTCCTAAGGTCTAGTCTGGCGCTAGTGTCACGTGACACCTCGCAGCTGTTCGCTTTCGTTTCCTCTCCTTCTCTGTCCCTCGCCAGCCTCTTTTTTTTTGTATCTCTCTTCCTCTTTCGTTTTCTTTGTGTAGCGGTCGGTTTTCTCGCCAGCGCTGCGGTCCTAATGAGGACCGGCTTGGAGATCAGCAGTCCCAGTTCGGGTGGGGATGGGGGGGGGGGCCTGCAGAGGAATGAATGTTGATGTGGAAAGTGGTCGACGGGCAGTCCAGTGTATCCGGCAGCCACTTCCTGCCGCTCGGAAAGCTAACCTCTTTGTTTTCTCTTTGTGACTTGCTGCTCACTGGCGGCTCAGATTGCTCACGAAAAAGAGATGGAAGACAGCTTCTAATTATCCGGATATTCGGTCGCTGACTATGAGGAGAGGTGAAAGTGAAAGGTCCTAGGACCATAGAGATCCCTCTTATTGATTACACTTCGCGATGACATAAATCCAAACCACTTGATTCCTGTGTCTAACGTGATTATAATGGTATTGTAATTTTGAAACGATGTATTTCAAGGTGGCAAGTTTTCTCCGCTACTGCCTCAAAAGTCACAAATCACAGATACTTTTGTTTTCGCTACTTGTATGTAAATTGTTCTGATGAAGGCAATGGCAAACAATTACCTTTTAAAGAATTTTGTTTCGACCAAATATTCGTAACCGAAACGTCCCAGTTTTTTGATTGATTACCTACATGAGAGACTAAATAACTACATTGTCTGGGATAATTTTTTTTTTTTTTGTGTGTGTGTGTGTGTGTGTGTTTGTGTGTGTGTGTGAGTTTAAAGTGGATTGTGTTGGATCTGGTTAAAAAGAAAATGAGTTACACTTTGTGGAGGAAGGTCTCAGTCAGTAAATTTCTCATGAATTAATGTTTTCAATAAGTTAGTATAACAATATTGATGGTTTCTTTTTTCTTTCTATTTCTCTCTCTTTCTTACACTGCAGTTTGAATGAGTAATGCTGGTATCTCAAAATTCTTGCTTTTATAAAACCATTTCTCTGCAATTGCTTAGTAAATTAAATGTTAATAAAGAACTACAATGCAGTTATTTTTATACCTGTATAATGCCACAATCCTTACATCTAGCTGGCAGCGTTAAACAGATGGCTTTAGCCGACCGAGCGTGGTAAGTGAGTGGTAACGCTCTGGCCTCGCATTCGGGAGGACGCGAGTTCGAATCCCCGTTCGTGCATCTAGATTTGTGTTTTTTATGGTTTCCCCAAACCACTCCTGGCGAATGCCGCGATGCGTTCTTTAAAGGCCATGGCCGAATTCCTTCCCGTTCCTTGTCCCCAATACCATCCCGACTCTATTACCTCGACGTCGACTAGGCTTTAGTCGGAACATGCTTTGGGGAAAAAGCAGAGATGTTTGACTAAACCCCAATAACACAAATTAAATAATTCGTCGCTGATGATGCCTCGATTAGAGGCAAAACGCGTACGACATTAAACCGTATAAAACAATAGCATTGGCATTCTTTATTAACATTTCTTATTACATTACCAAAATCGATAATGACGAAGCAATGGAGTTGTAATAAAATTGTCTGTTAGTTCGGTTATAAATATTGTTGCCAGAGACCTAACGCAACATTCACTACTGCAAAGTTTGCTTTGTAAACACACTGTGATGCTTGATGTTAGACTGTAGGTGCCATAGTAAGGGAACAGGGTTTTTCCCCTTTCACAATCCTGGACGAAGAACGTCTTCAATTTTAAGAACGTTTATTTACTGTAACTATATAAAGCTTTGACGAAATCTATGCTTTAGTGGAAAACGACACATGTTCCCCTTATTTTCTTCGTTCTTGATTTTAATTTAATTTAATTTAATTTAATTTTAATTGCAATGGAGCACAGGCTCCGGTGGCAATTTCCCTACACACCCATCTTCCCCCTATCCTGCACCCACCTACATTTGCCCTCTGCAAATTTTATCTTTAAATTCCTTCTAAGTTTTCGGTAAATTATTCATCATTTCTCTTGGTAACTCATTCCAATCCCTGACACCCTTACCTAAAAAAGAGAATCTTCCCACACCCTTGTGCCTGAAATCGAGTGCCAGCTTGTGGTCGTGGTCATCTTTACCCTTCCATGCACTACTTTTCATACCTATTGCAATATCTTTCCATGCCTCATCACCAGTATATGCCCTGTACACTCCCATGACCCTCCTCATCCTCCTCCTGTCTTGCAATGAATCCCATTCCAGCTCCTTTATCATATCCGTCACTGATTGCATTCTGCGATAATTTCCAGAAACAAATCTAGCAGCCCTTCTTTGCACCCTCTCCAACTCCTGTATTTGATTCGTAAAATGAGGGTCCCATAATACACTACCATATTCGAGCAATGGTCTGACCAAAGTTTTGTAACCCAATTCCTTGACTTCTCTCGTACATCCCCTCATCACTCTCTCCAACAAGTGCAGAACTTTGAAACCTTTTCCTACCACCTGTCCTATGTGTCCTGCCCAGTTAAGTTTGTTATCAAAAGTAATTCCAAGATATTTGCATTTCAAGTCTTCAGCAAGCAATTCTTTCCCCACCTTATATTCATAATTAACCTTTTGTTTTTTATTTGTGTATCTAATAAGCTGACTCTTCTTTGCATTTATCTTCATTCCATGTTTACCAACCCAATTACATATCCTGTCCAGATCACCCTGCAACTGTTTACAATCCTCTATCGTTTTGATTCTTTTATACAGCATTATGTCATCTGCAAACAATCTAATTTCAGATAGTAAACAATCAACACAATTATTCATTAGAATAATGAATAGCAATGGTCCCAATACGCTACCCTGTGGCACACCCATTTTTACTTCCACTTCTTTTGATACTACATTTCCTACCCTAACTTTCTGTTTTCTACCTTTTAAAAATTCTTCTACCCAGCAAATGACTTTCTTATCCACTCCAATGGTTTTTACCTTATTTACTACCATTTTATGGCTTACTCTGTCAAACGCCTTAGACAGATCTAGTGCTACACTATCAATTTGGCCTCCCTTGTCGATTTCATCTGAAATATCTTGCATATATCCCACCAACTGAGATTCGCATGAATATCCTTGCCTGAAACCATGTTGCCTGCTTGAAAACCAATTACGTTCCTCACATATATTTCTGATGTGGTTGCATATCAATCTTTCCATTAATTTACCTACCACTGATGTCAAACTGATTGGCCTGTAATTCTCAACTCTATTTCTCACCCCTCCCTTATGTACCGGTACTACTATTGCACTTTTCCAGTCCAGTGGTAAGCAGCAAGTGTCTAGACTCAATTTAAATAATATTTCAAGATAAGGTACAATGTCACATCCGGCTATCTTTAAGATATCTGTAGTAATATTATCTTCACCAGCCCCTTTATGTTTTTTCAGCTTTCTTATTTCCTTCATGATTTCGTCAGGATGGATATCAAATTTTTTACTATCGTCATTTCTAATTGTGTTATTAAGCTCGTTCTCCGAATTAGACCCTCCTGTTTCTGATTCATTGTCCCTAATGCTTTCACTGAACCAGTTACTTAAAATCTCTGCCTTTTTCAAATCGTCAGTAACTTCTTCTCCATCCTTATCTATAAGTGTCTCTACATCCTCCCTTCCCCTCAGTTTCCTCTGTATCCTTTCGCTCCCGATGAGGAATGAACCGTATCTCGGCCATTGCGTCTCTTTTAAACACTCGACTATTTGTTGCAACATCAATGGCGGTCACCTCTGCCCATGCACACGTTATTTCTTATGTTAAAAGGTTTGTTCTTCCCACAATAAATATGGTCTCTGCATTTCTGAAGATGTTTTATGACAAAAATGTTTACTTTAAAACGAAATGTCCAACAATACTTTGTACGAATGCTTTGAATTCGTCAGTATACTCATCAAAGTGGTCATGCGCGTTAAAGAGACTACACTGGACGGGAAGGTACTACGGGCCTGGCTTCAAACCCTGAACCTGTCTTATTTAAGATTTTTATTCGCTTTCAAGTTTTTTCCATCTTTGAAATTTACGAGTTCTCAACTTTATGAAAGGATTTGAGGTGGGGGCAAGAACGGGCATGAATTCAGCCATCTACTTTTGAAGTAAAAATACCAACATTCGGAAGGAGTGATTTCGGGAAACCGTGGAAAACCGAACTATGGGTTGGCGGACGGGTATTCTAACCCATTTCCTCCAGAATCCCAGGCTAGAGAGTTATTGCTCACACGCAAGGATCGACCATTTTCCCGTAATCGTCTAGGAAAATGATGGGATGGATCCCAGATTTCGCTTCGAACATTACTCGTTTCACAAAACATTCATTTATGGTGAAGAATACAAAGAAAATACGCGCTTCACAAGTAGATGACAACATATCCTTCATTAGGATACTTCTCATAGCAGATGTGAATGACGAGAGAATTCAAAACACTGCCTGTGGTTACAGAACCCAATAGGGATCTCGCGGCCATAACAAGCCACAAGAATTTTTTTAAAAAAATATCATTGAAATAATGTGCTTTTTTCCGAGACACGTGTTTGCTTATGTTGTTTTGTTGCATTTGTTTGAACTTGGTCCCCTGGTAAATTTCTGGACGTTAAAGAGAGTAATTTAAATCCTGATTACTTTCTCTTCTAAACAGAATTAATATGTACTATCTCAAACAGTTGTCTTTGTTGCTTCGCCTTCAGTCGTGATCAGATATTAAGACGAAAGCGTGAAATGAATAACTGAATAAGCTTTCTCTTCATTTCATTCCCATTGTCTGGGCGGTCCGCAAGTTATTCCCAGAGGAAAACCTCTTTGTACAGCGGAATTTAAATGCTCATTTCATAGCAGGTGCGTACAAGCTTTGAGATATGGAATAATAGTTTTAGCTTTTCGACTTAGTTACAGTGAACATTTAAAGTAAATGATGATACATTCTAAAATTCTTACTATTGTGAAACATGACGGGGTGTAATCAAAGGTGCAAGTTCTTTATGAAGTAAATAAAAGTGATATATAGAGAGTAATGATGGAAATTAAACTTTTTTTTAACTGCTTAACGTCTCTTAACAGCGAGGTCTTTAGAGACGGGAAAGGATGGGGGGAAAGGAATAGGAAGGAATTCGGTCTTGGCCTTTTGAAGGAAGCATCCCGGCATTTGCAAAATAAAATTTATTCTCAGTAAAGTTTTTGAGATATTTTTAGTGAATAGACCACTGTTATCGTAAAAGCTTATAGTATCCGACTTATTACAGGGCGTTCGCCGGAAAACGCTACCCTCCCAGTCTGTTGCCGTCGGCAACTTGCTCGGTCAGTGGAGCCAGCAGTTTCCGCCACTCGGCACCGTGAATCACCGCACTGTTTAACACCTCCGCTGCCCCAACAGTGCAGTGCAGTGACCCTTACATTGTTAAGAACGGTTTCTTTGCATTGTAGATAGTTTGTGACTTCAGTCTCTTATTAATCAGTGTTGTGAATAAACGTTTCTTTGCGGTTTGGCTGGTTTGGGGCTTCATACTCTTATTAATCTGTACCGTGTTTGAGTGTGAGTAAAATTATGGTACGTTACAGTTTGCAACAAAGAATATTTCTCTACGATACATATGTGAAGAAGAAGTCGTTTAAAAAGTGTCGCAGTAAATTTCGTCGCGAATTTCCTGGCGCTTTACTGCCAGCTAAATTAACAATTCTGTGTCTGGTTAAAAAAGTAAGAGAAACGGGTTCATTTTTTAACAAAAAGAGACTGTCGGTCAACCGTATTCTCATAGAGGAGAAAATTGAGATATCGCTTTTCGACTAGAACAGTCACCCAAAAAATCATTAAGTCAGTTAGGGCAGCGTGTGTCTCGAAATATGTTCAGAAGATGTGAAATGTGCATTACACAAGAGGGTCAACACTTCCAGCATCTTTTATAAGGTAAGCTAATGAATTACGTCACATTTAAATGCTTAGCACACAAGTTTATTAAGTTTATGAAGCGTAATTATTATGAAATAGTCCGCGGCCGACGGTCGAACAATGCCGGAAACTGAGCGCTCCCTCGCCGGGAGCAGTTTCTTCCTTGTAGCGCTAACAGTGGGTTGCGTTTCCCGGCGAACGCCCTGTATATAGATTGTTCATTTTTCGATTTATCTTAAATTCCAAAATCAAAGATCTATTAAGCAAAGAAGAAAATATGAAGAGCACAGTCTTTCAGTATTTTTACAAATTAAAGATACAGATTTATTTCCCTCAGAGTGGAGGCTATTACCATTTCGTATGCTGAAGTGGCCGTGTGACTTGGTAAATTTTGTCTGCCACAGCTGACTACGTTGGATTGGCGTGACTTTAATGCAAAGCAAGTTATCTAACTAGACATGTTCTTCACGTGCTTCAGTTTACTGTCACCAGTCACTTGTTTATCTTATTAAACCGCATGTCATCGTGTCACCGTTCAAGTTTTTGCATCTAAACCTACTGAAAGAATAAGCAACAAAAAAAAGTACAGTACTTAAAACGTATTTTTGTGGAAACCCTAGAAAAAATCTACATTAGTAGCCATATTTTAACACAGCTGAATACATCTACGTTCTATTACTGACCTTTTATTTCATCACTTTAGTGTCAAAACAGTGAACAATACTCTCTCGTTTCCCTTTGATGACCTTAAGATGGTTTAGGGCAAGAACTGTGAAAAACGGCGCAGTGGGCATATTACTTAATAGTAGGAGCAGGAATTCATCATATTCATTTGGGATTTTTAATATTCTTTTTAAGTGCTTGTTGATGTAGGGTTATTAGAGCCGGGATGGACTTGGGGTAAGGAATCCGACCAGGGCCATTTGAAGGAACGGTCCTACCATTCACTTGGAGTGATTTCGTGAATCTGTAGAAAACTGAAATCTGTATGGCCGTAAGAGTATTTGAACCTGTATTCTCTCGAATACGAGGCCGGAGCGTTGACTTCTCAACCATCTGTTCGGGATTTCTAATTTTATCATCAAAAGTTGTATAGAACTCGTACGTTGATATCATTTTGTGAATAGTGTCATGTGATGGCTATATAGTGGTTGTGTTTTTTTCAACTCTACTTGTCTTCTGCTGGTTCCTTCCTAAGTAAACTTCGGTAGGAATTTAAAGATTTTGGAGTTGTTTGTCACCATCTCTGCATTACTCGTTTCCGTGGAAACTTGAAGTGCTTATTTCTACAGAAAAGTGGGTAATCTGTTTGTTCTTCGCTTCTGCTGAAACCTTCTTGTTTGTTTACACTCTGACGTATAAGCATCCGTTGATCCTTGACCTGAGCACAGTCTGAGGGTTCATCTGTCAATATACATTCAGCTCTGTCCTATTTTTAGAATGATGAAGATAATCTTTAATGCCCGTAGATGTAGGAATTTGATAATAATTTGTGTGAGGATTAAAAAATGGTTCTTTGATGAAGCTGAAAAAATTAAGGTAATGTAAACATGCTTTTAAATTTTTGAGTTTAAGAAGAGGCGGGTTGATCGAAGATTATTAAATAGCATGGGCTAATTTGTTATATATATATTGAGCAGACGTAATTACTAGTTGCAATGGGACTTATTCCAAGCAGTGAAACTGTTTTGTTTGAGCGGCACAGGTAAAGCGTTAGTTTTACTCTGTATATTTCTGCTATTCGTGTACACTGAATGATCTTGTGTATTCTTTATACCACATTTTCCCTGGCAACATTATTTAAAATATTACAGGGTGAGGCAAAAAGGACTTTATAATTTTGGAAAGATATAGAAATTTGTTGAGATAACTTCCAGAATCGGTAGATGTGTCATTTTGTAGCAAACAGCCTCAAGTTTGATGCACGAATTCCGCCACCAGGAGCGCCAGCATAGTGCATAGTTAAAATGGTTACTTTCACTGGTATGGAGTGTGTTCAGAGTGACACCACTTGATTTATTTCTCAGGAGTTTCATTAAGGATCATGTGTATTTTCCTCCCTTACCAAACAATTTGGCCTACCAGAAAAATCCAATCTACGCTGCCGTTACACAAGTTGCGCCTGACTAAATACGAGTGTGAGAAGATTTTGGTTACCGGATGTTTGCCGCATGACAAATGGTAGTCACATCGAACCAAAATGACGCTTTACACTTTTATGTGAAACTTGCGGTTGTTTGCTACAAAATGATACATCCTTCGATTCTGTACGTTATCTCAATAAATTTCTATCCGTAGTTGTAATGTCCTTTTTGACCGAATATAGGGAATTTATTTTTTTATTTATAACAGTTAATTTCTAACCAATAATCCCTTTTTTACTGACATATTTGTTATTCATCACTTACTACACTTTTTATCGTTTGATCTAAACGGTTAGTTTGCTTGTTAGTGATAAAGTTGACCAAACATTACTATTTACTGTTGATATTGCTTATTATTTAGGATGCCTGGCCTGCCTAATTTCTGGATATTGCTCTCTGTTTTCATCTTTGGCTCGAATCAGATGTGTTACATTGCTGGCCACACCAATTCGCGTCTGTTTTCTGTATTAAAGGTTATTAATAATTCATTAAATTCTGTAATAATTTACTTTTAACATGTCCCACACATTTTCAGCGATATTTCAGAACAGTCGAGGTTGTTGTGACTTGTTATAGGTAGTTGCGTAGCAGGTATTACCCGCTGTTCACTCCTGATTGCTGAATGTTTTGCACCGGCGTTAAATTACTGAGAGCAATGTAGCTGCACGCAGGAATAGTTTTTTGTCGTCGCTGGTAATGGACCAGTGTTTCATTACTGTTTTCCTGGAACACAGCCTCAGGTGTTCGCTGGTATTTTTGTGCTCTCTATACAAAGGACCAGGACGCCATCAGTTGGAAATGTCATCTGCAGACGTTGACAGCTACAATGCTGGCTGTAATTTTAATAGAAGACTTGCTCCTGCGATTGAATTAGGTATAAACTGACCACCAAAAGGAGTACTACCATTTAATCCTATACAAATCCCCCTATTAAATACAGTAATTTTATTAACTTCAGGAATTACAGTTACATGAGCGCATCATGGACTTATAGAATCTAATCATTCCCAAAGATTACAAGCATTAATTATTACAGTAATACTTGGTATATATTTTACTATACTTCAGCGCTACCAAGATTCATTTACTGTACTGTACTGATCCACTCACTGTTCATCAAACTTTTAAATTAAGTTGGAACAAGCAATATTGTAAATCCGTTTTGGCTATTCTAAACAAGAAGACATACGTGTAATCGTAGTACAGCCTACCACCGAGCGTGGTGGGTGAACGGTTAACGTTCTGGCCTCGCATTCGGGAGGACACCGGTTCGAATCTTCGTCCGGGCATCCAGATTTGTGTTTTCCATGGTTTCCCCAAATCACTCCAGGCGAAAGTCGGGATGCTTCCTTCAAAAAGGCCATGTCCGAATTCCTTCACGTTGCTTGTCCCCAATTGCATCCCGCCTCTAATGACCTCGACGTTAACGAGATGTAAAGCATTAAGTAAAACAAAAAACAAAAAAAATTGCCGTTTTGGTCAAGGGTACCTAAAATGGTCTATAACGATCCCAAGGAGTCGATAAGAGTTCTCCAGTGGTCGATTGATACACGGGGCTCAAAAGGGGATCGATTAACACTGAAGATCAATTAAACTGTTCAGAGTAAAAAATGGGAATATTCCAACAAAAATTCTAAATACGAAGACTTGGAGAATATGCATGTTCCCGAATGGTTTGCTAATCTATTTGATGTAAAAATAGATAAAGAAGGCAGTGAACCTGACTTAGAAGATGAACTGATTGAAATGTATTTAAATCTCGACGATAAAGCGTTGTTTGAAAATAAAAGCTTCAGTAAATGTTGTAGTAATAACAATAGTGATAATAAATTCCTCAAGCTCAGAGCAGAAGCCGAACCTTTCTTACTTGCATTCCTAATTTCATACATGGTTTAAGCTGGTTTTAGGTTAGTGAACGCAATTTTGACAAAATAGAGGAACAGTTTGAACCTGAAAACCTTTGTGATTTGTGACTAAAACTTACCAATTTTCAACCAAATATCAATAATCTCGATGCTGCTTTCCAGCCACCTTGATCCCATTAATATCAAGTATTTTAATAAAAGGGTATGTTAAAATTTTTAAAGATATTCATTAGTATTCGTGAAATCACAGAGGATTTTTTTCATCCAATAAAATTTATGTTTAATTTTCAAAGACTATTTACGTTTTATAACACGAACAATTTATGAACTATAGGCCAACTTCCACGTATCCAAAGTTCTGTAATTATTTTTTATGATTATAATAACAGTGGAAAATATCTCCTTTTTCTTTTAATGATATTGGGGGATTTTGTAATGCATGGCAACTGTAAATTCTATCTTTGGGTTGTTACGCAGGTCTCCTTAATGCCAACTTCATAAATGACAAAAATGATTAATGTTTTTATCAAATATACTTAATATGGGGGTCGATAAGAAGGCTAACATTCTATGAAGGGGTCGACGGAATAAAAAGTTTGGGGACCACTTGTCTATGTCCTCGGAGTTCGTTGTCAGTCTACAGAAGTTCATATTCATTACATTGCACATACTGAAATTGATCAGATAAAGGGAAATATTGTGTGGACATGATATTTAGCAAAACCAATACAATTTGGCTGCTAGACTCCCTGACAGGAAAGTTATATTATAATCAACGACACATTTCCTTTGTCTACTTTTCTACGTCTACTTTCTTACTGTGGTGGCCCTCTAAGCGCGCTGTTTGCTACGCATTGTTTAGTCTCATTTTTACCCACCACCCCCTGCGGAAACCCGATAAAAAGTTATTTTTTGTATGCTTGAAGAATCGGATACTGGCCAGCAGAGTTATTAAATTTAACGTTTTACGTATCATAGTTACAGTTTAGCTCGATGCTCCCCTCAGTCACTGCAATAGACAAATAATGTCTCAGATCTAGGGCGATTACTGCTACAATTTAAATTTAATTGTGTTGTAGTTGCTGCGTTTAAATTTGCTCTGTTGCTTCGTAATTCAGTCCTCAATGCGAGTTAGAAGGTAAGAAATATCAAGTAACAATCTACGAGGTAAAGTTTACGGATTCATTTATCTTGTGTATGCCAGAAGTTGAGGTCGGTGAGTTTAATGTCTGGGATAATCTCTTACAGCCCACTTCACGCTGCGACAAAGTTAATCCAGTTGCGTGACTCAGCGGGAAACCGAGGATTCAGGACCGTTTCCATCTATTTTTTGTTCCACCGAGCAAAGTCCTTGTGGTTGTAATCACGAATGGGTTCCCAACAGATACAAGTAACTGTTGATTCACTAATTATATTTGCTGGTTACTAAATGCTCAGTCACCCGCAGTATCTTATTTGTTATGTTGGTGGTAAATAAACTCCATAGGAAGTACATCAGTTTAATTGGTACTCGGTATAGATCTATGAAACGCATTCAGTTCACGTGAAAGCTCAAACAGACTGAGTGGACAAAAACAGATACTACAGGAGGATATGGAATGTTCCAATTTTCTGGCAAAATGTATGGAGATGAAGAAGTAGTCGGACATTGGTGTTTGGCTGGAAGGTATAGCGGGAAATACCTGAAAACTTATTTGAGATTTCGTTCCGGTTAACTGAAGCAGTCGTTATATTTTCTCCATAGTCTCCGGTGTATGGAGAAAGTAAATCATTCCTAATGTAGCGACCCCACTTTCTCGACATAATGACACTGTGATATATTTCGTAGTATCCGTGATGTTTGTCTCATGAAACGGTATCACTGCATTGCACAAACACCTTCACAGTCGGAATTAAATCATTATTTCAGTTTGACAGATACAATCGCACTGTCTAAAAATCCATGAATAATTTTTTTCGGATATCTGTCTCATATTAACAGAAACACTAGATGAATTTACTATGAAAGCTCATTTTTATTACATTAATAATGGAAAACCATCGCGCGCAATGATGACGGGTCACGGGATCGAATTATGAGGCGCTCCGAGGTCACTCTAATTGAGTGCTAGGTTTTTACTGTGTTGTGGGAAAGTTGTATAGGAACGAAATGGACGCAAAATGAAGAAATATGACTGTGGTAACACCTATAATCATTTTGAGACTGATTCAGTCGTTTCAAATTGTGTCATTTTATATAAAAGTTTTTATTTTGTGCACATACGTTTAATGGTCCCAACAACGGGAAGAGTGAAACAGGAGTAATAATACGTTATATAGATAGTTACATACATTGGTATACCTCTCATGCGGTACTAACAGTTACTGGGTACCTTTTATTCTTGTTTATTAATTTGCGTTTACTGGTGTAGCCGTATCAACAGCTATAAAAGAACTTTAAACAGGCATACATATTTCCCAGTGAATTAAGAAATGATTCTTGACAATTAAGCACCATTATGTGAAAAGATACTATGTTGTTACAGTTTAATCAAAACAACTGGACCACAAAAAAGACAGAAACTTGACTCAACATTTTAGTATTATAATTACTGTACTTGCTTTTGAGTGGGACTACTGTTGTCAAACTCACAGTCCGGATTTTGGTCTGAGCTACCAAATTTTGATTTTCAGAGATTTTCTTGAATGAGATCTTAGGTTGACGGATTTTTTTTTTTTTTAAATTACTGTAATCCTTTGTTCCTTCCTCCACAAATCCAAAGGAACAACAGGATTCCGTTTTGAGGTAAAAAATTCACTGATGGTAAGAGCCGTGATGATGAAGCATCCACTTGTCTCCAATGTCTGGTCTTACACGAATCACTCTTTTCCTAAGTCTTTGAAGGACACCTTTGTAAAACACGTGGTTGACATTTTGTCCTGGAGGTCTGATCTCACAAGAGCTCTCACACGCTAAAAGTTTTCGTCAGTTTGTGCCATGCAGGAATAGCGCACAGTGTCTTCCCCGCCTGCGCCGCGAAACAAGTATGGTACATCATAGAAACTGTGCAAGTTTGTATGGCAAGGTATTCTACAGTATAGCAATGATTACTGCCAAAATTTTGTGTATATTCTGTCAAGTGAACCGCCGTAGACATGAAGTGCAACGTTCGTGTGTTTGATAAACATATATAACGGAAGTATTACAAACACAGTGTAACGAAAACCATAACATAAATAAGTTATCAATTGTTACTAATATACATAAAGTGTACTCTGAATCCGCACATAGTGCATTATGATGTATATGGAAATTTCAAATATATGTGAGGTCTTGTAAGGATTTGTACCTATTAATATACATTGAACTTACTTTTAATGACATAAATGATATCACTCTAATAAGTGACTGTTAGTAAGGGACCGTGCACAAACTACGTGGCTCGGTCTATGGGGGGGGGGGGGGTTAGTTGCAAGGCTACGCTGGGCTACGTGGGGGGAGGGGGGGTTCCGATCCAGACCAGGTAGCTTTCCTTACATAACATTTTTCACAGTTAAAATGAGGAACTAAACTCACAACAGCATGTGAATATTTATTTCCCTTAGTTAATTATCTCCGTATGTAATTTATAATAGTCTGACAAGAGAAAACAGTACAAAATGTCTTCTGGAATCAAAAGTGAAAAAAGCTACGTGCTACGTGGAAGGGGGGGGGGGGTTAGAGGCAAAAGCCACGTAGGACTACGTGGTGGGGAGGGGGGGATCCACAGGAGGCCGAAATGGAGCTACGTGGTTTATGCACACTCCCTAACTAAAAGATCGTTCATATGTTCAGGAGAAAGATTGTTCCACTTTTTTATGATATGTTAGAACATAGCAAGAGAAATGTTGAAATGTGATGTAATCTGCTGATTTTTACTTTTTCACTAACATAGAGTTGCGCCCGATCTTTATGTATCCAAATTTTCCGAAACTAAACGTATACGGTCTTATAAAATGATACATCAAAACGTATAAAATAATAAGAAGACATATACTCTAATTTTTCAGTTACTTCGTACTTCGATTTAGCGATTTGAAGACTGCGATGCAGTTCATGGTTGTTCCGACTGTACGGAGTGAATGCCAGCGTCGCTTCGTCCCATCGCAGCACAAGAATAACAGACCGAGCCTACTGTCAGGCTTGAGCTTACGTCTAGGCTCGGTTCTCTGCGCTGTATTTCCGGCAGAGATCGGACTGGCAGCGACAAACGAAGCGAGCCTAGACAGCGTTTGCACGTCTCAAACACCTACACCGAGCGTTGTGGGTAAACGGTTAACGCTATGGCCTCGCATTCGGGAGCACGCGGGTTCGAATCCCCGTCCTGGCATCCAGATTTGGGTTTTCCATGGTTTCCCCAAATCACTCCAGGCGAATGCCGGGATGCTTGCTTCAAAAAGTCCATGGCCGAATTCCTTCCCGTTCCTTGTCTCAAGTCCCATTCCACTTCTAATGACCTTAGCCGTCAACGGGGCGTAAAGCCACAAGTGAAAAAAAAAAAACGGCTACAATAACACACGAGTACACAGTGGAAGGCAACGGGAAACCATACCACTTCATTTCCCCAAGAAAGTTCTCACGAAGGCAAAGGTCCTCCACGATAACCGGTTCTCCCAGAATTACGAATAGCATTATAAAAAGAAGAATAAATTACCCTTGCTATATTCAAGTGGGTAAGTTTATCTGGTTGCCTAGTCCTAGGAGACTGGAGTGTGACGGGGTGGTAAGCACACGATACGCGTGCTTGAAGGCAGTTTGTAGCGTCCTCCACTTTGTTGAATAGAGCCCTCGAGTGACAGGCAGCCCGCCGGGGCCTGACGAAATACAGGCTCCGGTAACTTTTCGACGTAACTCGATACTCGCTGCACACTTTCTCCTGCACGTCGGCTTCCTAAGGGAAAGCTCGCACAGGTCACTGACTTGAGAAACATTTTCCGTTTTTATAATTTCTCATTCCATGTGTAGTCATTGGTGGAAGAGAAGTCCAGTCCACGACTCATGACTGTGATTGATCGTTCAGACCACTGGTTGACAAGGGGGAGCTTAACCACCAACTGAAGTGATCATAGGAGCCATTTCTGGTCCAAGAAAAATTTATGGGCTGTTGAGGACCAAACGCCGTCCCCTTCTTTGCTGCGTCAAAATTTTCTAATGAATCAAATGAAGCGGGAAAAGAATTTAGTGTAGTCAGCAGTAAATTAGCGAAGAAAAGAAGCAGATTGTCAGTAGGGGAACGTGGCGATTCAAGATTGCTGATGATAAGTAACGCAACAAATAACGAAAAATTATTGTCATTAAACCTAGATCAGTCCTCTCACTACTTATATTATTTTTTTCACGATAAGTATTTGTTAATTATGCCATTAACAATACACCAGTATTGTTAGTGATATCTTTTCATAAATTAATTTTAAAAATTTGCCTTTGTTTTTCAATATTTGATGTGCCCAAAAAATGGAATACTAAGGATTACAAAACTTACTGTAAGAAGTGGAGTCGATGTATTTTTTCGAAAATGGGGCAGTGAGTATTGTGTTTTCTAAAACGGCGTTGGAGGCCAAAAAAGGTTGGGAATCTATTGTCCAGACACTGCAACACAAGAAACATCTCACTAATATCAAAGTCTGCTGCACGTCGTCAAATCTCTACGTTGAACAAAACAAACCAATCAGATTTTCCTAGAAATTTTTAAAATCATCTTCGAAAACACGAAATTGGCACAGAAGGTAAAATTTATGTCGGCCAAGGGCCACACTGGGTTCCAAAACATCGAAAAAGTTGATACTTGGGCAAAATAAGTCTCGCTGTCTGGTTAAGGGTAAAACATAAAACTGATGACATATGATTTACGGAAAATTCTGAGGAAAATAATGCATCAGCGATAAAAAAAACAATAATTTTTCGATTACGATTATCATTGTCAAATTCAGTGCCGTTGTTTTTTGGATGGGGGGACAAACCGGGGTACTTGCCCCGGGTGGAAAATGATAGGTTCGTGTGGCGGCGAACTTCTGGAGTGGCAGAAACCTAGTCATATTGTTTAAATTAAGTTAAAATTCCTAATTAACATTGATGTATATCTATCCTTTTAAATAATAAATATTTAATTAAACGGCTGCGAGTAAGAATTTTTCTGAAACTCTTGATGAAGATCAAAAACACAAAACTACAGTAGAATTAGTGTATCAAATGATATCGGCTCGAGTATATACAAGCAAATCTGGCCTTTCATTTAACCAGTAAGAATTTGACATCATTACATAGCACTTGCTCTAAAGAATCTGCAAGCGACCTATATGTTTATTTCATTTTAGATACAGTTGAATTAATTCGTTACAATTTGTTTGAAATTGTTTTCCTGAGGGTCTTTGTATTTTTATCATTTTTTTCACTTCATGTTTAAATAATCGTTAGAAGTATACTGAGTTCTCTGTATGGTTCGGCGTCAAATGGTTGTTTGTGACTATAGCTGAAAAAATCTACGCATCGCAGTCTAGCCATTATTTCTTTTTGCCTGCTGCAGAAGAATTCTTATTTATGGTTATTTTATTACTCTTGTGTCAGGATAATGTGCATCTCGCGGGTATTGTGTAGCCCAAGAAATGTTTTCAGAACAGAGTTCCATTCAACATTGTGTCGACCCTTTCGTAATCTCCAACCTTAGCGTCTAGATCCCGTCTTTGTGACTCAGGATATTATTTAAAGACATGCACTTTAGAAGATTTCGGCTTATTCACCGCTGGGACTGTCGCGAGCTGCTCTTCTACTTCAGAGATCGTAAATTCAACTTACGACCGAGGAATCACAGATCCAGGCCGGCACCGAATCAAAGAGCTTTGGGTTTGGCCATGCGACAGACGAAAGTTTTGGTGATGTCATGCGGACGTAGCTATCTGCAAATACACAGCCTTGGCGTCAAATATAGAGAAGTGTTTAGCAGCTGGTACGCCGTATCCCTGAGTTGCTGTAACTACCCAGATGGGATATTTGACAGCTGCTGTCGTTCGATTTATCAGTACTGGGTGCAGTGTACACAAACCTTACATCACGTCAACACTTCGGTGACGTAGTGACGTGGTCATCTTCAAATGGGAGTACTTCTACATACGCATCGCTTTCATCACCGACCTCTTTAAAGCTGCGAGATGATTAGCGGAGAATAAATCGCCATTAGCAATATTAACAGCCTATCGGAAATGATATATGAAAACCGTGGGAAGGTTAATATTAGCACTGATTCGTGTTCGGGGTAATTTCCGCTACTTATTTGATTCGTTTCCAGTATTGTAATGCTTCTAGAAGGATCCCAGATATCTTTAGGGAATTGTATGCTCGCCGAGAATGAACATGACGTGGGATCCCTTTCTGGAGGTTACGCTTAGGGAGCATCAATAAACTACGTGGGTCGGTATAGGGGGGGAAGGCGTACGTGATGCTACGTGGGGGGGGGGGGTTTCCGGCCGAGTCACGCCACGTAGCTTTTCATTTGTCAGAGTTAAAATAAGGTACAGAACACACAATAGCATGTGAATGTTTATTTACGTCATCTAATTATCTCCATACGTAAGGGAGCGTTCATAAACTACGTGGTTTGGTCTAGCGGGGGGAGGGGTTGGCTGAATAGCTACGCTGGGCTGTCTGGGAGCGGAGGGTGGGGTTCCGAGCCAGGCCACGTAGCTTTCCATTCATATTACCCACACAGAACACACTACATACTAGTGATGGGCAAACCGATTCTTTTTGATGAATCGTTTGGAATCGATTCACTCCTCGCTGAGAATCGATTCTTTTAAACGACTCTTCGATTCTTTTCACATGATATTTTGAATGACGAAAATAGATAACGAGTTATTAACCAACAAGAAGGAAATGATTAACAAATTCTAACTAAAATAATAACATTTGTTTTTGATAGTTAAATTGTAAGTTATTTATTGCAAAAACAATTTATTTTATTATTTAAACAAATGAAAACACTAATTTTACAATAAAAATGATTCAATTTACTTATGAAAACTACACAAGTTTTTTATTGCTATTTACAAAAAGCATTTTCGTTAGTTTTTGTGATGTGAGCCGACTTCTCTTTTCAGTCATTAACTGTCCAGCTTTCGAGCAGGCTCTCCACTAACTATTTGAGCGCCCTTGCGCAATACCGATTACGCCGCCCCCTGTCTAACTACAACAAGTGGTGGATCTGGGAATTTTCCGAACCGGGTCAACAAAATGTGAGATTGCCACACAGTGAAATTTTCAAGGCTTCCAGCTAAATATTGTCAAACCTCATTACTGATTCTAAGCCTTGTTGCATATTGTAATTGTCGATTGAGATTGTTGATTTAGATTGTTGATTTTGTAGGTGGCATGTTTGTTACACGTCTCGCTAGAGGGCGTCCATAAACCACATAGATCGGTCTTGAGAGGTGGGTGGAGGGGGTTGGAAGGTGGGATTCCGAGCCAGGCCAAATAGCTTTTCATTCATATTATTTGTCACACTTAAAATGAGATACAGAACACTCAACACCATGTAAATATTTATTTCCGTCATGGAAAAAACTACGTGGGGAGAGGGGGGTTAGGGACATAAGCCACGTCGAGTTACTTGGGGGGAGGGAGGGTTCACAAGAAGCCAAAATGGAGCTACATGGTTTATGGACGCCCCTTACATATGCTCCAATTTTACTCCATAAATTTGGCAACTTTTTGAATTTGCCGGATGGTGCTTTTCTTAAGTTAAACAGCGTATCACTAGCATTTTACCTACAAACCAATAAATCAGTGTTTGTTTAAATGGCATAATTTAAATTTTATATTTATTTTCATGGTTTCAGTATTAGTATTTTGGGGGACGTCCAGAAATTACGTGAGGCTATTTTCCGGAAATCTAGACCCCCTCCCCCCCTCCACGAGACTTGGTGAGATTTTGCCGGCCCCCCCCCTCCCCGTTGGTGATATTTCATGAGATTTTCACGGAACCCCCTCCCCCCAGTTGTTCGACCAGGAGAAGTTTCGAGACTTTTTTTAGCTGTCGTGCTCCCCGAAAGAATGATACCCCCTCAAAAGCCGGTTTTTGGCCCTGTAAACTGGTATTTTTTACGCTTTTTTTAGTTCTACACTCGTTCAAGTTCAAAATTTCACATGAGATATCCGTCGACCCCCCCCCCCTTGGTGAGATTTCGTGAGATTTTCCGGACCCCTTCCCCCCCTAAAAAGTCTCACGTAATTTCTGAACGCTCCCCTATATTCATCGACGGCATTGTTCCCCAACGTCTTTTCGTTTAACCTTTTTCCTCGTAGAAACCTCACCAGCTGGAACAGTATATATGCCGCTTCAGCACCTGCTAATTTTTTTAATGGTCCAATTCATAAACTTCGTTCATTTCTATTGCAAAATGTTTGCATTATCCACAAAATTAAGAACTGAAGAACAACTAAAACACTGATGAAGTTCGTATGATAATAACCGGACGCGCTCCATCGCAATTAAATTCAGTACTTGATGCATTCGCAATTTGAAAAACCCACGCAACATGGGAATAGCAGATGGCTCTGAAATCGGTATACTTTTCCCTGTCCTCAAATAATCGGGAAACACTTTATTTGTGGTAAAATATAAAAGTTATAGGACGTATAATTCATTGATAATTTATTTGTAAATCTAAATCTGTGTTGTGGTAGCATCTATAACAGTCTGGAAGGAAACCAAAAACTTATAACTAGTTCCAAAAACACTAGAAAAATGTGTATTTAAGAAAGTAAATTCCTAAATTTAAAAATACTTTTTATTTCTGTAATATATTTTTAATTTTCCTGTTCCAAAGATAAATATTCTTTATTTCCTTACAAATAAGTAGCCAAACCAAGAAACACGCCGTGGGAACTAAGATTGTGAATCGAAAGGAATCACGAGTTACGCAGATATCAAGAGTTAAAAAGAGCCGAATCCATGGAAGAGTCATTAAGACAGAAGTGAGCCGAGAGCGAGTGAGCCGAGAGTCGTAAACATTATCGAGTTAACGACTCGGAGTCGACTCAGAACCTGGACGAGTCGATGAGCGATTGCGCAACAACGGCTCAGCTCCGGAGCTCCCTCTTAACAACTCTTGAGTGAACCGTGACTCTTCCAAGTGAGTCGATTCCGCAAACGATTCTTTTAGACGAGTCGACTCTTTGAATCGATTCACGATTCTTTTGCCCACCTCTACTACATACAGCATGTGAATATTTATTTCCGTCATTTAATTATCTCCGTATGTAATTTACGATAGATTGATAAGAGAAAACAGTACAAAATATCTTCTTGAATCAAGAAGGAATATAGCTACTTGCTATGTGGGGTGGGTGAGGGGGGGTGCAGAGGGGAGGTAGTGGCAAAAGCTACGTCGGGCTACGGGGAAGGGGAGAGGGGGGGTTCACAGGAAGCAAAAATGGAGATACGTGACCTATGAACGTTCGCTTAAAGCTATAGGTCCAGTTCTAACAGAACGTTTGCTGGACTGAATTACTGAGACACAAAGACAAAGCAAAAGCATACGTAAGATATTCTTTGGAGCTCCTATTACCATTTTTCTTTCTTTAAAAAAATTATGGGCTAACACTTTTAACCAGTGAAATAATTTATATTAAAAATGAATAAAAAGACAAGCGGGGTATTAAGGTCAAAAGTTTTACACGGTGCTTTAAAGGTTTAAGATTTTCAACGAAATGAAAAAACAGTCAACACAATAAAATTTCGTTGTATGCATCCCAATATACGATCCATACCACACCTTTGCACTCAAAACATGGCTCATAAATTTCGAATTATCCGTGGGATATTAAATTGTATCTCCAGTATTTACAGATCAGTATTATTTTTAACCGCGAACATATTGAGTATTATACTTGTATCAAGTTTTGTTTTTGTGTAGCTGATGCTGGGCCTTACCGGGAAGTTCCGTTCCTTGCCTTTGTAAGTTGGTAATACGTTTCGAGGATGCATCCCAGTGTCTCATTGTTAATTTTAATTAATATTATCATTAATAATTATTGCTACTGTTAAGTTTTCTAGTCCTTGTCTTGATTTTTCAGTTTCAAGTTTTCCGTCGTAGACTTCATCATACAGGGTGTCCAGAAAAGGACTCCCTGATTTCAAAATTAAATATCTCGAAAACAAAGATCGATAGAGGAATGCAGTAAAAGGTATGTTTATTGTGACAGCTGTAGAAGTGTAGTGAAATAATTTATATTAAAAATGAATAAAAAGACAAGCGGGGTATTAAGGTCAAAAGTTTTACACGGTGCTTTAAAGGTTTAAGATTTTCAACGAAATGAAAAACAGTCAACACAATAAAATTTCGTTGTATGCATCCCAATATACGATCCATACCACACCTTTGCACTCAAAACATGGCTCATAAATTTCGAATTATCCGTGGGATATTAAATTGTATCTCCAGTATTTACAGATCAGTATTATTTTTAACCGCGAACATATTGAGTATTATACTTGTATCAAGTTTTGTTTTTGTGTAGCTGATGCTGGGCCTTACCGGGAAGTTCCGTTCCTTGCCTTTGTAAGTTGGTAATACGTTTCGAGGATGCATCCCAGTGTCTCATTGTTAATTTTAATTAATATTATCATTAATAATTATTGCTACTGTTAAGTTTTCTAGTCCTTGTCTTGATTTTTCAGTTTCAAGTTTTCCGTCGTAGACTTCATCATACAGGGTGTCCAGAAAAGGACTCCCTGATTTCAAAATTAAATATCTCGAAAACAAAGATCGATAGAGGAATGCAGTAAAAGGTATGTTTATTGTGACAGCTGTAGAAGTGTATACAGCAGTATGAAATAATAGTTACAAAAGCTGCTAACAGATGGCGCCGTAATCGCCATACGTAATGCCTAAATAGTGATCCGAAGCTCAGGGTAGTGCCAATGGTGAACATTTTAAAACATTGTGATGTGATTGTTTGCAAAGATTGTTTTCATATGATTATTTCACTTATGTATGCTGATATGAGCTGTACAGCGTACAGCGTACAGCGCCATCTGTTAGCAGATTTTGTAACTATTATTTCACACTGCTGTATACACTTCTTACAGCTGTCACAATAAACATACCGTTTATTGCATTCCTCTATCGATCTTTGTTTTCGAGATATTTAATTTTGAAATCAGGGAGTCCTTTTCTGGACACCCTGTATTAGTTATTCGACTAAATTTCACCGAGACTGGTGGGTGAGCGGTTAACGCTTTGGCCTCGCATTCGGGAGGACGGCGGTTCGAATCCCCGTCCTGGCATACAGATTTGGGTTTTCCATGGTTTCCCCATATCACTCCAGGCGAATTCCGGGACGCTTCCTTCAAAAGGTCATTTGCCGAAATCTTTCCCGTTCCTTGTCGCTGTCCCATCCCGCCTCTAATAGTCTCGACGTCGAAGAGGCGTAAACCCATAAAAAAAACTGAATAAATTTCCTTCTTAGTTGCCTATATACAAAAATCTTCACAATAAACGGTTCTAGAAATTTTGCCTCATTTTATACACTGACTGATGACTTGTACATATTAGGAAGAAGGTAATTTGGAATCCAAAATTAACAAGCAAGCTCCTTGGTGATAAAGAATATGTCCATTATGTGGCATTTGTTTATTTTGCTAGCAATAAGCGCAAAATTCTAGTTATTATCGAAATTATATAACTTACAGCCGTGTGCAATATATATATTTGACAAAATTCACGCTTGAAATGGATTTTCTAATATAACAATATTTTAACTTTTTTTTTTCATATAATGGTTGTGGCACATTGATTGACAGAAATATCCTGCAAATTCCAAAGCATTTTATATGATTTAACTTACGTTCAGATCTTTTGGAGAGCAACGCTTTAATCATCTGAGACGAATTGTATAGTGAAAGTTTATTAAATTATTTTCTATTTCTGGCGTAATTGCGCGGATGTAGTTGTTTCTCTCTCTCCGGTCGGACAATGTTTAAACAGCTAGCTCAGCAGTTTTAATTAGATGGGAAACAGCCTCCAGCCATCACAAGTCTATAACATTAAGTTACAGAGATGTTAAATAGGGCAGAGCTAACCAGAAACACGTGAAGATATTTTAGTTCGGTGTTAATTATTCATAATTATACTTGTACCAATGAAAAGTTTAAATACTGATCGTAAGACATTTCACTGTTTTGTCTCCTGTAATACGGTAAGTCATTGAAAGAAACCGAATGGTACTAGTCCCCAGTAGAAGCAGCTTTTATATTGACGCTTTTAAAGTACCGGTTTCGAGATGTCGGTACATTACTTAATCGAATCCTCTTTAAACATTTTACTTAATGGAAATATCTTGCCATTGCCTCTGATACAGCTGTTGTATTTACATCTCGAGGTCATTGAAGGCACAGGTAAAGTTTAATGGCTACTCACAACAGAAAGGTTCAAGATGCGATCTCCGATGACAGTAATG
Organism: Vandiemenella viatica; assembly: GCA_031002005.1. Taxonomy (NCBI): domain Eukaryota; kingdom Metazoa; phylum Arthropoda; class Insecta; order Orthoptera; family Morabidae; genus Vandiemenella; species Vandiemenella viatica. Next base: position 160,458,454 of record JARYHS010012519.1, read on the forward strand.
CTCAGGCGGAATGTATAAGGTAGATAACAGCTGTATGCAGGCTTTTAATGCATACGTGGGTTGACTCTTGCGTAAGAAACTTTAACTTGTTTGTTTAGTTGAATACAAATAAACCGGAGTGATTTAAGTTTTATGTGTCGTTTGGCCGTGGTCAGCGATAAGCTTGACGCAAGTTTTGACGCGAACGCAACCGGGTAATACGCTATTTGCAGACTCAGCTTCGTAAAGGAATGCTGACCCTGGACGCAGTACAATATAGAACCGAACAAGTGTTACACGAAACTCTTTGGTTTGATTTTAAAAACAAGAGAGAGAAAGCGAGGCTATAATAATAAAATTATTTCTTAGCTATGATAAGTAAAACGTATGTTTTGGGAAACAAACTTTTTATGCAAATTTGGATTATAAATTTCTGAAAACAGTAGATATTAAAAGGAGAGTGGTCGAAAGTATTATAAACTATACAGCAACTAAAATGATATGTTACACGACTAACGTCTATAACATCTGTTTGTAGTAGAGTTATGGAGCATATTATGTGCTCGAACATTATGAATTTTCTAGATGAAAATAATTTGCTTACAACAAATCAACACGGTACTAATAAATAAATTACGCTGTGGCGGTTTAGCGTGGGGGGGAGGTAAGGGTGAAAACCTTTTACTTCTTTTTTTATGATTAAAAGAAACCTTAGGCCGCTAATTTATTTGGTACTCAAATGGCGTACAGGCGAGGCTTATTTATCGTTAACATTGACACATTGAAATATGATAAAAAGAACTATGCAAAGCCTCTTCTTACAATTGCCAACACATATTAACAAATAAACAAAAGCATCAAAATACAACCACCTTTAAATTAATCTTGAAACAAACTCCCAATGTCAATTGGCAAGCAAGAAAGCTACACACTTGATTTGTTTAAATGAAAGCTCCCTTCACAATGATAGGGGAACCATAAATCAAACACAGTATTGGCATCAACTGTATTCAATCTCAAATGCCGGGCGCCAGGATAATTTATATTATCCACCAAGTGTGGCTTTAAGAAAGTCTGCCCCAGCTAGCTCAATATTTGGGGGTGCGAGAACTCCTAATCATTCAGTGGCCGTTACAGGGCTGTACTCAATGACCGAATAAAAGTACCACACTGCACTTGTAGGATGATTACCGTGACGGCGATGTATTTCCCGCGACGGCGGAAGTACTATAGCCCCTTGGCTATAGCGGACAAAGCACCACGTCCGTGCAAACGCAATGGATGCGTGCACAGTGACCTCACTGTACAACACGCTTATTAACCCTCAGGTTCGAAGCCAAGAGCGATCTCCAGCTTCGGCAGATCCGCTCCTTCTCCTCTGAAGGCTCGGAACCAAGTCCTCTCTCCAGCGTCCGCCGGAAAAAAGCCTCCTCTTACACTCGTGGTGTACATGAAAAAAAATACCATCGTTACAAAATGCAAAGGAACGTCTCTGTCGATTGGTTCTGCCATTTTTAAGCTCCTCCCTTCGGCTGTCACGATAGGCGAACCTTGTCTTCCTCGACTCGGGTGAACTCGGGATAGCCTCGGACATTTCCGTCACCTGTGACCTCCGAAATTCCCCGTTCGTAAAACTTGGGCTCGGGTAGTTTGTTCACCTTGGTTTACCGTTTCCCCGGAGCTAAGGGATTATACGCCTGACCGACTGCGTGAGAAGGGTAGCTGGTGTCCATTGTCCCTGGCCGCCGCCAGGCTGCCGCGCCTCTCTGGCGCGTCTGGCTCACGTGCCACACACACACTGACAACTCTTTCCGATAATTTCTCTCTATTCTTTTTATATATATAAATATGCAAAAATATATATATAAAAATGTACGGAATGACCCATTTTTGGTCATTCTGCTACAACGCCAAAGCAATTGACTTTTTTTGTATTTATTGGTCTCCCGTACGCGTTTAACTTCTTTTGCAGAAGAATCTGCAGCGGGTTTTTTCTGTTAATTATGTACAAAATTTGTAAGCAGGTTATGTTTGTGGTTGGTACAGTGGAATGAATTATTATCTAACTTATAATCTACTTACATTTTGTGGTCTATTGTATTTCTTTTAGCTCCATTCTCAGCATCAGTGCTTTTGCATTTTTGGTGGGAAGTGTCTTCATTTTTCAGATTCACAACACTGCACTTTATTGCACTGTTCTCTCCTGGTATAGCTGAGGAGTGGTTTATTATTTAGACATACATACACTCATATGCATAAAATACTAGGTAACTCTCAGATACGATTACAGCTATTGAATTTTGATAATCTGAACTGCGAAGCCGCTAAATTATAATATACCGAGACAGCTGAGGTACGTCGCTTTTTTTCGTCTCCACGTTCTGTCGCCGTCTTCTCCCTTACTCCTGCGCGCCACAGTACAGTGGCGGCTACTGCCTGGGGTGGCAGTATGCCACTCCCTGAAGACCCGCGCTCCAAGTTTCAGTAAACTCTTGCGCAGTGCACTCGACTGTAGCTGACAGAGTAGGCGGGACACAACACAACGATCTTATCTCTCTCCTCAGTTTTGCATCCGTCTAACCTTGTCTAAACTTTCCTGGCGACAAATGCCTTATCACTCTGCCAGCGCTCGAGAAAATTGTCTGCTGTCCTCTTTGTGTCTTGGCAGACTTAATATATGAATGTCGTTGTAGGAATCGTTCGAAAAAGGTTCAGAACTTAAATTACATTGAAATATTAAAATTAATGACTTGTATGGGTCGTATCCATTCCCTGTTCAATCGCCAAGCTTAATGGGTGAGCAGTAAAAGCCGGACGTAAAATTTATGGAGGACGCTGGTTCGATACGCGACTCTGCCGTAAGTATTCCATTTTCCAGAAATAGTTACAGGTGAATATTGGGATGTTTCCTTAAAAACCCGATCTCGGTTTTCATGACCTAATCAAACGAGCTGTGAAACTCCTATCAAACGAAAAAAATATAGTCGGTGGCGTATGAAAAATATAAAGAAATAGATTTGCATACTATTCAAATGTTTTTAAGTATTTGCGTCTGTTAATACTTACATAATACGAATCATTGCTCGCTGAGTGTACTAATCATCTATTCAAATGTCATGCGGTTCTTGGATGAAGGTGAGCTTTTAAATCCAAATCAACATGGATTCAGAAAAGGCCGATGCTGCGAAACACAACTTGCACTTTTAATTCACGACTTGTGCCGAATTATAGATGAGCAATCCCAGGTTGATTTGGTTCTATTAGACTTTAAAAAAGCTTTTGACACTGTGCCTCACACTAGGTTACTTAGGAAACTTCGCGGTTACGGCATATCTAGACAAATATGTGACTGGGTTGCGGACTTCCTGAAGGGCAGAACGCAGTGTGTTGTTCTCGACGGTGAGCGTTCATCACTTACTGAAGTGGGGTCTGGAGTTCCCCAGGGTAGCGTGTTAGGGCCTCTGTTGTTTCTCATATACATCAATGATCTATGCGACATAATCGGGAGGATGAAAAGATTATTTGCCGATGATGCTATTATTTATCGCGAAATAAAAACCCAGGGCGACTGCGCTTTGTTACAAGACGATATTATGAAAATAATTGCGTGGTGTAAAGATTGGCAGTTGGAATTAAACGCTAAAAAGTGCCAAGTCATGCGTGTAAGTAAAAAGGTGACACCATTTACCTATGATTATACAATTAATGGCACTGTCCTTAGAACGGTAGATTCAGCTAAATACCTAGGGGTAACAATTAGTAATAATTTGTCGTGGAATGTGCATATCGAGAATGTATTGGGAAAAGCAAATCGTATGCTCCGATTTCTAGGTCGTAATTTAAATCAATGCACTCAGGAAGTTAAATCGATTGTATACAAATCACTAGTACGTCCTCACTTAGAGTATTGTTGTTCTGTGTGGGGTCCCCATCAAAAGGGTTTAATGGAGGCCTTAGAGAAGGTTCAAAGAAGAGCCGCCCGATTCGTGACAGGTATATATAGTTGGAGGGAAAGCGTAAGTGCGATGTTGAAGGAGTTAGGTTGGGAAGACCTGGAACACCGAAGCTGATTGAAAAATTCACGACAGACGTATTTCGGAATGACAGCCAGCAAATATTGCTACCAGCAACATTCATATCTCGAAATGACCGCGAAAATAAGATTAGAGAAATCAGGGCCAGAACCGATTCATTTCTGTACTCATTTTTCCCACGAGCGATTAGGGAATGGAATAGAAAGGATTTACCTGGCGAGTAAACTTAAAATCCGACAGGAGTAGCTTTCGATAAAGCACTCCAGCCATCCTGATCTGGGTTTTCCATGGTTTTCCCGGATCACTCCACGCGAATGCGGGGATGGTTCCACACAATAGCCCATGGGCGCCTCCTGCCATATCCCTTATAACCCTTCCAAACCATAGCCCTTTTCGATAGGTGCAATGCACCCTCCGCCACACACTTTTAGTGAATCGCGGAGTAATAATAATAATAATAATAATAAAAATTCCAGTCGTGACAAACTAGCACTGATCCAAGACCCTACAATACAGCCTCCTGGATTCAACCTACCTAGGAAAACCTGGACGACAATTAACCGTGTGAGAACAGGCCATGGTACATTCCCCTAATGGATACATGAGTGGGGAATAACAGAAAACCCTTCTTTTGACTGTGGAAATTGACAGCTTACTGTTCACCTTTTATGATATTCAATGGAACGAACCAGCAACTTCATGAAGCAATCACAGAGACAACTGAATGGCTGCAATATCTCGACATCAGTCTGTATAAACAACTATGTCTCATTTCGTCTACTGTAATTCAATATAATTACAGTTGTAAGTGAGAAATGCACCCACCTTGAGCACACATACATTCGTGGATCCTTGAAGGCACTGATACAATAAGTGTTCAGATGTCTTCTTGGGGTATGTCTCTTTACGCCTGCATATCGTGTGCAGTATTGCTGAACAGTTTGTGCTAGATGACCATGTGATCTGATGTGCCTACTCCTGGCATCCCAGACATGCTCTTTTGGGGACAAATCTGGGAACCGTGCAGTCCAAATTGTGATCGTAACCCCTTTCAAGGCTTGTGTTGCCATGGCCGTAGTATGAGGACGCGCATCATCCTGTTGGAAGAAGCTATTTTGATGGTGGACATGAAAGGTATCACAATAGGATGCAGCACCCCGCCCACATAGTGGTGTGCTTTTATTGTGCTTTCAACAACAACAACCAACTCCGTTCTGCTGTGGAAACTGATTGCCGCCAAACCATGCCACCAGTGGCTTGACCTGTGTGACATTCTGAAATCACAGCAGGATAAGTCGTTTCTCTACTACGCCTGCGTACATGTTGTCGATTAACACCTTGCCACAGACAGAATCGAGACTTGTCTCTAAACACGCCATTCACGTGTCCATTTGCGTTTTGTAGTACACCAGATTAGACGATGCTGGCAATGAAATCAGGTTAATGGAACACTTTGTATAGGGGTCAGAGAGTGTAACCAAGCTTCAAGCAATTGGTTTACAATCGTAACCACTGCTTGGCTCTGGCCTGCAGTCATCAGTCTGCCATCAACAGCCATCCACACAATTTGGCGGCATTCACATATTGTTGTCCATCTGCATGGATCTGTGCCTGTTTTAAGAGTATTAGATCCTTGTTTCATCCACTGTGCAACAATTCTGTATACTGACCTTGCACTACTGCCAATCCTTTGGGGGATTTCATGATATGACGCACCCATTTCAAACACCCCATTTCTCCAACCTCTCACAGTTAGGCATTTGGGTGTATGAGGGTCGTCACACTTGACCTTTGCATGCTTGTTTAACAAAAACTTGTGTAAAAAAAAGTGTATATGTTTTGTCACCAGTATATATTATCCCAATTAAGAACAGAGAAAATTATACTGTCCAGTGTTACCAACCCGCTGGCTGTGTCGGTCACTTTGTCGACCACGTCGGCGTGTATATTTACGGAGTACCGAGTTATTTGTTCCGGTGTCGCAATGTTTGTTGTCGGATTAGAGGTCCCTGAGCGCTGGCGCCGAGCCCAGCTGTCCGTTCTGACTCACTCGTAGCTTCTGAACCGTCGCGAATGGCTTGAGATAGTCCGGCTCCAGTCACTCACGTCTGCTAGATTGGCAGAGCGAGTTAAAGCGATAACCTACTCCACACAGGCAGCAGTAAAGGTTCATATCTCGCAACCAGTCATTTTGCGTATGGCTGTAACGCTGTTTTTTATCATCACGTAAACGTATGCTTTCTACATAAATTAAGTTTCAGACAAACAACACCATATCAGCACAATGTATGACTGACTGACAGATGTCATCAGTTAATACCGTCCTTCAGATTTTTCTACGTCGTGGTCATTGGATGCGGGGCTTCAGATATGTCTTTAATGATCTCGACATTAACAGCACACAAAGCCCCAATAACAAATACTACGCGAAAGTCGCGGTAATGAAATAACATTCCTCAACTCTGTGACATCTAGATGTGTGGTCGTTCTGGCCTCGCATCTGGGAGGACGCGGGTTTGAATCCCCGTCTGGGCATCCAGATTTGGGTTTTCCATGGTTTCCCCAAATCACTCCAGGCGAATGCCGGGATGGTTCCTTCAAAAAGACCATGGCGAATTATATCCTGTCTGTTCCTTGTCCCCAGTCCCATCCCGCCTCTAACGACCTTAGCCGTCGACGAGAGATAAATGTGGGGTGCCAATGGCTACTAGATGTGATCTCAGATCCTACATATTGAGAACAATCTGAATAACAACCGCTACATCAGGAAGGTTTAGTGCCCTTCCTGTGAGCGGCTCCACATATTATCTTTCAATAGGACAATGCCCGGTTACATGTTGCAAGGAATGTCAAGATTTCTTCGAAGAACTACGGATACCAGTGCTTCCCTGGCCTACACGTTGGCCGCCCGCCGAACATGTCTGTGATATGGTCGACCGGCAACTAGTTCGTTCTGGGCCCCCTGCAAATTACTGATTTAACTGTTATGGAGGACATGCCCCGCTGGAAATTTCCCTACTCACTTCGGCACACACTATTTTTTTAAATTTAAAGTCATTGAGAGAAATTTCCTCACAGTTTCCTTTGGTAATATATTCCAGTATATTACATTCCATAAAATAGAAAACTTTCTCACTCCCTTAGGGAGCGTCCATAAAAAACGTGGCTCGGTCAAGGGGGGTGAGGGGGGTGGGGCTGGAAAGCTACGGTGGGCTACGTGGGAGGGGGAAGTCCGAGCCAGGACAAGTAACTATACATTCATATTATTTGTCACAATTAAAATGGGGTACAGAACACACAACAGCATGTGGATATTTATTTTCGCCATTTAATTATCTCCGTATGTAATTTACGATAGTCTGACAAGAGAAAACAGTAAATAATGTCTTCTGAAATCAGTAGGGAAGAAAGCTACGTGCTACGTGGGGAGGGGGGGGGGGGAGGGGAGAAATAATAGACGTTCCCTTAGTCCTGAAATCAAGAGCCAATTTATGATCATTTTACTTTTTCCCCTTCTTCTTACTACATGTAATTCTTCTACCAATATCATTCCAGACCACATTGCCAATATACGTCATTTACACTTCCAGCAAGCACTCTCTTTATCCGTCTCTAGTTTTGTAATGAATCTCAATCCAGCTTCCTTACCTTATCGGTTACTGATTGTGTTTTACGAAAATTTTCAAAAAGAAATCTAGCTGATTTTGTTTAGATACTTCCTAATCTTGTATTTGATACCTATAATTTAGATATTACTACCACACCCTTCTCAAACAAGGACTAAGAATTTGTGTCCCAATACCCAGAAATTCCATTCAGACATAACATGGATACAGTGTTCGTGAGGAAAATCAGTTACAACTTTTCGTGTTTAAAGGACATTGACTCATTACCTAAGATACATACTGCTTTGTTACGCAGTTATATTCTTAGATTTAAAGTTTCCGCAATCAATTTTGCCAACTTTAGTCCTGATGAGTTGTCGACATCTGCAATCATATTTTTGGTCACAGACACTTGGACCTGAGGAAAGTCCCTTCGGCAGGTGGTTATCCAAGTTTCATTCGTTCAATTTTTATCATTTTTATCAGTTCTTTTCATATTTTGCTCAAATATCCTGCTTCATTCCATAGTTTTAGCAGTTTAGCTAAATGTTGTCATCGTTTTACATCCATCTTTATCGTAGATTACAGGTCGTAAGCAACCATGACGTAAAAAACAACTTACTTGGTAAGTAAGAATGTGCACGCTGGCGCCTGATGGTCGCTAACTGACTTGGAGTAAGAATGCCGGTCGACCTTAACGACATGTCCACCTGCGGCTGGCAGCTTGTTTGGAGGGCAGTTGTAACGGGACAGCAAAGAGCAAGGACAACACGCTGTGACAGCGCTCCCAAAACAAAACCTGCCTTCACTCCGATTCACCACCGAAACTTTACAGCTCTCTTCCGTACACTATTCCAAAGTCATTTGATTGTAACAGGTAGATAATTGAAAATTTATCTCAGGTATTGTATACTATGAGAATAGACTACAAAAATTATTACTATTTTTGGTTAGTGCTTTATGGATCATCGACGTTGAGCTCATATGACCGAGCGTGGTGAGTGAACTGTAACGTTCTGGCCTCGCATTCAGGAGGCCGAGGGTTCATATCCCAATTGGTTATGCAGAATTTTTTTCCCGAAATCCCTCCTAGAAAATTATGGAATGGTTTTTACAAAGGCCATGGACGAAGTTCTTTCTTTCCATTGCACCCACTTTTTTCCACCTCTAATGATTTCGATGTCGAAGAGACATAAAGCTAAAAAAAAAAAAAAATAAAACGCCATTAGAGCAGGTAAACGATTTTTCGCTCTTTGTCCATAGATATCACTGTTATTACAAACTAAGATGAAAGATTACTTATTTATGTTTGTACAATGATACAATATATTTAACCTTTATATTAAAATTGCAAACCAACCATATAGAAAGGTACGTATTTTGTTTAAATCCTCATGTTGATTATTAAAATGCTCGGCCATCCTCGCAAGTTTTCACTATGTTATGTGAAAAGATGGGGCTGCCATAGACTGCTAAGAAATGAGATTAAGTATATATTTCGTTTGAATCTACATGGTACTTATTAGTTTTTTATGTTCTACTCTCTGAAATAGCTACAAAATAACTTAAAAGCAGGCAAGATTATTTAATAATCAGAAAAAGTTTACACGAAAACGTAGGTTATCGCAAAATATATCAACAAATATCACGAAATACAGGAATAAGTATATGATAAAATTTTATAATTATTATTTAATAAGTACGCCAATGCAACTATTGTTGGATTTTATTTATTCTCGGATGCGTTTAGCCTATCGGATGCGTTTAGCCTATGGTCATCTTCTGCCTACACTGTTTTTCAGTAATATGCTACTGAATTTTTACTTTCATACGGAATGGCTTTTTTTTCTACATATAATGAAACTATATATACATGAATCGTTTGTGCATATGTAGGAATATACGGAATATGGAGGAGGCGCTCATAGGCTATGTTGAGGAAGCATCCTAGCTTTCGCCTGGAGCGATCTGGGAAAACCGTGGAACACAGGTTTTTTTTTTTTTTTTTTTTTTTTTTTTTTTTTTTTTTTTTTTTTATAAAACTAGAAATCATAATGAAACTTCATTTCTGTTTTGGGGTGTGATGCTTCCAATATTGTATGCAATAAAACTACTTGAATGTTATGCTGGTTAAGTTCACAGGTGACCAACAACCACACCTAAAAACAGAAATGTAAGTTATGATTCCTAGTTTATGATGCAGCCTCTTTAAACCAGATGAGCTCTATTTTACAATTTAATGCTACATAATTTAGTTCTAATTCCTTCCAGGCAGATCGATCTTGAGCAACTCTCTTCCAGTTCACACCTGTTACGATAAATAAAATCTAACAACAGTTACATGGACGAGATTATTAAATATTATTAAATTATATTGTAGTTATTATTTTAACAAGCAACTGCGGAAGAAATAACCTACAATAATCACGTAAAATTGTTATTTTGTTGATAGTAATAGAATGTATAGTTAAATTATTCGTTTTCAGAATTATACTTTTCTCAGAAACTTTTCCAGAGAAGCAAAAATTTCCGGATTTTTTTTTTTTTTTTTATGAACTAGTAACAGTATAAAGGACGTAGCTGGTACTCACGTGTCAGCAGCATGGAGTGACCGAGTTCGTAAAACGTTTCTTCAGAGTGCAATTATGGATGACTGGCGCTTTGTTACAATGCAGGAAGTGTAAGGAGGGGTGTTAATGCCGACTCCCTCGCACCGTAACTGTTATTTTACCGCCAGCAGAAAGCCCTCTTCTCAGGGACGGGGAGATTTCCCACAGAGATGCTGCGGGCAATTAAAACGGAGTCCTCAAGAGTGCGCTCCATTGTGCTCCACAATTACACTGTGTGCATTCCACCTCGCCACTTCGCCGTCTCCGTTCCCTTCTTCCAGCAACTGTCTCGGCGGTGATTAATGCCTTTGTCTACTCTCTCCTTTTTTGTCGTTAAAATATCTGCAGATAAAGACTTGAAGATTTTTACACGCAGAAGGAAATGTTAATTTATCCGCCAGAAACCGCGATTTTATGCATGAAAAAAAGTGCTCCATACTTTTATTTTTTTTGTTTGTGGCTTTCGGGGACATCCATAAATTACGTGAGGTGAAATAGGGGGGGGGGGGTTCGGCGAAATCTCACCAGATCTCACCAGGGGGGAGGGAGGGGGGGTCTACGGAAATCTCACGTGAGATTTTGCGAAAAATAAAAAGGTCTACAATTTACGCCAAAGTCGATTTTAGGAGGGTATTTCGTCAAAAAAGTTAGGGTGTGACCTCAAAAAGATGGTCTACAAAAGTTTCCAGGGCGATTTGTAGGGGGGGTTCTCACGGACCAGATCTCACTAGAGGGGGGGGGGGGGGGTCCGGCCAGATCTCACGAAATCTCACCAGGGGGGATTGGGGGGGGGTTCAGAAATCCGGAAAAACACCTCACGTAATTTGTGGATGCCACCTTATGCCTCTTCGGCGACAAGCTCATTAGAGACGGGGGCAACGAACAGAGAGTAATTCGGCCATAGTCTTTTGAAGGAACAATCCCGCAATGCGCCTTGAAGTTCGGGGAAACAATCGAAAAACCAAATCTAAATTGTTAGACGGGGAATCGATTATGCGTCCTCCCGAATGCTAGGTCGGAGCGTTACCGCTCACCCACCACGCTCGGTCCCGTTACATCTTCAATTTGTCGTTTCTGTAGGCAGTAGGAATGAGAAGCACTAATAGGAATCTTTTCTTTTTTACTAAGAGTTTGTTAAATTCTTTTTGCCTCGGGCTTTATACATCGTAGGCGTCAAGGTTATTAAAGTAGGGAGAAGACTGGAGACAAAGAACTGCAAGAAATTCGGCCATGGCCTTTTAAACGAACCGTACCAGCTTTCGACTGGATTGATTTCGGGAAACCGTAGAAAACCGAAATATGGAGGGCCGGATGAGGATTTGAACCCGAATACCCGGCGCGGGCTTGGTAGTTTGCAAGATACATATATATGTATGCAGGGTATTCGGATACTCGTTGAGTTTGTAGAGGAGATTGGCTAGGTAAAGTTTTGATTAGGAACTTGTGACCGGAATTGTTCAGTTTCCGTTCTACATGTAAAACAAAATAGTCAAGTGTTTAAATCTCTCGCTTTAAAACACATATTTTACGTTTACGTGTGTGGTAGGTAGCCGAGTTGGAAAGTGGTATGGCTACGTTATTGGAAGATGATTCCCTGCACCAGAACTTGCTTCTATGATGTAATGGCTGCAGAGAAGATGGTCATAACCCTATCGAGCAGCTTCTGTAGTAAACCAAGATACAAACAGCTTTGGTTTCTGCTGGGTGGCGAGGGAGGGGAAGGGCGAACATAGTTGTCTTAACAACTTCTCTGACTTTAAATTATTGATGTCTTTATAAATTTAGGGTGCTGCGAGATAACTGAATCCGTTATTATGTGTGTTGATTTATTTAGTATGTCAGTTCGCGAAACGTCCATTACGCGGGAAGAAATTGGCCAGTGGCTTGTTTTGAGTTTTCTTTAAGTTGTTTTGTTTATGTTAATTGAAGCTGAGGTGTGCGTTTCTTTAATCGATCGTTCCCAACGCTTAAGTAAACTTATTTTTAATCGCAGTTCCGTGTAACAAACAATAAGAACCAACGTTCTACAAATAACGTTTTTCTACTTTCATCTTTAGGAACTGCATAGTTTGTGGTAAAAAATAATCTTTGACGTTATATCGTAAAACCATTGTAAAATTAACTGTAAGATTGAAAGCGTTAATATTTTCAAAACTTGTAGTACTGTCAATATTTAATCCATTGTAAAAATATCGGAAAGATGGCGGAGGTTAGTTTGACTTTCATCTGAAGTGGAAAGAACAACTTTATACTGAAATTTCATTTTTTTCCTTACGGCTTTACATCTCGTCGACGTCGAGGTAATTAGAAGCTGGAAAGGAATGTGGACAGCGAAAGGGAAGGAATTCAGCTATGGCATTTTAGAGGAACCATCCCGACGTTCACCTGGTGTGATTTTGGGAAACCATGAAAAACACAATACTGGATGGCACGATGGTGATTCGAACCCGCGTCCTCCCGAATGCGAATCCAGAGCGTTACCGCTCACCCACCACGCTAGGTCTTGAAATTTCACACAGCTACTTATTAAGAAAACGGCAATTATTTTGTTCTTGCGTGCTGTTAAGTATCTTGTTAGACATGCAAACTACCGTTGATTATGCACAGCGGGAAAACTACAGTAGAAGAATTTAGCGGAAATTAGTTTTTTTTTTTTTTTTTTTTTTTTTTGCATCCACACGAAATGTTCGAGCAAGTGTGTGTATCGCTGGTTGTTTCAACAACATGAGAAACATGTTGCTTTACACAGCTGTGAGCGCATTCTTCGTAAATTATTAACATCGAATGTAACCAGGTTTCCCGCATTCGGAGGTTGCAGACTTGCCACAGTGAGCGAGAGAGGGGGAAGCAAAGCGCTGCGCCGACGCACGTTATAAAACACTTGCTGTCACTCCGCACCTGCCCTTCTAGTAGGGAGGAGACGGACAGAAGGTGCAAAAATAAACCAACCAGGGAGTTCAACAACCAGTGTGAGTTCTGCGACGGCGCGAGGCTACCAGAATCATTACCTGCAAAAGTGTATTAGCAGTATCAGGGTAATATCTATGGTACCTCCCACCCATTCTCCTGTGTTACTGTTACTTCCCTCTCTACTCGCCTTGTTTTCTTAGGGAGCGTCCATAAACTACATGGCTTGGTCTATTTTGGGGGGGGGGGTTGGTTGGCTGGAAGGGGGCGTCCATAAATTACGTGAGGTGAAATAGGGGGGAGTCCGGCGAAATCTCACCTAGGGAGAGGGTCTACGGAAATCTCAAGTGAGGTTTTGGAAAAATTGTCGGGCTGTAGAGCTAAGAAAAGAAGGTCTACAAATGACGGGAAAGTTGATTTTAGGGGGTTACCGGCTTTTAGAAGGGGGGGGGGGGAGTCTCACGAGCAGATCTCACCAGAAAGGCGGGAGGGTCCGGAAATCCGGAAAAACACCTCACGTAATTTATGGATGCCCCTAAAGCTACGCTGGGCTACGTGGGGAGGGGGGGGAAGGCTTCCGAGCCAAGCCACGTAGCTTTTCATTCATATTATTAAAATAAGGTGCAGACCATACAACAGCATCTGGATATTTATTTCCGTCATTTAATTATCTCTGTATGTAATTTACGGTAGTCTGATAAAAGAAAACCGTACAAAATGTTTTCTGGAGCAATAGGGAAAACGTGGCACAAGGGCGTGGAGGGGGCAGGGGGGGGGGAGAAGAGGGTTCACAGGAAACTAAAATGAATCTACGTGGTTTATGGACGCTCCCTTACTGACTCAGTTGTCACGTGTATTTTTTTCATCAAAAAAATTACTTCGTCTTCCACGATAAGACTAAGAAAACTAACGCTTTCCCATAGTTGTTACTTGTCATAGGTTTCATAGTATACATTTTAAATACACTGTTATTGCGAATTTTTTTCCGCAGTTGTTTATTTAGTTGAAATTGTTAATAATAAGGATAATGAAACTGATATCTGAATGATTTTTAGTCGTAGGCGTTTCGTCTATTTGAGGTTGCATCAACGACAAATCCGTGATGAAGGTTTATACCTTTGGCTATATCGTTTCGGAACGTGATTTTGCAATTTACATTAAGTGCTGTGTGCCTTTCGAGCAGTCTGGAAGCTCAGTAGTTAAGGCGCTTGCTTGCAAAAGTTTGCTGCTGCGGTCCCGCGTTCAGGAGTGCAGAAATTTTTAACGGTTGTGTTTGATCTGCGCCATGTCGTTCCATGGTTCGTATTCCACGTTAAACTGTAGGTCCCAGAGGAAAGTAACTGGCCGTCCTACCTCCTCACACAATGGCTTAGTACGCCTCCTACGGTTTGTGCAATAAGTTATGTGCTTTCTATATAACTTTTGCATATTTTGTTGTATTTTCTCTTTTCTATAGCTCTGTGGGATTTCGGGTGTGTTTTTTTGAAGTTGCTGAAGAGATGTGCCTAAGAAAGGCTAAAACCGCATGACAGCAACCGCCTGGTGCTTGTCTTAAATTGGTGGCCAAAATTGGACTTGGAGTTGAGGCTGGCAGACGGCGTAAACGACTGCAGCTCACGTTCTGCGGTAATTACGAGGCTAATTGGGCTGTTAGCAGGGGGGGGGGGGCGGCGTACGAGAGGCCGTCTCGCCTGCAGTATGGACCCTGCCAGCACCTGCACACGCGAACCGGCTCTCATTACAAATTTCGTATTTTACACTGCAAATAAATCCAATCCAAAAGGGAGCGTCCACAAACTACGTGGCTCGGTGTAAGGAGGGAGGGGTTGGCTGGAAAACTACGCTGGGCTACGTAGGGGGAGGGAAGGGGGAGAGGTTCCGAGCCAGGCCACGTAGCTTTTCATTCATATTATTTTCCACAGTTAAAATGAGGTTCTGAACACACAACACCATGTGAATATTTATTTCCGTGATTTAATTATCTCTGTATGTAATTTACAATAGTCTGACAAAAGAAAACAGTACAAAATGTTTTCTGGAATGAATAGGGAAAAAAGCTATGTACTTGGGTGGGGGGGGGGGGGGCTTAGAGGCAAAAGCCACGTGGGGCTACGTAGGAGGTAGGAGGGGTTCACAGGAGGCCAAAATAGAACTACGTAGTTTATGGACGCTCCGTAATCGCTATATTCAGAAAGCAAGACACTTGGCTGCCTTCTACAGTAAAGTACTCAGACATTATCTTTAGATGTCAGACACAAGACCAAAATTGGTGGACGGACAATGATACAGTCTGGATGTCTGGAATTTCAAATTTCTGTTTAAAGTAATCAATAGATAAGCTCAAAAACATCAGCAGTTGCGAAGGATACTTCAAGGTTTCTGCGCATATACAGTATAAACGTGCTTGATCTTCTACTGATGATGATAGAAAATGTTTAGCAAATAATAACCAGAAGAATGTGAGCATTATATTAGCTGCTACAGTAACAATTTTTTCACTATATATTAATTGGATGACGAGGGAGTGAAAGACGCAGTTAGTATTTTCAGCAATTACAGTAAGGACAGACTAAAGTTTCTCCTTTCTCTGTGCTATTACAAAACAACTTTTAAACCGTGACTATCTTCACCTCCATTTGAGGTTATGCCTTTTTCTGGAGTCTGATTTATCGCTTTATGAAATGTGGACGTCACCAGTTCAAGGTTGAGATCTGGTTGAAGAAAATACCATCAGGCGTCCAAGATGTTCAATCAGACTGAGTTTCAAGAACCTGGCGTCCCATTATAGATTTCTTCACTCTATTGTCAGTCGCAGAAATTGTTTAGAATATGTGGCCCTGAAAGTAGTACTTGATTCGGGCAGTCTCCTAATACTAGTATTGTGGTGTAACCGGTTATTGTTGTTGTTGTTGTTGATGATGATGAATGCAATTCAGTTGTCTTCAGCGTCCCTCAACAGTCGTCACAGATTCTTACGGATTATGGACTGGTGAGAGTCTTTCACAGGTGCCCGTTGTTAACACTCCGTATTGGTTGACCACCTTAAGCCGCGTTCCCACGATCTCTTGTAACGAAGGCGGGACGGTACGGGGCGAATACTCAACAACACGCCATGGGAACAGGACCGCCTCTGCTAGCGGAGATGAGACGCAGCTACCCACTCTGTGTCGGTAAACATCACAGGCGTGTGTAGAGGTGCGCTGTTGCCATCGGTTTGCAGCACAGGTGCGCACCCCTTCTGTTGCTGTAAAGTGCTCTGTGCCAAACGACACTAGGCAACGTGATGAGGATGTGGTGGCGAGGTAAGGGAGGCCTAACCTGCGGCGCGCGCTCGTCCCTACACTTCGGCCAATGAGGTGCCGCCTCCCTTACAAGAGATCGTGGGGACGCGGCTTTACAGAGACCAAGACATTAACCGAAGTTCTGACAACTGATATCAAAAGAAACAAGTGGAGCATAGCAAATCCGAAAAACAATTATATTTAGTCGTTGTGCGACTTTCAGATACTAATCAGCATCGCGTTTTTTTAATCCTACGAGATAAATCAATAAAATCTCAAGTATGACTTTACCGCCACTAGTTTCACTTCTATTGACATTCTATTTACCTACGATCACTGAACATCTGTAGTGCATTCCGGAAGACACATTTGTTTCGTTAATTTATCTCATTACGAAGTGTTCGTCGTGTTGGTTCTGTACTAATCATAAGTTGTGAACAGCAAGGAGACCGTCTCACCGTTGATGGTATGGGTGTGGTCCACACATTCTCTGGACAGCCCTGGTAGAAGACCCCAGGCAGTGACCCTAGCATACAATGGCTAATCCTCTCCCTGACTGACAGCCATTGTAATGACTTGGCGGAGCCAATCCCACGACGTAAGGTCCAGGGTTTCTCCATGCATGTTAGATTAATTGCGCTTGGTTTTCGAACGAATGTTCAAGAAAAGTGACTATATACGAGTGTAGTTAAAATATGTGGTTATGATTTAGTACTTACAAGAGTTACTAAGAAGGAATGGTAGTAAACAGAATGACAGGTGATTTGGATCAGTACGGCAACACTACTAACTAACAGTGGCACCAAAAATGGCATGTAACAAGAAAAATTATGAGTATTTCAGTTTCGGTTGTTTCCCTAAACAACTGAATAAAATGCCCCTAACACAATCCCCTTTTTGTGGATGTGACGAGACGATTAAGGGAGATGTAAATCACATAATATTCATCTGTAAAAGACACTGGCAGTAGTCTTATAGGCTGCTGGAAGACCTACAACAACTAGGCATAAAACCTCCCAACAAATGTAACCAACCATTTAGCTACGGGGAACCAACGTGTCTACACAGCCATTGTAAAGTTCGTAGTAGACAGCCCAATATAAATTTTAGCCAGCTCGAGCTTTAAGTGTGATAAACAATGTAGTACTTACCCAAACAGCAAAATATTGTTAGCATTTTGAAATTTTTGCAGTGCAGTGTACATGTAGTAAGATTTATTGTCTGGAATATAGGCCTACTATTTTACAGTAACTTGAAGTGTGTATTTTAAAATGTATTTTTTATCTCTAAATGTGTTTATAATTTGCAAATATCTAAAAATTCCACTCTTTGATTTGATAAACTGTGTTGTGTAACATTTATCAGTATTAGCAACCATCTAAAATAACCATTGAAACTTTGTACTGACTTTATGGTCCTGTAACATGGCCTTTTTGAAGGAAGCATCCCTGCATTCGCCTGGAGTCATTTGGGAAAACCATGGAAAACCCGAATGCGAGGCCAGAACTTCTTGACGTCGATATTATCAAAATCATGCTAGGGGTAAAGAACGGAAAGTAATACAGCCATGGCCCTTTGAATGAACCGGCACAGCATTCATCTAAACTGACTTAAGGAACCCATGCAAAACCGAAAATTTGGATGGCCAAATCGGGGAACAAACCGCTTACTAGGCTCGACAGAAGAGAGGAGACCTGAAGTTTGCAGGCAGCACAATTGCAGTGCTCATTACTTTTCGTGCTATTCTACTACAATGATCGGAAAACACCTGTTTACACTCATCTCGTATCCCTATAAAGTACGAATGTCTGTGATGAGAATTTTATCAACAAATATGTACATGAGAACAATATTAAAAACAGTCAGAGTACGCAATGATTGAGTGTTAGCTAGTCAAGCAAGTTATTCTAAAACTTGCAAACGGGACTGTGATCTAAACCGGGGATTAGAATAAAGAAAACTTCAAAGGATGCGTAAGATAGAATACTGCGCCTAGAGGGAGTCAGATTTAAGGTGTGCTTTTGGCATTCCGAGTATTCAGGTTCGAAATCCCTGTAGATCCATCCAGATTTTGCCTTCTACGTTGAATGAATTCCAGAGATCCAAACAAATTCCCGGATGAGTTATTCATAAAGGTTGTAGTGTTACAGAATACAGTACATGCGACGCACCAGTTTTTCATAATTGCATTTGGAGTGGTTAGCGTTAACAAGTTGGTGGACACCCCAGAGAGCGGTCAAGGTCGAGTGAGATCTGTGCAGTGAGGGTGACAGAAACAGACAGTTCCTGCCATCGGTTGAGAGACGACTTAAACGGATTGTCATGTGTATCCACCACCATCCAACAGCGAGCAGTGGCTGGAGACATCCTATTGGCTCCCGTTTTTGCCCGCAAAAAGGACCACGCCACGGCGTAAGTGCAAGGAGGGACGAAGGGAAATTCGTCTCACAGATTAGGGGAGAGCTGATGTGGCAAGATGTTCATTCGTCGAGATAAAGAGTGGTAGTTTTTGGAAGTTTCTTCCTCCGGAAACAGTTGTAAGAGTTTGAGTTGTGAACACAAACAGCTCCAGTAGTTTGTTGCAGATTTGAAAAGTGTCAACTAGTGTTGTACAATGTCAGTGGCCTAAAGAAGCTACTTTATCATCCGTGCAATACTACGAGGCGCAGAGAAACGTAATTTACCCACCGCGGTCTCAAACTGTATGGTGTTTCACGTGAAACGTCACGAAGCGACCCTGCAGAGAAATCTGTCGAGAAAAAGAGGACTCTTCTTAAGACTCATAATGTTCAATTGAGCTAGCGAGGTATCTCAGAAACTTTCTTTGATTGAAGCTTGTTCAGATGTCTGCCAAACTAAGAGCTAAATCGAATAACTGTTTGCTGTGAAACTTGTTTGCTGTTGTACAAGCAGTAAGAATTAACAATAAAATTATAGGTTTCCATTTGAAATAACCTTGAAAACTCGCTCAAAACAAAACGTAAATAAAGCATTTTCCTTTTCCTCTTAACATCAATTAGCTTTTATTTAAAACATTTTTTTCGCGAATACTAGGTTTTACAGTTGTTTTAAAACATAAGATTACATGTTCTACCCTGTATATTTCTCTCTCTTTTAATAAAAATCTCTGAGAAATGAAAGGCAGTATTAACGATCGCTAAAAATAGATTATGTGATTGGCGCTTGTGGCAAGGAATATGTTCGCCTTTTGTGGCTTCGACACGTCTTAATTTCAGGGTCTTCTATACATTGCTCCCATCGTCCCGGGCTTCCGTCTTTGCGTCACGAGCGCTGCTTCCTTCCTTGGATGAGTAACACAGGGCCCAAACTCTTCCCTTATGAGGACCATCCATCCAACTTTGTATGTCCAAAAAGTGGAGTACTGTGTGCAAAACATGATTCTAGCATCTATTAGCATCTATCATTTTCATCTATATTATCGTAACGTGTTGTTGTTGTTGTTGTTGTTTTTTAGTGTAACTTCTCTGGAAATGGTGGGAAATGATTTGGTAGCGTCACGTGTTATTTGCGCATGCACACTTAACGATACATTGATGCATGCAGCTAAGATAGTGCTCGCCGCACTAAGCTAATGTTAAAGAGTGAACCTTTATTTTAAAGTGTTAGGTGTTTATTTAAGTGACGGAAGAACACAGAACTTGACACCCATGCTCGCAGACAGACTAGAACCCTAACCCTTGGCACCGTAGCCCCTGTGCTACTGGTTTCGGCGACGTCAAATTTCGCCTTCCATTCAACTAAGCCGCCTGCATAACTGCGTCGGGCGAGTGCAGCGCTGATGTGCGAATTCCTCATGAAGCCGTAAGTTCCCTTCACGCGAAAGGATTACAGGCCCACTCAGAAATCGTGCCAACTAAAAACTCTGTGAACAAAGATACTCCTTTGGGGGCCTCGCTGTGTATATTTATGCATGTTTCGTTCACAACCGCAAGGCTGATTAGTTGTTGCCGTGGAAGGCGTACTATGTAAGCCTTTTTACGATCAGTTCCTTTCATACATGTGTCTAGTGTAAGTGTAGTAGGTGTCTAGATGACCGCTGTGAGTATTGTTAAGTTCAGTGAGTTTTTGTTGTTGTTGATTTGAGGTGGAAGAGGATTGGGAGCAAGGAACTTACCAAGGAATTCGACCTTTTTAGAAAAAACAATTCCGGCTTTGGCACGAAGTGATTTTCGGAAAGCATGGAAAACCGAAAACTGGATGACCGGATGAGGTTTTTGAACTTACATCCTCCAGAATATCAGGCCCGCTTTTATGTATTGTTTTGTTTTTAATACAAAGATGAAGGAAAAAAAGAGAATGAAACCCTGTGTGGTCCTACCTTTTTCGACAGACGTCATGTATTACGTCCAAATCCGAGGTGCAATTCGTCATCAGTCGTGTAGTGTGTTCTCCATACTCTCTATGGAAAGATTTATGATTTAGCCCTGTGGCTTCGTACACAATTTGTTGATTAGGAATTGTGCACCATCACCTCTCGTTCCTGTTGCCAAGTTCCAAGTAACGAAAAGTTTGAAAAACTATCCACTACGAAGGTTGATATGTATATAGCGTAAAAAAAAAAAAAAAAAAAAAAAAAAAAATCGAGCTTGTGGGTGAGCTGTTAATACTCTGGCCTCGCATTCGGGAAGGCGCAGATTCAAATCCTCGTCCGGGCATCCAGATTTTTTTTTTTTTTAAACACAATAAAGCATGTCGTATTTCACACAATAGTTCATTTCTGCGTTGAGAACTGCAGATGGCTTCCAGAGAAGTGCCTAGGGCAGATTCATGGTGGCGGCTGAAAACAGGTTTTAGAGTGGTTTTTCGAGACAATGGTCGTCGTGAGTAGCGGCTCCGTTTTAATTGCAACTCCTAACAGTACTGCCTATACAACTCAGCGTTTTTCTACCTGTTAAGATTACTCCCGCGAAGTTCTTTATTATGCTCAGTTGTACAAGTTTAATCCTAGACCGTCTTCATGTAAATTTGTTACGTCAGACTGGGCAAAGATTTTATGATAAAATTCAGTATGTGCTTTTAGCCTTATGATCAAATTAAGGATTTACCAAGTAATGTATTACAAATAATTTTAAACGGAACGAAACTTTTCGAAGAAGCTAATTCTGTTTCCAGGTAATGTATAACATCTACATTTTTTTCATAAAAGAAGTAAAGTAAGGAGTGACTGCTGTTAAATTGAGCAGCCTTTTTATGATCTTGGCTTTAACGCTTATTTGAAGGTGGGGGCGAGTGATTGGTGTCGCGACTAAGAAGATTAACAAGGAACGCAAAATAAGCAGAACCGAATTCGTGGTCGTTAAGGAATATATTGACTGTGATTTTTTACATTTGATTGCAAATCGTGTCAGCTTTTAGCGGCTGTCATTTTTTTAAAATCCTTTTAACGCGTAATAATTTTAGGACGAAAATATAGGACATACCAGCACTTCGTTAGGTGATTACGAAAAACGCATAAAAACAGGATGGTTATAACCGTGATTTTAATCAAGGTG
>JARYHS010012519.1:160481381-160671210 GCA_031002005.1 Vandiemenella viatica
GTTGGGGGGGGGGGGGACGTGCAGAGGAATGAATGTTGATGTGGAAAGTGGTCGACGGGCAGTCCAGTGTATCCGGCAGCCACTTCCTGCCGCTCGGAAAGCTAACCTCTTTGTTTTCTCTTTGTGACTTGCTGCTCACTGGCGGCTCAGATTGCTCACGAGAACGAGATGGAAGACAGCTTCTAATTATCCGGATATTCGGTCGCTGACTATGAAAAGAGGTGAAAGTGAAAGGTCCTAGGACCATAGAGATCCCTCTTATTGATTACACTTCGCGGTGACATAGATCCATACTACTTGATTCCTGTGTCTATCGTGATTATAATGGTAAAGTAATTTTGAAATGATGTATTTGAAGGTAGCAAGTTTTCTCCGCTACTACCTCAAAAGTCACAAATCACAGACACTTTTGTTTTCGCTACTTGTATGTAAAGTGTTCGGATGAAGGCAATGGCAAACAATTACCTTTTAAAGAATCTTGTTTCGATCAAATATTCGTAACCGAAACGTCCAAATTTTTGGGTTGATTACCTTCATGAGGGACTAAATAACTACATTGTCTGGGATAATATCTTTTTTTGTGAGATTAAAGTGGATAGTGTTGGAACTGGTTAAAAAGAAAAGTAGTAGAATCAATAAAACTGAGTTACACTTTGCGGAGGAATGTCTCAGTCAGTAAATTTCTCATGAATTAATGTTTTCAATAAGTTAGTCCAACAATATTGATGGTTTCTTTTTTTCTATTTCTCACTCTTTTTTACACTGCAGTTTGAATGGGTAATGCTGGTATCTCAAAATTCTTGCTTTTATAAAACCATTTCTCTGAAATTACTTAGTAAATTAAATGTTAATAAAGAACTACATTGCAGTTATTTTTATACCTGTATAATGCCACAATCCTTACATCTAGCTGGTAACGTTAAACAGATGGCTTTAGCCGACCGAGCGTGGTAAGTGAGCGGTAACGCTCTGGCCTCGCATTCGGGAGGGCGCGAGTTCGAATCCTCGTTCGTGCATCTAGATTTGTTTTTTCCATGGTTTCCCCAAACCACTCCTTTCGAATGCCGCGATGCTTCCTTTAAAGGCCATGGCCGAATTCCTTCCCGTTCCTTGTACCCAATACCATCCCGACTCTATTACCTCGGCGTCGACTAGACGTAAAGCCGTAAGTTAAAAAAAAAAGGCTTTAGTCGGAACATGCTTTGGGGAAAAACAGAGATGTTTGACTATAGCCCCAATAACACAAATTAAATAATTCGTCTCTGATGATGCGTCGATGAGAGGCGAAACGCGTACGGCATTAAACCGTATGAAATAGTAGTGTTGGCATTCTCTATTAACATTTCTTATCACAATACCAAAATCTATAATGACGAAGCAGTGGAGTTGTAATAAAATTGTCTGTTAGTTCAGTTATAAATGTTGTTGCCAGAGACCTAACGCAACATTCACTACTGCAAAGCTTGCTTTGTAAACACTGTGTGATGCTTGATGTTAGACTGTAGGTGCCATGGGAAGGGAACAGGCTATTCCGCCTTTCACAATCCTGGACAAAGAACATTTATTAACTGTAACTATATAAAGCTTTGACGAAATCTATGCATTAGTGTAAAACTACACATGTTCCCCCTTATTTTCTTCGGTCTTGATTTTCTCTGTCGCCTTTCGCTCCCGATGAGGAACGAACCGTATCTCGGCCACTGCGTCTCTTAAACACTCGACTATTTGTTCAACCTCTCATGTTCCAACATCAATGGCGGTCACCTCTGCCCACTCACACGTTATTTCTTATGTTAAAAGTTTTGTACTTCCCATAATAAATATGGTCTCCGCTGCTGTGAAGATTTTTTAAGACAAAAATGTTCACTTTAAAACGAAATGTCCAACGACACTTTGTACCAATGCTTTGAATTCGTCAGTATACCCATCAAAGTTGTCATGCGCGTTAAAGTGGCACTACACTCGTCGGGAAAGTACTACGGGCCAGGCTTCAAACCCTGAACCAGTCCTATTTAAGATTTTTATTCGTTTTCAAGTTTTTTTTCCGTATTTGAAATTTCCAGCTTCTCTTTTTAATTGTTGCTTTACGCCTCGTCGACGGCTAATGTCATTAGATGGGACTGGGGACAAGGAATGGGAAGGAATTCGGCCATGGCCTTTTTGAAGGAAGAATCCCGGCATTCGCCTGGAGTGATTTGGGGAAACCATGGAAAACCCACATCTGGATGCCCGGACGGGGATTCGAACCCGTGTCCTCCCGAATGTGAGGCCAGAACGTTAACCGCTCACCCACCACGCTCGATACCAGCTTCTCAACTTCAGGAAAGGATTGGGGGTGGGGGGAGGGAGGGCAAGAATTCAGCCATGGCCTTTTAAAGTAAAAATCCCGGCATTCGGAAGCAGTGGTTTCGGGAAACCATGGAAAACCGAACTATTGTTTGGCGGACGCGGATTCAAACCATTGCCCTGCCGAATCCCAGGCCAGAGTTACTGCTCATCCATGCTGATCGACCAGTTTCCCGTAATCGTCTAGGAAAATGATGGGATGAATTCCAGATTTCGCTTCGAACATTACTGGTTTCACAAAATACACATTTATGATGTAGAATAGAAAGAAAATACACGTTTCACAAACAGATGACATCAGATCAGCTCCTTCATTAGAATACTTCTCACAGCAGATGTGAATGACGAGAGAATTCAAACCACTGCCTGTGGTTACAGAACCCAATAGGGATCTCGCGGCCATAACAAGCCACAAGAAATTTTAAAAAAATATCACTGAAACAATATGCTTTTTTCAGAGACACGTGTTTGCTTAAGTTGTTTTGTTGCATTTGTTAGAACTTGGTCTCCTGGTAAATTTCTGGACGTTTAAGAGAGTAATTTAAATCCTGATTACTTTCTCTTCTAAACAGAATTAATATGTATCTCAAACAGTTGTCTTTGTTGCTTCGCCTTCAGTCGTGATCAGATATTAAGACGAAAGCGTGAAATGAATAACTGAATAAGCTTTCTCTTCATTTCATTCCCATTGTCTGTGCGGTCCGCAAGTTATTCCAAGAGGAAAACCTCTTTGTACAGCGGAATTTAAATGCTCATTTCATAGCAGGTGCGTACAAGCTTGGAGATATGGAATAATAGTTTCAGGTTTTTCGACTTAGTTACAGTGAACATTTAAAGTAAATGATGATACATTCTAAAATTCTTACTATTGTGAAACATGACGGGGTGTAATCAAAGGTGCAAGTTCTTTCTGAAGTTAATAAAAGTGATATATAGAGAGTAATGATGGAAATTAAACTTTTTTTTAAACTTCTTAACGTCTCTTGACAGTGAGGTCTTTAGAGACGGGAAAGGATGGGGGGCAAGGAATAGGAAGGAATTCGGCCTTGGCCTTTTGAAGGAAGCATCCCGGCATTTGCAAAATAAAAGTTATCTTTTCATTTATGTTATTTGTCACAGTTAAAATAAGGTACAGAACACAAACAGCCTGTGGATATTTATTTATACCATTTAACTATCTCTGTGTGTAAGTTAGATATACTATGTACTAACGTTGCTGCACACGCGTGTGACTTGAAGTCATAGCGTTGCGTTGCACGCGGCCGGCGCATTTGAAACAACTGACACGCAGGGGCGCATTACGATTCGGAAAAATTTAGACAGTGCCATGTGTAGACTCAGTTTCGCTTACAGGTGTCACCGGGAATTTTCCAAGGGAGTGAGAGTTCGTATTATTTTGACGGTTTGAAATAAAGCTGTTTTGATTAGGATCGCCCGCCTGTGACCACACCGCTCGTCGATAAAATAATTCTAATTTTGTTCGGTCAAGTGAATTTCAAATTCAAAGAGTGGTGTGAAAATAAACTTACGATGCTTATCGAAAATAGTTTTCCAAAAAGTTTTCACTATCCAACGAGTTATCTGGTAATGTAGAAAAAAAGGTGACAGAACTGCAGCAAAAGAAAACAAAAAATGCATCTCTACTTAGTATTTTACGCAGCAGGTAGGCCTATAGTTTGTTCTATTTTATCAATTAATCAACAATCATGAATGAAAAACAGATATTCTTTTTAGTAACACGTCAAGAAGAAAAGGATTTCTGGCTGTATCTGAGAATGAGGATTTTCGCAATAATTAATCATTTACAAGCGTGGCTAGTGTCAACATTTGATTCAGAATATGAATAATCATAGAAAATACATTTCGCAAATACCAGTTGTGTTCATTATATACGCATTAATTTTAAATATAGTCTATTAAGAGAAAACATCACAAAATGTCTTTTGGAATTAATAGGGAAAAAGCTAAGAGGTATATGGGGAGGGGTTGACTCAAAAGCCTCGTCAGGGTACGTCGGGGGGGGGGGGGGGGGAGAAGTTTCAAGGGAGCCCAAAATGAAGCCACATGGTTTATGGCTATCGACCAGACTCATTCACCACAGTATTTTACTGTGGAGCGAAAATCGTTTTTTCCACTCGTATTTTTTTAATAATAGCAGCAGGAATTCGTCATATTCATTTGGGATTTTTAATATTCTTTTTAAGTGCTTTACGGCTTGTCGATGTAGGGGTTATTAGAGCCGGGATGCAGTTGGGGTAAGGAATCCAGCCATTGCCATTTGAAAGAAAGGTCCCGCCATTCGCTTGGTGTAATTTCGGGAATTTGTAGAAAACTGAAATCTGGATGGCCGTAAGAGTATTTGAACCTGTATTCTCTCGAATACGAGGCCCGAGCGTTGACTTCACAACCATCTGTTGGGGATTTCTAATTTTGTCATCAAAATTTGTGTAGAACTCGTATGTTGAAATCATTCTGTGGATAGTGTCATGTGATGGCTATATAATGGTTGTGTTTTTTTCAACTCTACTTATCTTCTGCTGGTTCCTTCCTACGTAAACTTCGGTAGTTTGTCACTATCTCTGCAAACTTGAAGTGCTTATTTTCTCAGAAAAGTTGGTAATCTGTTTGTTCTTCGCTTCTACTGAAACCTTCTTGTTTGTTTACACTCTGACGTATAAGCATCCGTTGATCCTTGACCTGAACACAGTCTGAGGATTCATCTGTCAATATACATTAAGCTCTTTCCTATTTTTAGAATGATGAAGATAATCTTTAATGCCCGTAGATGTAGGAATTTGATAATAATTTGTGGGTGGATTAAAAAAAAATTTTTTTGATGAAGCTTACAAAATTAAGATAATGTAAACATGCTGTTAAATTTTTAAGCTTAAAAAGGGACGGGTTGATCGACGGTTATTAATTAGCATGGACTAATTTATTCTATATATTTTGTGCAGACATAATGACTCTAAATTACTAGATGCAATTCTGTATAGGGACTTATTCCTAGCAGTGAGACTGCTTTGTATGAGCGCCACAGGTAAAGCGTTAATTTTACTCTCTGTATATTTCAGCTATTCGTGTACACTGTATGATCTTGTGTATTCTTTATACCACATTTACCCTAGCAACAGTCTTTTCAAATATACAGGGTGACTCAAAAAGGATTTTATAACTTTGGAATGGTACAGAAATATGTTGAGATAACTTACTGAATCGGTAGATGTGTCATTTTGTAGCAAACATCAAGTTCTATGCACGTAGTGCATCAGTACATCAATCCGCCACCATGAGCGCCAGCGTAGTGCACAGTTAAAATGGCTACTTTCACAGGTGTTGGGCAACCTCGCTCCCCAGACTTAACACTATTGGATTTCTTTTTAATTTTTAGTTTAATTTAATTGCAATGGAGCACAGGCTCCGGTGACAATTTCCCTACACCCCTATCCTGCACCCATCTACATTGGCCCTCTACAAATTTTAACTTTAAATTCTTTCAACGTTTTCGGTAAATTATTCATCATTTCTCTTGGTAACTCATTCCAATCCCTGACACCCTTACCTAAAAAAGAGAGTCTTCCCACACCCTTGTGCCTGAAATAGAGTGCCAGCTTGTGGTCATGGTCATCTTTTCCCTTCCATGCACTACTTTTCATACCTACGCCAATATCTTTTCATGCTTCATCGCCAGTATATGCGCTGTACACTCCCATTACCCTCCTCATCCTCCTCCTATTTCTTTCTCTGGGGTCTCATTAAAGATCGTGTGTATGTTCCTCCCGTACCGAACAATTTTGCCGTCCTGAAAAATAGAATCTACGCTGCCGTTACCCAACTTACACCCGATGTTTCCTTCAAAAGGCCACGGCGAATTCCTTCCCGTTCCTTGTCCCCAGTCCCATCCCGCCTCTAATGATCGCTACGTTGACGAGGCGTAAAGCCATAAGTAAATATATATATATTACCGGTGGAATGCTTGTCGAATGATAAATGGTAGTCACGTCGAACCAAAATGATACATCTACATCAGTAAATTTCTATATCATTCCTTTTTGACTCACCCTGTATATGGCCGATGTTGGAATTTGTTTTTTTATCTACAACAGATAATTTCTAACCAACATTCCTTTTTTAATGACATATGTGTTATTCGTCACTTACTTTTTACTGTTTCATCTAAACGGTTAGTTTGCCTGTTAGTGACGAAGTTGACAAAACAGTGCTATTTACCGTTGTTACTGCTTATTATTTAGGATGCCTGGCTTGCCTAATTTGAAATTTCTGGATAATGCTCTCTGTTCTCATCTTTGGCTCGAATCAGATTTGCTAAAGTGCTGGCCACACCAACTCACGTCTTTTTTCTGTATTAAAGGTTATTAATCATTTATTAAATTCTGTAGAAATTTAATTTTAACATATTCTACTCATTTTCAGCGATATTTCAGAACAGTCGAGGTTGTTGTGACTTGTTAGGTAGTTGGGTAGCAGGTATTACGCGCTGTTCACTTCTGATTGCTGAATGTTTTGCACCGGCGTTAAATTACTGAGAGCAGTGTAGCTGCACGCAGGAATAGTTTTTTTCGTCGCTGGTAATGGACCAGTGTTTCATTACTGTTTTCCTGGAACACAGCCTCAGGTGTTCGCTGGTATTTTTGTGCTCTCTATACAAAGGACCAGGACGCCATCAGTTGGAAATGTCATCTGCAGACGTTGACAGCTACAATGCTGGCTGTAGTTCACAGCACAGCGCTACCAAGATACCAAGATTCATTTACTGTTCTGTACTGGCTACCTCTCACTGTTCATTAAACTTTTAAATTAAGTTCGAACAAGGAATATTGTAGATCCGTTTTGGCTATTCTAAACAAGAAGACATACATGTAATCGTAGTACAGCCTACCACCGAGCGTGGTGGGTGAACGGTTAACGTTCTGGCCTCGCATTCGGGAGGACGCCGGTTCGAATCTTCGTCCGGGCATCGAGATTTGTGTTTTCCATGGTTTCCCCAAATCACTCCAGGTGAAAGTCGGGATGCATCCTTCAAAAAGGCCATGGCCGAATTCCTTCACGTTGCTTGTCCCCAATTGCATCCCGCCTCTAATGACCTCGACGTTAACAAGATGTAAAGCATTAAGTGTAAAAAAAAAAAAAAAAGTTTACCGTTTTGGTCAAGGGTACCTAAAATGGTCTATAACTATCCCAAGGGGTCGATAAGAGTTCTCCAGTGGTCGATTGATACACGGGGCTCAAAAGGGGATCGATTAACACTGAAGATCAATTAAACTGTTCAGAGTAAAAAAATGGGAATATTCCCACAAAAATTCTAAATACGAAGACTTGGAGAATATGCATGTTCCCGAATGGTTTGCTAATCTATTTGATGTAAAAATAGATAATGAAGGCAGTGAACCTGGCTTAGAAGCTGAACTGATTTAAATGTATGTAAATCTCGAGGATAAAGCGTTGTTTGAAAATAAAAGCTTCAGTAAATTTTGGAGTAATAACAATAGTGATACTAAATTCCTCAAGCTCAGAGCAGAAACCGAACCTTTCTTACTTGCATTCCCAATTTCATACATGGTTTAAGCTGGTTTTAGGTTAGTGAACGCAATTTTGACAAAATAGAGGAACAGTTTGAACCTGAAAACCTTTGTGATCTGTGACTAAAACTTACCAATTTTCAACCAAATATCAATAATCTCGATGCTGCTTTCCAGACACCTTGATCCCATTAATATCAAGTATTTTAATAAAAGGATATGTTAAAATTTTTAAAGACATTCAATAGTATTCGTGAAATCACAGAGGATTTTTTCATCCAATAAAATTTATGTTTAATTTTCAAAGACTATTTACGTTTTATAACACGTACAATTTATGAACTATAGGCCAACTTCCACGTATCCAAAGTTCTGTTATTATTTTTTTAGATTATAATAAGAGTGGAAAATATCTCCTTTTTCTGTTAATGTTATTGGGTGGATTTTATAATGCATGGGAACTATAAATTCTATCGTTGGGTTGTTACGCAGGTCTCCTTAATGCTCAACTTCATAAATGACAAAAATGATTAATGTTTTTATCAAATATACTTAATATGGGGGTCGATATGAAGGCTAACATTCTATGAAGGGGTCGACGGAATAAAAAGTTTGGGGACCACTTGTCTATGTCCTCGGAGTTCGTTGTCAGTCTACAGAAGTTCACATTCATTACATTGCACATATTGAAACTGATCAGATAAAGGGAAGTATCGTGTGGACATGGTATTTAGCAAAACCAATACAATTTGGCTGCTAGACTCCCTGACAGGAAAGTTATATTATAATCAACGACACATTTCCTTTGTCTACTTTTCTACGTCTACTTTCTTACTGTGGTGGCCCTCTAAGCGCGCTGTTTGCTACGCATTGTTTAGTCTCATTTTTACCCACCACCCCCTGTGGAAACCCGATAAAAAGTTATTTTTTGTCTGCTTGAAGAATCGGATACTGGCCAGCAGAGTTATTAAATTTAACGTTTTACGTATCATAGTTACAGTTTAACTCGATGCTCCCCTCAGGCACTGCAATAGACAAATAATGTCTCAGATCTAGGGCGATTACTGCTATAATTTAAATTTAATTGTGATGTAGTTGTTGCGTTTAAATTTGCTCTGTTGCCTCGTAATTCAGTCCTCTATGCGAGTTAGAAGGTAAGAAATATCAAGTAACAATCTACGAGGTAAAGTTTACGGATTAATTTATCTTGTGTATGCCAGAAGTTGAGGTCGGTGAGTTTAATGCCAGGGATAATCTCTTACAGCCCACTTCACGCTGCGACAAAGTTAATCCAGTTGCGTGACTCAGCGGGAAGCCGGGGATTCAGGACTGTTTCCATCTATTTTTTGTTCTTCCGAGCAAAGTCCTTGTGGTTGTAATCACGAATGGGTTCCCAACAGATACAAGTAACTGTTGATTCACTAACTTTATTTGTCGGTTACTAAATGCTCAGTCACCCGCAGTATCTTATTTGCTATGTTGGTGGTAAACTCCATAGGAAGTACATCAGTTTAATTATTACTCGGTATAGATCTATGAAACGCATTCAGTTCACGTGAAAGCTAAAGTACACTGAGTGGACAAAAATAAAAACTACAGGAGGATATGAAATGTTCCAATTTTCTGGCAAAATGTATGGAGATGAAGAAGTAGTAGGTGTTTGGCTGGAAGGTATAGCAGGAAACACTTGGAAACTTATACGAGGTTTCGTTCCGGTTAACTGAAGCAGTCGTTATATTTTCTCCATAGTCTCCGGTATATGGAGAAAGTAAATCATTCCTAATGTAGCGACCACACTTTCTCAACATAATGACACTGTGATATATTTCGTAGTATCCTTGATGTTTGTCTCATGGAACGGTATGACTGCATCGCATATACATTTTCACAGCCGGAATAAATCATTACTTCAGTTTAATCGACAGATACAATCGCAGTCTAAAAATCCATGAATAATTTTTTTCGGTTATCCGTCTCTTATTAACAGAAACACTAAATGAATTTACTGTGGCAGCCCATTTTTATTACATTATTTATGGAAAACTATCGCGTGCATTGATGACGGGTCATGGGATCGACCTCTGAAGTGACTCTAATTTAGTGCAGGGTTTTACTGTGATGTGCGCAAGTTGTATAGAAACTTAATGGACGCAAAATGAAGAAATGTGACGAAGGTAACGCCTAAACCTTTTTGAGACTGATTCAGTCGTTTCGAATAGTGTCATTTTATATACAACTATTTATTTTGTGCACATACGAATACTGGTCCCAACAACGGGAAGAGTGAAACAGGAGTAATAATACGTTATATAGATAGTTACATACATTGGTATACCTCTCGTGCGGTACTAACAGTTGTTGAGTACCTTTTATTCTTGTTTATTAATCAACAGATATAAAATAATTTTAAACAGGCATACGTATTTTCCAGTGAACTAAGAAATGATTCATGCCAATTAAGCACCATTATGTGGAAAGATAATATGTTGTTACAGTTTAATCAAAACAACTGGTCCACGAAAAAAGAGAGAAACTTGACTCAACATTTTAGTGATATAATTACTGTACTTGCTTTTGAGTGGGACTACTGTTGTCAAACTCGCGATCCGGATTTTGGTCTGAGCTACCAAATTTTCAGAGATTTTCTTGAATGAGATCTGAGGTTGACGGATTATTTTTTTTATTTTTTACTGTAATCCTTTGTTGCTTCCTCCACAAATCCTACCTGTTAATTTTTTAAAAAATATCCATAATATCGGTGTCCAAAGACATCAATATCTTTTTTATGGTTATACGCCTCGTCGACGTGGATGACATAAAGATCGAGATTTTAGTGAAATAAAAAGTGTGAATGTTGCTACTGTCTATCTGTGCCTCTGATGAGCGAAGCGTTTACCAAAGTTTTTATTTTTTTCAAACAAATCCTCTTTAAAGTAGTTTCTTTGGGCAGCTATATACCGGCGGAGTCGCTGTTTCCACTCTTGGTAGCAGCGCTGGAAGACTTCAACTGGTGGGGCTGTAAACTGGTCGGTCACAGTCTGTTGAATGTTCTCCAGAGTTCCAAAATGACGTCCTTTTAGGACATGTTTCAATTGCGGGAAAAGGAAGAAGTCACAAGGACTTAAATCAGGTTAATAGGAGGGGTTAAGGAACAACAGGATTCCGTTTTGAGGTAAAAAATTCACTGATGGAAAAAGCCTTGATGATGAAGCATCCACTTTTCTCCAATGTCTGGTCTCACACGAATCACTCTTTTCCTGAGTCTTTCAAGGACACCTTTGTAAAACACGTGGTTGACAACTTGTCCTGGAGGTCTGATCTCACGCTCAACGTTTTCGTCAGTTTTTGAAGTTGATGGTCTCCCAGAGCGAGGTTGATCTTCAGCGTGTTCTCGGCCTTCCAAAAATGATTTGTGCCATGCAGGAATAGCGCACAGTGTCTTCCCCGCTTGTGCCGCGAAAAAAGTATGGTACATCAAAGAAATTGTGCAAGTATGTATGGCAGGGTAATCTACAGTATAGCAATGATTATTACCAAATTTTTTGTAATATCCTGTCAATTTAATCGCCGTAGACATGAAGCGCAACGTTTGTGTGTTTGATAAACATATGTAACAGAATTATTACAAACACAGTGTAACGAAAACCGTAACATAAATAAGTTATCAATAGTTACTGATATACATAAAGTGTACTCTGAATCCACACATAGTGCATTATGATTTATATGGACATGAAGTGCAACGTTTGTGTGTTTGATAAACATATGTAACAGAATTATTACAAACACAGTGTAACGAAAACCGTAACATAAATAAGTTATCAACAGTTACTGATATATATAAAGTGTACTCTGAACCCACACATAGTGCATTATGATTTATATGGAAATTTCGAATATATGTGAGGTAAGGATTTGTGCCTATTAATATATATTGAACTCACTTTTAATGACATAAATGATATCACTCTAATAAGCGATTGTTGGTAACTAAAAGATCGTTCATATGTTCAGGAGAAAGATTGTTCCACTTTTTATGATATGTGGGAACATCGCCAGAGAAATATTGAAATGTGGTGTAATCTGTTAATTTTTACTTTTTCACTAACATAGTTTTACCCGTTCTATATGTATCCAAATTTTCCGAAAATAAAAGTATACAGTCTTATAAAATGGTGCAACAGTACATAGAAAATAATAAGAAGACATATACCCTCTTTAATTTTTCAATTACTTCGTTTTTCGATTTAGCGATTTTAAGACTGCGATTCAGTTCATGGTTGCTCAGATTGTACGAAGCGAATGCCAGCCTCTCTTTGTCCCATCGCAGCACGAGAATAACAGACCGAGCCTACTGTCAGGTTCGAGCTTACGTCTAGGCTCGGTCCTCTGCACTGTACTTCCGGCAGAGGTCGGACTGGCAGCGACAAACGGAACGAGCCTAGACAGCGTTTGCACGTCTCAAACACCTACAATAGCACATACTAGCTCACAGTAGAAGCAACGGCAAACCATCCCACTTCATTTCCCAAAGAAAGTTCCCACGAAGGAAAACATCCTCCATGGTAACCGGTTCCCCCAAATCGCGAATAACATTATACAAAGAGGAGTAAATTACGCTTGCTATAGTCAAATTTGTAAGTTTATCTGGTTGCCTAGTCCTAGGAGACAGGAGTGTGAAGGGGTGCTAAGCACACGATACGCGTGCTTGAAGGCAGTTTGTAGCCTCCTCCACTTTGCTCAATAGAGCCCTCGAGTGACAGGCAGCCCGCCGGGGCCTGACGAAATTCAGGCTCCGGTAACTTTTCGACGTAACTCGATACTCGCTGCACACTTTCTCCTGCACGTCGACTTCGTAAGGGAAAGCTCGCACAGGTCACTGACTTGCGAAACATTTTCCGTTTTTATAAT
This sequence comes from Vandiemenella viatica, assembly GCA_031002005.1. NCBI lineage: Eukaryota > Metazoa > Arthropoda > Insecta > Orthoptera > Morabidae > Vandiemenella > Vandiemenella viatica. The sequence goes on from JARYHS010012519.1 coordinate 160,494,179, forward strand.
TTCTCATTCCATGTGTAGTCATTGGTGGAAGAGAAGTCCAGTCCACGACTCATGACTGTGATTGATCGTTCAGACCAGTGGTTGACAAGGGGGGCGTAACCACCAACTGAAGTGATCATAGGAGCCATTTCTGGTCCAAGAAAAATTTATGGGCTGTTGAGGACCAAACGCCGTCCCTTTCTTTCCGGTACTATATCCAGCTTTGAGCTGCGTCAAAATTTTCTAACTGAATCCCCATCATTAAATGAAGCGGGAAAAGAATTTAGTGTAGTCAGCAGTAAATTAGCGAAGGAAAGAAGCAGATTGTCAGTAGTGGAACGTGGCGATTCAAGATTGCTGATGATAAGTAACAAATAACGAAAAATTATTGTCATTAAACCTAGATCAGTCCTCTCACTATTTATATTATTTTTTTCACGACAAGTATTTGTTAATTATGCCATTAACAATACACCAATATTGTTGGTGATATCTTTTCATAAATAAATTTTAAAAATTTGCTTTTGTTTTTCAATATTTGATGTGCCCAAAAAATGGAATACTAAGGATTACAAAAGCTTACTGTAAGAAGTGGAATCGATGTATTTTTTCGAAAATGGGGCAGTGAGTATTGTGTTTTCTAAAACGGGATTGGAGGCCAAAAAAGGTTGGGAATCTATGGTCCAGACAATGCAACACAAGAAACATCTCACTAATATCGAAGTCTGCTGCACGTCGTCAAATCTCCACGTTGAACAAAACAAACCAATCAGATATTCCTAGAAATTTTTAAAATCATCTTCGAAAACACGAAATTGGCACAGAAGGTAAAATTTATGTTGGCCAAGGGCCACACTGGGTTCCAAAACATCGAAAAAGTTGATACTTTGGCAAAATAAGTCTCGCTGTCTGGTTAAGGGTAAGACATAAAACTGCTGACATATGATTTACGGAAAATTCTGAGGAAAATAATGCATCAGCGATAAAAAAAAAAGCAATAATACGAGCTGTCTAAAATTTTCGGTTAGGATTATCATTGTCAAATTCAGTGCCATTTTTTTTTGTTGTTGGATGGGGGGACAAACCGGGGTACTTGCCCCGGGTGACAAATGATAGGTTCGTTTGACTGCGAACTTCTGGAGAAGCAAAAACATAGGCATACATATTCAATTCAGCTAAAATTCTTAATTGACCTTGACGTTTTTCTATCCTTTTAAATAATAAATATTTAATTAAACGGCTGCGAGTAAGAATTTTGCTGAATCTCTTGAAGATCAAAAACACAGAACTACAGTAGAATAATTCTACTGTAGTTCTGTGTTTTTGATTAGTGTATCAAATGATATAATATCGGCTCGAGGATATACAAGCCAATCTGGCCTTTCATTTAACGAGTAAGAATTTGACATCATTACATAGCACTTGCTCTAAAGAATCTGCAAGTGACCTAGATGTTTATTTCATTTTAGATACAGTTGAATTAATTCCTTACAATTTGTTTGAAATTGTTTTCCTGCGGGTCATTGTATTTTTATCATTTTTTTCACTTCATGTTTAAATAATCGTTAGAAGTATACTGAGTTCTCTGTATGGTTCGGCGTCAAATGGTTGTTTGTGACGATAGCTGAAAAAATCTACGCAACTCAGTTTAGCCATTATTTCTTTTTGCCTGCTGCAGAAGAATTCTTATTTATGGTTATTTTATTCCTCTTGTGTCTGGATAATGTGCATCTTGCGGGTATTGTGTAGCCTGAGAAATATTTTCAGAACAGAGTTCCATTCAACATTGTGTCGACCCTGATTCCTAATCTCCAACCTTAGCGTCTAGATCCCGTCTTTGTGACTCAAGATATTATTTAAAGGAACTGTCGCGAGCTGCTCTTCTACTTCAGTAATCGTAAATTCAACTTACGACCGAGGTATCACAGAGCAGGCCGGCACCGAATTAAAGAGCTTTTGGTTTGGCCATCCGACAGACGAATGTTTTGGTGATGTCATGCGGACGTAGCTATCTGCAAATACACAGCCTTGGCGTCAAATATAGAGAAGTGTTTAGCAGCTGGTACGCCGTATCCCTGAGTTGCTGAAACTACCCAGATGGGATATTTGACAGCTGCTGTCGTTCGATTTATCAGCACTGGGTGCAGTGTACACAAACCTTACATCACGTCAACACTTCGGTGACGTGGTCATCTTCAAATGGGAGTACTTCTACATACGCATCGCTTTCATCACCGACGTCTTTAAAGCTGCGAGATGACTAGCAGAGGATAAATCGCCATTAGCAATATTAACAGCCTATCGGAAATGATATATGCAAACCGTGGGAAGGTCAATATTAGCACTGACTCGTGTTCGAGGTAATTTCCGCTACTTATTTGATTCGTTTCCAGTATTGTAATGCTTCTAGAAGGATCCCAAATATCTTTAGGGAATTGTATGCTCGCCGAGAATGAACATGACGTGGGATCTCTTTCTGGAGGTTACGCTTAGGGAGCATCCATAAACTACGTGGGTCGGTATAGGGGGGAAGGGGTACGTGATGCTACGGGGGGGGGGGGTGTTTCCGGCCGAGTCACGCCACGTAGCTTTTCATTCAAATTATTTGTCAGAGTTAAAATAAGGTACAGAACACACAATAGCATGTGAATGTTTATTTCCGTCATCTAATTATCTCCATACGTAAGGGAGCGTTCATAAACTACGTGGTTTGGTCTAGCGGGGGGAGGGGTTGGCTGAAAAGCTACGCTGGGCTGTGTGGGAGCGGAGGGTGGGGTTCCTTGCCAGGCCACGTAGCTTTGGGGACATCCATAAATTACGTGAGGTGAAATAGGGGGGGGAGGGGTCCGGCGAAATCTCACCAGATCTCACCAAGGGGGAGGGGGGGGGTTTACGGAAATCTCACGTGAGATTTTGCGAAAAATTTGGGGACAGTAGAGCCAAAAAAAAGGGCTACAATTTGCGCCAAAGTCAATTTTAGGAGGGTATTTCGTCAAAAAAATTAGGGTGTGACCTAAAAAAAAGGTCTACAAAAGTTTCCAGGGCGATTTTTAGGGGGGGTTCTCACGGACCAGATCTCACCAGAGGGGGGGGGAGCTCCGGCCAGATCTTACGAAATCTCACCAGGGAGGATGGGGGGGGGGGGTCCAGAAATCCGGAAAAACACCTCACGTAATTTGTGGATGCCCCCTTTCCATTCATATTACCCACACAGAACACACTACAGCATGTGAATATTTATTTCCGTCATTTAATTATCTCCGTATGTAATTTACGATAGATTGAAAAGAGAAGACAGTACAAAATGTCTTCTTGAATCAAGAGGGAATAAAGCTACTTGCAACGTGGGGAGGGAGGGGGGGGGGGAGGTGCTGAGGGGAGGTAGTGGCATAAGCTACGTGAGGCTCCGGGGGGGGGGGGGGTTCACAGGAAGCAAAAATGTAGATACCAGACTTATGAACGTTCGCTTAAAGCTATAGGTCCACTTCTAACAGAACGTTTGCAGGACTGAATTAATGGGACACAAAGACAAAACAAAAGCATACGTAAGATATTCTTTGGAGCTCCTATTACCTTTTTTTTCTTTAAAAAACTTATTGGCTAACAGTTGATACAGTTATAACCAGTGAAATAATTTATATTTAAAATGAATCAAAAAACAAGCGGGGTATTACTGTCAAAAGTTTTAAACGGAGGTTTAAAGGTTTAAAATTTTAAACGAAATGAAAAGCAGTCAACACAATAAAATTTCGCTCTCTATATCCAAGATACGATCCATATCACACCATTGCACTCAAAACATGACTCATAAATTTCGACTTATCCGTGAGATATTAAATTGTATCTCCAGTATTTACAGATCAGTATTATTTTTAACCGGGAACATATTGAGTATTATACTAGTTTCAAGTTTTGTTTTTGTGTAGGAGATGCTGGGCCTTACCGGGAAGTTCCGTTCCTTGCCTTTGTAAGTTGGTAATACATTGCGAGGATGCATCCCATTGTCTCATTGTTAATTTTAATTATTATTATCATTAATAATTATTGCTACTCTTAGGTTTTCTAGTCCTTGTCTTGATTTTTCAGTTTCAAGTTTTCCATCGTAGACTTCATCATATTAGTTATTCGACTAAATTTCACCGAGCGTGGTGGGTGAGCGGTTAACGCTTTGGCCTCGCATTCGGGAGGACGGCGGTTCGAATACCCGTCCGGACATACAGATTTGGGTTTTCCATAGTTTCTCCAAATCACTCCAGGCGAATTCCGGGACGCTTCCTTCAAAAGGTCATTTGCCGAAATCCTTCCCGTTCCTTGTCGCAGTCCCATCCCGCCTCTAATGGCCTCGACGTCGATGAGGCTTAAACCCATAAAAAAACTGACTAAATTTCCTTCTTAGTTGCCTAAATACAAAAATCTTCACAATAAATGGTTCTAGAAATTTTGCCTCATTTTTTACACTGACTGATGACTTGTACATATTAGGAAGGAGGTAATTTGGAATCCAAAATTAACAAGCAAGCGCCTTGGTGATAAAGAATATGTCCAATATGTAGCATTTGTTTATTTTGCTAGCAATAAGCGCAAAATTCTAGTTATTATCGAAATTATATAACCTACAGCCGTGTGCAATATACATATTTGACAAAATTCACGCTTGAAATAGATTTTCTAATATAACAATATTCTAACGTTATTTATTTATATATTTATTTTTTTTTTTCATATAATGAAACTGTGACGCTGGTTGTGCCACGTTGATTGACATAAATATCCTACAAATTCCAAAGCATTTTATATTATTTAACTTACCTTCAGATTTTTTTGAGATTATCGCTTTGATCATCTGACACGAATTGCATATTGAAAGTGCATTAAATTATTTTTTATTTCACGCGTAATTGCACGGATGCAGTTGTTTCTGTGTCTCCGGTCGGACAATGTTTAAACAGCTAGCTCAGCAGTTTTAATTAGATGGGAAACAGCCTCCAGCCATGACAAGTCTACAACAATAAGTTACAGAGATGATAAATACGGCAGAACTAACCGGAAAAACGTGAAGATATTTTAGTTCAGTGTTAATTATTCATAATTATACTTGTACCAATGAAAAGTTCAATTACTGATCCTAAGACATTGCACTGTTTTGTCTCCTGTAATACGGAAAGTCATTGAAATAAACGGAATGGTACTAGTCCCCAGTAGAAGCAGCTTTTATATTGACGCTTTTAAAGTACCGGTTTCGAGATGTCGGTACATTACTTAATCGAATCCTCTTTAAACATTTTACTTAATGGAAATATCTTGCCATTGCCTCTGATACAGCTGTTGTATTTACATCTCGAGGTCATTGAAGGCACAGGTAAAGTTTAATGGCTACTCACAACAGAAAGGTTCACGATGGGATCTCCGATGACAGTAATGCTGAGGCGGAATGTATGAGGTAGATAACAGCTGTATGCAGGCTTTTAATGCATACGTGGGTTGACTCTTGCGTAAGAAACTTTAACTTGTTTGTTTAGTTGAATACAAATAAACCGGAGTGATTTAAGTTTTATGTGTCGTTTGACCGTGATCAGCGATAAGCTTGACGCAAGTTTTGACGCGAACGCAACCGGGTAATACGCTATTTGTTTTTTTTTTTTTTTTTTTTTTTTTTTTTTAACAGTTTAACGTCCCTTTTTAACAACGTGGTCTTTAGAGACGGGAAAGGATGGGGGCAAGGAATGGGAAGGAATTCGGCCATGGCCTTTTGAAGGAAGCATCCCGGCATTCACCTGGAGTGATTTGGGGAAACCATGGAAAACCCAAATCTGGATGCCCGGACGGGGATTCGAACCGCCGTCCTCCCGAATGCGAGGCCAGAACGCTATCCGTTACACCACCACGCTCGGTACGCTATTTGCAGACTCAGCTTCGGAAAGGAATGCAGACCCTGGACGCAATACAATATAGAACCGAACAAGTGCTCCACGAAATCCTTTGGTTTGATATGAAAAATAAGAGAAAGAAAGCGAGACTATAATACTAAAATTATTTTCTTCTTAGCTATGATCAGTAAAACACAAGTCTTGGAAAACAAACATTTTATACAAATTTGGATTAGAAATTTCTGAAAACAGTAGATATTAAAGAGAGAAAGTATTATAAGTATTATAAACTACTAGCTGATACCCGCAACTTCGTACGCGTGGATTAAGAATTTGTATGAAGAACAAACAAACATACATTTGGTGACTGACGCAGGACGAACTGGTTCGAATCCCAGTGATGGAAAAAAAATCATTACTTGGAATTTCGCCATTAATTAAGTGAGGTGAGATTTGGTGAGAACTGGTCGGAACCCCTCCCCCTCTAAAATGACGCGAGATTTTGACGGAGACCCTCCCCCCTCACCAATCGACCGACATTCGCGTCGTTTGTAGACCTGTTTTTAGTTCTACTATCCTTGAACAATTTCAAACCCACACGTGAGATTTCCGTTGACCCCCCTGCCCCTTGGTGAGGTTTTGTGAGATTTGGCCGCATTCCCTCCCTCCCCTATTTCAACTCACGTAATTAATGGACGCCTTCTTAGAGAGATAGTGTTGTACAATTCCTAATGAACAGAGTGATTTGGGTTAAATTGTAAACCTCCCCGCAGTGCTTACCATGTAAGGGAATTCGTCCAACGAATGGATACGTAAAAAACGCGGTTCCATTGGTGACCTTCGACTCGCCCATGTGTGGCCTGACAGGGAGGATCCCGAGAAGCATAGGTGCGGCGGGGCCCCCTAGAAGGCGTGGGACCCCCAGTAGGCGCGCGGCCCGTAGCATTTGCTAACTCCTGCTACGTGGCTAATCTGGTACTGGTTACACGGCATGCCGTAGCACCCTTGCACGGTAGCTTCCTGCAGAGAGCGCAGAAGGCAATAGAGAGGCTGTAAGTGGCAGACTCAAGTGGCGCCACCGCAACCGCCTCCAGGGAGGGGGTTAACTCCACGCCACGTCCCCGTCGCCGCGGACCACTATAAAGAGCGGCCTACGGGCGGCCAGTTGGCAGTGTAAAGCTTGAAGTTAGACGGCAGTCGGTGGTCAGTGCTAGTGATTGCACTAACCTGCGCAGCAGCGTATGAGGACTTGGCGTTTGTACTTGGTTAATGTTGGAATTATGCCGAACTAGTGGATGACACTTCGTCTCTTGTGGGGCGACCTGCTATCTGTGAACACAGTCTCTCTCATGCCCAGCATGAACAGCACTCTACACACAGGAATTCGGTCATGGCATTTTGAAGTAACCATCCCGGTAACCCAACTCGGTAAACCATAGAAAACCGAAATAAAGATGGCCCGACGGTGATTTGAGACCGCGTCCTCCCGAATGCCATTCCCGAGTGTTTCAGCTCACCCACCAGGTTTGCTAAACAACGACCTTTCTGCAATCCTTTTTCAATATTTTTCATATATAAAACGATTATAGGTTGCTTTCTGTATGTTTACTTTTCCAGAATTGTTGTTAGAATATGGTATAAAATCCTGAAATTCCTTAGAGTTTAAATTCGGATGAAACGTGTGGGTTAAGTTATTGATATTCACTCTGTACTGAAATAACGACTTACTTGCTACGGAGGTGTTATCGTTATACAGGATTTAATTGATTTGATTATTATTGCTAATTAAATTTATTTTTAAATTCTGGTGAGCAAGGTGGTGATGGGATTTGCAAAATTGTTTACACAAGCTAAGAAAGTAGTTACTAGACAATTTATTCATCAGTGAAAACATATATTCAAACAATGGACGTGGTGTATTTACCTCTGATCTCTATAAACAACCAAAAAGTTCTTGGCATTCAAATACCACCGCGCTACACTAATCTGTCTATTAATTACAACACAAATTATCTTGTAAATGAACAACAATCGTACTCGCCATATTACTGAAGTAGCCTTTTTTAAACAAATTACATGACATTGAAGATAAAAAAAACTAAGTGATTTGAAATACGTTGTTGTTGGCTTATCGTTTTGAATCCATGGACGCCAGTTACTTCAGACAGAATTACTCATTCAAAAAAAAAACCTACTGAAAATGTATCTGACTTAGCTCAGGGTCTAGACTTCGGCGCACGTGGCTTTTATCCGGCAAATTTCTTTGCCCAGGATGTTGTAAGGCATTGAGTGAGCATAGGCACAAACACTTTTTCTCAGCAGTCATTCAGGCAGCACCAGTCACTGGAAGATAGAAGAACTCCGATAACCACAAAATGTAGGCTACTAAGTTCACAAAAGATTCAAGATGGGCAGCGGCGCGCTGTTCCCTGCAGCCGTGAGTGATCCCGACCCTTCCAGGCTGTCCTCAGCGGCGGCGTCTTTAGGAACCACCCTGGCGTCTGCAGCATCCAATCAACCGTGTCGTTTCTCTCCCTCCATCTCGGGTAGCTCCACCATGCAGCGGATTATTAATAACATTTTAGCAAAAATTTAGTAACAATGTTCCCTTATTGGAGGAAGCTTACAACACACATTCACACGTCATACGCTTCCAGAATCTCTAGCCTTTTACCGGACAGCCCTTTTGTGTGACGTCATAAGACGACTCTGTGTCTATAGTCACTAATACGTCTATTTCGGAAAGTGACATGGTTTTATCCACAGCAATCACGTCCTTAGTGAGCCCACTTTTGTTGTTCCAACGGACACGCCCTTGCCAAACAAACACCAGCATCTGCCAGACTGTTTTTCACCATAATAGAGACTTGCTTTTGGGGCCATCCTGTCGGGTCATCTTGAGGGTAGCTAGAGCAACATCTCCTCTGTCAAACTCTGCATATGCCTGGGAAACAAAATCTGGACCCTCGCCACTGGATTCTAACACATGGTGTGCCGCCCATTTCCTTTATTATAAATTACATATTGTAATATGTAGAGTAGGTACTACGGGAAGGAAATGTTTCGTTCTTTTTTTCAGATTAAGCCGAATTTCTATCCTATAATTCTTTTTACTGCGGGGACGGATTTTTGCCTTCAACTTGGAAATCATAGAAAACTGGTATAGCTGAAGAAAGAACAAGCTTATTTTAGACATACATACACTCATATGCATAAAATACTAGGTAACTCTTAGATATGATTACATCTATTGAATTTTGATAATCTGAACTACGAAGCCGCTAAATTATAATTAATTATTGGTGACAGTATTAATTTAGTGCTATCATTTAGATCCAAGGATCTTCTCTCGCTGGTGCTTGACCTCTCACACTTCTTTTGGAGTTTTTCCGTAACTGCTTCTCGCAGCCCGATTTGTGAAATGCCACAGTTGAAGGTCTCTGCATTATACCGAAACAGCTGAGGTACGTCGCTTTTTTTCGTCTCCACGTTCTGTCATCTTCTTCTCCCTTACTCCTGCGCGCCACAGTACAGTGGCAACTACTGCCTGGGGTGGTAGTTTGCCACTCCCTGAAGACCCGCGCTCCAAGTTTCAGTAAACTCTTGCGCAGTGCACTCGACTGTAGCTGACAGAGTAGGCGGGGCACAACACAACGAGCTTATCTCTCTCCTCAGTTTTGCATCCGTCTAACCTTGTCTAAACTTTCCTGGCGACAAATGCCTTATCACTCTGCCAGCGCTCGAGAAATTTGTCTGCTGTAAGAACGCTTCGAACAACTTTTCCCCTTCGACCTTTGCCTGTGATCTTGTGTGTTGGCAGACTTAATATATGAATGTCGTTGTAGGAATCGTTCGAAAAAGGTTCAGAACTTAAATTACATTGAAATATTAAAATTAATTACTTGTATGGATCGTATTCATTCTCTGTTCAATCGCCAAGCTTAATGGGTGAGCAGTAAAAGCCGGACGTAAAATTTATGGAGGACGCTGGTTCGATCCGCGACTCGGTAGTAAGAATTCCATTTTCCAGAAATAGTTACAGGTGAATATTGGGATGTTTCCTTAAAAACCCGATCTCGGTTTTCTTGACCTAATCAAACGAGCTGTGAAACTCCTATCAAACGAAAAAAATATATTCGGTGGCGTATGAAAAATATAAAGAAATAGATTTGCATACTATTCAAATGTTTTTACATATTTGCGTCTGTTAATACTTACATAATACGAAGCATTGTGCGCTGAGTGTACTAATTCCAGTCGTGACAAACTAGCACTTATCCAAGACCCTACAAGACAGCCTCTTGGATTCAACCTACCTAGGAAAACCTGGATGACTCTGAACCGTGTGATAACAGACCATGGTAGATTCATCTAATGAATACACGAGTGAGGAATAACAGAAAACCCTTCTTGTGACTGTGGAAATTAACAGCAAACTGTTCATCTCTTAGGTAGCGTGCACAAACTACGTGCCTCGGTCCAGAGGGAGGGGGTGGGGGAGGAATTGGCTGGAAGGCTACGCTGGGCTACGTGGGGGAGGAGGAAGGGGGGTTCCGAGCAAGGCCACGTAGCTTTCCTTTCATAACATTTTTCACAGTTAAAATGAGGAACAGAACTCACAACAGCATGTGAATATTTATTTCCCTCGGTTAATTAACTGTGTATGTAATTTACAATAGTCTGACAAGAGAAAACAGTACAAAATGTTTTCTGGAATCAAAAGGGGAAAAAAACTACGTGATACGTGGGAGGGGGGGGGGCGTTGACAGGAGGCCAAAATGGAGCTACGTGATTTATGCACGCTCTCTTAGGATATGCAGTGGAACAAGCAGCAGCTTCATGAAGCAACCACAGAGACATCTGACAACTGTGTCTCATTTCATCTACTGTGATTCTATATAGGCCTAATTACAGTTGTAAGGGGGCGTGCATAAACTACATAGCTCCATTTTGGCCTCCTGTGAACCCCCTCCCACCCACGTAGCCCTACGTGGCTTATGCGTCTACCCCCCCCCCCCCCCCACGTAGCACGTATCTTTTTTCCCTTTTGATTCCAGAAGACATTTTGTACTGTTTTCTCTTGTCAGACGATTTAAAATTACATAAGGTGATAATTAACTGAAGGAAATAAATATTTACATGCGGTTGTGTGTTCTGTTCCTCATTTTAACTGTGAAAAATGTTATGAAAGGAAAGCTACGTGGTCTGGCTCGGAACCTCCCCTCCCCCCACGTAGCCCAGCATAGCGTTCCAGTCAACCACTCCCCCCCCCTAGATCGAGCCACGTAGTTTGTACACGCTCCCTAAGTAAGAAGTGCGCCCACCTTGAGCACCAATACATTCGTGGATACTTGTTGGCACTGAAACAATAAGTGTTTGGATGTCTTCTTGGGATATGTCTCTTTACGCCTGCATATCTTGTGCAGTCAGTTAATTGTTGAACAGTTTGTGCTAGGTGACCATGTGATCTAATGTGTCTTCTCCCGGTATCCCAGACATGCTCTTTTGGGGACAAATCTTGGGACTGTGCTGTCCAAATTGTGATCGTAACCCCTTGCAAGGCTTGTGTTGCCATGGCCGTAGTATGAGGACGCGCATCATCCTGTTGGAAAATGCGATTTTGATGGTGGACATGAAAGGTATCACAATAGGATGCAGCACCCCGCCCACATAATGGTGGGCTGTTATTGTGCTTTCAACAACAATAACCAACTCCGTTCTGCTGTGGAAACTGATTGTCGTCAAACCATGCCACCAGTGGCTTGACCTGTGTGACATTCTGAAATGACAGCAGGATAAGCCGTTTCTCTACTACGCCTGCGTACATGTTGTCGATTATCACCTTGCCACAGACAGAATCGAGACTTGTCTCTAAACACGCCATTCACGTGTCCATTTGCGTTTTGTAGTACACCAGATTAGACGATGCTGGCAATGAAATCAGGTTAGTGGAACACTTTGCATAGGAGTCAGAGAGTGTAACCAAGCTTCAAGCAATTGGTTTACAATCGTAACCACTGCTTGGATCTGGCCTGCCATCAACAGCCATCCACACAATATGGCGGTATTCACGTTCTGTTGTCCATCTGTACGGATCTGTGCCTGTTCTAAGAGTATTAGATCCTTGTTTCATCCACTGTGCAACAATGTACACTGACCTTGCACTACAGCCAATCCTTTGAGCGATTTCACGATATGACGCACCCATTTCAAACACCCCATTTCTCCGACCTCTCACAGTTAGGCATTTGGGTGTAAGAGGGTCGTCACACTTCACCTTTGCATGCTTGGTTAACAAAAACTTGTGGACAAAAAAGTGTCTCCAGTATATATTATTATTAAGAAGAGAGGAAATTATACTGTCCAGTGTTACCAACCCGCTGGCTGTGTCGGTCACTTTGTCGACCACGTCGGCGTCTATATTTACGGCGTACCGAGTTATTTGTTCCGGTGTCGCAATGTTTGTTGTCGGATTAGAGGTCCCTGAGCGCTGGCGCCGAGCCCAGCTGTCCGTTCTGACTCACTCGCAGCTTCTGAACCGTCGCGAATGGCTTGAGATAGTCCGGCTCCAGTCACTCACGTCTGCTAGATTGGCAGAGCGAGTTAAAGCGATAACCTACTCCACACAGGCAGCAGTAAAGGTTCATATCTCGCAACCAGTCATTTTGCGTATGGCTGTAACGCTGTTTTTTATAATCACGTAAACGTATGCTTTCTGCGTAAATTAAATTTCAGACAAGCAACAAACACAATATCAGCACAATGTGTGATTGACTGACAGATGTCATCACTTAATACCGTCCTTCAGATTTTTCGATATCGATGTCATTAGAGGCGGGGCTTCAGATATGTCTTTAATGATCTCGACATTAACGGCACACAAAGCCCAAATAACAAATACTACGCGAAAGTCGCGGTAATGAAATAACATTCCTCAACTCTGTGACATTTAGATGTGTGGTGCTGTGGGGTGCCACCGGCTTCAACATGTGATATCATCTCCTATACACTGAGGACAATCTGAATAACAACCGCTACATCAGGAAGGTTTAGTGCCCTTTCTATGAGCGGCTCCACGTATTATCTTTCAATAGGACAATTCCCGGTTACATATTGCAAGGAATGTCAAGACTTCATCGAAGAACGACAGGTGCCAGTGGTTCCCTGGCCTGACATGTCGTACGTCGAATATGTCTTTGCTATGGTCGACAGGAAACTTCTTCGTTCTGGGCCCCCTGCAAATTACAGATTTAACAGTCATGGAGGACATGCCCCGCCGGAAATTTCCCTACTCACTTCGGCACACACTATTTTTTTTAAATTTAAATTCATTGAGTGAAATTTCCTCACAATTTCCTTTGGTAATATATTCCAGTATATTACATTACATAAAACAGGAAACTTTCTCACTCCCTTAGCGAGCGTCCATAAGCAACGTGGCTCGGTCAAGGGGGGGTGGGGGGGGGGGGGCTGAAAAGCTACGCTGGGCTATGTGGGAGGGGGAGGTCCGAGACAGAACAAGTAACTTTCCATTCATATTATCTGTCACAGTTAAAATGAGGTACAGAACACACAACAGCATGTGAATATTTATTTTCGTCATTTAATTATCTCCGTATGTAATTTACGATAGTCTTACAAGAGAAATCAGTAAAAAATTTCTTCTGAAATCAATAGGGAAGAAAGCTACGTGCTACGTGGGGAGGGGGGGAGGGGAGAAATAATAGACGTTCCCTTAGTCCTGAAATCAAGAGCCAATTTATGATCATTTTACTTTTTCCCCTTCTTCTTACTACATGTAATTCTTCTACCAATATCATTCCAGACCACATTGCCAATATACGTCATTTAAACTTCCAGCAAGCACTCTCTTTATCCGTCTCTAGTTTTCTAATGAATCTCAATCCAGCTTCCTTACCTTATCGGTTACTGATTGTGTTTTACGAAAATTTTCAAAAGAAATCTAGCTGCTTTTGTTTAGATACTTCCTAATCTTGTATTTGATACCTATAATTTAGATATTATTACCACACCCTTCTCAAACAAGGACTAAGATTTTGTGTCCCAATACCCAGAAATTCCATTCAGACATAACATGGATACAGTGTTCGCGAGGAAAATAAGTTACAACTTTTCGTGTTTAAAGGACATTGACTCATTACCTAAGATACATACTGCTTTGTTACGCACAGTTATATTCTTAGATTTAAAGTTTCTGCAATCAATTTTGCCAACTTTAGTCCTGATCAGTTGTCGACATCTGCAATCATATTTTTGGTCACAGACACTTAGACCTGAGGAAAGTCCCTTCGGCAGGTGGTTATCCAAGTTTCATTCGTTCAATTTTTATCATTTTTTATGAGTTCTTTTCATATTTTGCTCAAATATCCTGCTTCATTCCATAGTTTTAGCTAAATGTTGTCATCGTTTTACATCCATCTTTATCGTAGATTACAGGTCGTAAGCAACCATGACGTAAAAAACAACTTACTTGATAAGTAAGAATGTGCACGCTGGCGCCTGATGGTCGCTAACTGACTTGGAGTAAGAATGCCGGTCGACCTTAACGACATGTCCACCTGCGGCTGGCAGCTTGTTTGGAGGGCAGTTGTAACGGGACAGCAAAGAGCAAGGACAACACGCTGTGACAACGCTCCGAAAACAAAACCAGCCTTCACTCCGATTCACCACCGAAACTTTACAGCTCTCTTCCATACACTATTCCAAAGTCATTTGATTGTAACAGTGTGGTGGGTGCCTTGGTGGGCAAACCACGTTACAATTATCTTTCATACCTTTATGATGAATAATTGTGGATTTCTAATTTTAATTTATATGAAGGAGTGGAAATTTATTAATTTAGCAAGAATCTCGACGTTAGTTGGAATTTAGGAAAAATTGTCACAATATGACATTTATTTTCTTATCACTGGCGATTACAAGTCTGAGCGAATTTACCGTTAATATTAACACAAATTGGCAAAATCATAAAAGCAACGCTCAGAGTTACAATTAGCCGTCATGAGCAAGCAAACAATTATATATTTACTTTTAAATATCTCAGAATCCAAAATGCAAGAAATAATGACAATTGGAAACAATAAAAAATACAAGTTATGACGACCTCAGACAAAGGTATCATAATACTGTGACTTTACAGTTAAAAAGAAAATCATGGGCGCCAGAATGAACAATATATCATTCGAAAATAACTAGTTCTGGCAAATTATGCCGCTAGCTCAGGGGTTTTTACAATTACAAAGTGAGAACATGGACCTATCCTCTCAAAGTCGCTTACGGGTTCTGTTTCACGGAATGCACAATCACATGGCTTGGTCGTAATTAATTACCATCGTAGTTCTGCGTCTGATGTCTGTGATGAGTGTAGCGGACCCACGATATGTGAGATTATCTCACAAGTCGGCTATAGGCATCTCTGGTCTGGCAATGCGCATCATCGCATTACCGGCTGTGTTGCGGTGATAACCTTGCTCCAGCAAGGCAAGCTGCGGTTAGCGAAAGAAGTCAACTTTCCAAGTCAACCTCAGACTGGTGCGATCGAAGTTAGACTGTCAGCTCCTCGCTCTTCGGTCCACGAGGAAACTTCTTGCTCCGCCCATTTGTAGTCTCGAAGCTCACATACAACAAAAATTCCCAGGATTTTGAGTTATACGCTCATTTTGATTGGACCTTCAGGTCGGCACCTAATGTCACGTGATATCCTCGATATGTGATTTGGCCAAAGAATCCAACAGAGGTCGGACATATTCGGCTAAGTTCGCCGGGCGAGAGAACATTCGGGTTTCGGACGGCAGGCTTTTCCCGCTCGGTGAGTGACCCATCCCCAGGGAGCAGTGTGTGTGGTCTGGCAAATCCCAAATCCGCGACGTCCTGTCCCCATGGCTCGGAAAGACCAAGATTAGCTTCTAGCCTACATAGCTCAATAACTCTTTAATATTCGCTTTGCTACGATACACTGTATAAGTTCACCATTTCATTACAGTCCTCACTTGGAATCTTGCGTACTTTATAAAATTACAACAAAAATCTATTCACGTGGTCGCCCAAGATTTATGTGAATTATTCTTATATTATTACATATATAATAAAAATGCACCTGTAACGTGGCGAAAGCGCGGCTCGTTACAATATGGCCGGCCGTTGGTGAAAAATGAAATTATGGTACAATAATTTTATTTTTAACTACCTAATTCTATCTCCATTGTGACTCAAC
This sequence comes from Vandiemenella viatica, assembly GCA_031002005.1. Lineage (NCBI taxonomy): Eukaryota > Metazoa > Arthropoda > Insecta > Orthoptera > Morabidae > Vandiemenella > Vandiemenella viatica. Next base: position 160,510,259 of record JARYHS010012519.1, read on the forward strand.
AAAAACTTAAGCATTTTTATAATTACATTAATTTTTAAATGTGATTCCAATAACCATCGGTATTCCTGCCTTGTAAGGTGAATATATAACGGGAGCATATGTCCTTTTGGCCGTCTTACAATTCTTTACAAACAGAAGCACGTGAATTCAGGTAGCCTTCCCAAATACAAAGTTATACTAAACACAATACTAACATATACATGAAAAGAAATTATTTACATACATGTTTAAATAATAATAATCTTGAAAATATCTTGTATCAAATCTTATCATTAAATCACTAAAATGAAACACATTAATAAAACAAAACATTTTGAGACCACTTATGCAGAAAGTGGTGGAACTATACATTGTATTTACAATTTAGCGTGATGTTTTACTCATGTGCATAAAAATAATTCTGCCTTCAACAAACATCCATAAAGATGCTAGAGGTGAGCGTAAAATATCTCATTACATTGCGCGGGTTTAATCTCAAAACAACGGAATAGTTTAGTCGGATTCGGTGACGTGATTTTCGTCATGACCGACGGTTAATTGAACAAGCATTTCATAGAGAAGGTGTGTTCGTGCACACATGCTTCTTTAGCTTGTATGAAAAAGGTTGTAAGCTTTGTGCATTGAACGGTCCGATCTCAGGTTTTCCGTTTGCCAATACAAAGCAATTTTGAGATTTCACGCTAGCAGAATACTATGAATCTATATAAAGCAAAAATATAAACTTTGAAATTATTTTCGTTGAGTGAACACAATTCTGAGCTAAATGTATGCTGTCCAACAATAGTTTTAATCTAATTTATGGAATATTATACAATTTACACGCAAAATACCGCTAGAACGAGGAGTCCGTGGATTCATTTTATCGCATAATTCCTTTCGGAATACACGCTCATCGCATATTTATTGAATGCGATAGAACGCTGATGCGAGACGTGAAACGTTAGGCACTCAGTGATGACCCTAAGTCCAACATCTGCGCTCCCTGACAAAATTCTCGGAAGACGCATTGTACTGGCGGATCCCTTAGCCTTGCTAATGGGCTCAGCTGACAACCAGGTATCTGGGTTACACAACATTCTGGTCCGTCTACCCCTCCAGCTGATTTCATTGATGCGCCAGAATTTGTTTCTGAAGCAAAATATTTGTCTTTCGACCTGAACGGGCACAGAAAAATTTCCCGCCTGCTTTATCGATACCGTTTACGATATATGGAATGGCTTTAAGTTCCGGGCGTTATCCAAACCGAAACGCTTTACGCAAATTTTCCGGCCACTGCGCGTTCTGGTAATGCCACATTCCGTACTCACAACTGCGATCTGCGGTGATTTTTTGCACTGTATCAACGCTTCTTTCATTCTTCGTTCTTCACGCTATCCTTTTATGGTAGACCCTTTGCTGGTGAATACACCATGAACATATGTTTCGTAATTACTCTTTAATCTGCGCTTCAATATTTGCCTAAGTCATTTATTATCTCCCCATCTACTGTGTGAAAATATGACCTTTACTTACACTTTTAGCTAGGTTTTACTTTCACCTACCCTTTCCATTTTTATTACCTAGGCCTAGGCTTTTGTGTTACTTGGACGCAAATATAGCACAGTAAATTTCTATAGTACTGTGTTTGTTTTCTTTACTTCTTCACAGCACGGGATTTTATACAAATCACCACGTTATCTTTATGCCTCTAAATTTTATCAGAGCAATTGTAACGTCAAAACATGTTTCCTATGTAAGCTGTTGGCGATTCCATTCATCGCCTTCGCTTGTTAGCGGAAGTGTCCCGCTGTGGCAACGGTGTCTACCTGAAGGGTTCTGGACCTTTCCACCAGACAATGGATGACCCTCCTGGATTAACTGTTTCCGAAGGCCTGACGGTGTTGTTGCAAACACGTCGATACATTCAAGGTATTCCAGTTTAACATTTTCAAACTCATCCACAGTGTTTATATGACACGAGTTTCTTGATCAGCCATTTATTCCTTATTAAATAATTTTTTGCTTAGCTACTTAACTCTGTATTTACATTCCACACTTCACCCGAAATTACCATTTCTAATTCTATTGCGGGCTTGGCGTAGAGCGGACAGTTTCTCGATGCGTGTCTATCCTTGCGTTCGAATGCGTCATTTGTTCACTCGAACGAATTTTGGTATTGCGCTCTGATTGCCTATTCACAGCATTATTGTGTACACGCGCCTTTTTATTTTCGAATCGATGGTGATTCTTGTTACTCGAATTCCAACGTTCCTTCGGATCTCTGTCCGGCTGATGGTCCCGGAAATTATGTCGGTAATTATTCTTTCGATACCATCGTTTATCCGTACCTGACCTCTTTTGTTTGAGCTCCTGATTTTGCTCAGTTCCAACGGATGATCTTGAATTTGATTTATGTTCAATCTTATCCAAGTATCTCAAGGTTTCCAAGAATGCTTTTGTGTGGTGATTGCGGGGTGACTCAATCTAACCTGAATCTCTGCAGGGAAAATGCTCAGTGAGGGCGGCATTTAGTTCTGTATCTGTCATGGGTCTGTCCAGATATTCCGACAGAGTTGATAACCTTGTAGCATATACAAACATTGACTCGCCTTTACTCGCCTCAAACTTTCCCTGGCAGATCCGAATTCGGGTTTGCCTCTGTTCAGTCGCCGTCCAGAATGCACTTAAAAATGTATTCTTGAATTCCGGGTATGCCAAATCAACTTTACAAAAAGACTTAAACCAAAGCTTCTCCTCAGGACCAAGACATAAAAATGCAACACGAGTCTTTAGATCTTCAGGTGTGGCCTTTTAGATCAAAGTAATTTTCCAAATCATTTATATATTCTTTTGGATGAGTTCCCTTTCGCACTTCGAATTTTGGGATAGTACCATTCGTCTTGTGTGTACGTTCTGGCTTCAGGAATAATGGATAAAATTCTCTCATTTATACCGTTCTAACCATCGCTTCAGTTGCCTTACATTTTGAAACAATGTCAGCCTGGAAGGTATTTTGCATTTCGCGCACTTCCTGATAATTTTGATGCAGTAATTTCACTGAATTATCAACTTCAACCATTCTCTCAACGACCGCGGAGAGCGTTTGACGTGTTTTATTACGAAAATCTGAAACCAGCTGTTCCGTATTTAAAATACTTGTCATGTGTTTCGATTGAACATCTTCCAACCTTTCACATCTCATATCCAATTGATTTGATGTGCTCTGAATACCAGATATTTCCTTTCGAATTTTTATTTGAAAGTCATCAAATTTTTCGTTTACCTCTTCGCGAAAATCAGCAAACTTAGTTTCCACTTGGTTACTTAAAGTACTCAGTTTCTCGAGCATATGTGCATTCCGTTTGTGTATTTCTGCTTGCTGAGCGTTAAGTTGTGTTTGAATTACTTCCAGGTGTTGTGCAATTAACTTTTGTACCATTTCAAGTGTTGGCCTTGCAAGTTACGTGGATGTTCAGTCTCATTAATGCTTCTTTCAGGAACAACCAAATCGGTTTTATCATGTCCTGTACTATTATTTCGCCTTTCCAAATGTTCACGTTCGTTATTTGCACTGATTCTGGAATTAACAGTCGATTCAAGTACTCGCTTAGCTGTTGTCCGATTCTCTATCGTTTCCAATATATCAGGCCCATAGCTTAACTTAAAACAAAGCGAGATGTAGCTAATATATTATTCAGCCATAATCCATTTTTGTATACATACCTCGCTAAAGTTATGCAACCAATAGTCAACGATCGCCAAGATCCGACTGGTACAAAGTAATCTTTGACAGTGTCAATTGAAATACCAGACACAAAATTACAAGTAGGAAACAAATTAAACGCATCAGGATTTTACTGCTGTCCAATTTCTTCGATAAACTATTTACTCGGTTCTCAAGAAAGATTTTGTTGTCAGCCAGTGACTTATCAAATTTATTGCTCAAATCTGCCTGAGATTTCTGAAATTGTTGCATTATTTGGAATAGAGGTGTCAAATCCCCTTGATATGCCATGTTTTTAGTATTACCCGCCATTTAAGTGTATAAAATCAAACACGACGCAATTTTAAACACAAATGAAAAATTTCCGGTTTTTCAAGAAAAATCACACATATACACCCCTCCAAAATACAGCAAAAGAAAAGCAACGATGAATCATGCAACACAACACCATGAAAGCAGACTTACTTTCAAACACATGGGCAAAACATGCGTGTCTTTTTTTTTAAGCTACCATGCATTAAGAAATCAACACTGACGTTACTCATTTAAAAATTTAAACTGATCACAAAATTGTTACAATACAAAGTGTATTGCATCTCAATTGAAAACACAAATGAACTTCCTTTTTAATGCGTTGAAACAAAAATAAATTTTATGCATTGAAACAAAAATGAACTTTATGCATTAAAAATAAGTGAAACATCAAAATAAAATCTTGTATGAATATCTATTGACTACAAGAATGATAAAACAGCCAAAACCATGTGCAACATTCCATGAAACTTTCTGAATTTGGGCTCCAAATTGTATAATTTGAATTAGTGCCACCAAGTTCGCAGACATTAAAGTAATGTCTCATCTGGCACCAGCGTTGGGCGACATTATGTGTGTGGGTGCCTTGGTGGGCAAACCACGTTACAATTATCTTTCATACCTTTATGATTAATAATTGTGGATTTTTAATTTTAATTTTATGAAGGAGTGGAAATTTATTAATTTGCAAGAATCTCGACGTTAGTTGGAATTTAGGAAAAATTGTCACAATATGACATTTATTTTCTTATCACTGGCGATTACAAGTCTGAGCGAATTTACCGTTAACATTAACACAAATTGGCAAAATCATAAAAGCAACGCTCAGAGTTACAATTAGCCGTCATGAGCAAGCAAACAATTATATATTTACTTTTAAATATCTCAGAATCAAAATGCAAGAAATAATGACAACTGGAAACAATGAAAAATACAAGTTATGACTACCTCAGACAAAGGCATCATAATACTGTGACTTTACAGTTAAAAAGAAAATCATGGGCGCCAGAATGAACAATATATCATTCGAAAATAACTAGTTCTGGCAAATTATGCCGCTAGCTCAGGGGTTTTTACAATTACAAAGTGAGAACATGGACCTATCCTCTCAAAGTCGCTTACGGGTTCTGTTTCACGGAATGCACAATCACATGGCTTGGTCGTAATCAATTACCATTGTAGTTCTGCGTCTGATGTCTGTGATGAGTGTAGCGGACCCACGATATGTGAGATTATCTCACAAGTCGGCTATAGGCATCTCTGGTCTGGCAATGCGCAATCATCGCATTACCGGCTGTGTTGCGGTGATAACCTTGCTCCAGCAAGGCAAGCTGCGGTTAGCGAAAGAAGTCAACTTTCCAAGTCAACCTCAGACTGGTGCGATCGAAGTTAGACTGTCAGCTCCTCGCTCTTCGGTCCACGAGGAAACTTCTTGCTCCGCCCATTTGTAGTCTCGAAGCTCACATACAACAAAAATTCCCAGGATTTTGAGTTATACGCTCATTTTGATTGGACCTTCAGGTCGGCACCTAATGTCACGTGATATCCTCGATATGTGATTTGGCCAAAGAATCCAACAGAGGTCGGACATATTCGGCTAAGTTCGCCGGGCGAGAGAACATTCGGGTTTCGGACGGCAGGCTTTTCCCGCTCGGTGAGTGACCCATCCCCAGGGAGCAGTGTGTGTGGTCTGGCAAATCCCAAATCCGCGACGTCCTGTCCCCATGGCTCGGAAAGACCAAGATTAGCTTCTAGCCTACATAGCTCAATAACTCTTTAATATTCGCTTTGCTACGATACACTGTATAAGTTCACCATTTCATTACAGTCCTCACTTGGAATCTTGCGTACTTTATAAAATTACAACAAAAATCTATTCACGTGGTCGCCCAAGATTTATGTGAATTATTCTTATATTATTACATATATAATAAAAATGCACCTTGTAACGTGGCGACAGCGCGGCTCGTTACAACAGGTAGATAATTGAAAATTTATCTCAGGTATTGTATACTATGAGAATAGACTACAAAAATTATTACTATTTTTGGTTAGTGCTTTATGGATCATCGACGTTGAGCTCATATGACCGAGCGTGGTGAGTGAACTGTAACGTTCTGGCCTCGCATTCAGGAGGCCGAGGGTTCATATCCCAATTGGTTATGCAGAATTTTTTTCCCGAAATCCCTCCTAGAAAATTATGGAATGGTTTTTACAAAGGCCATGGACGAAGTTCTTTCTTCCATTGCACCCACTTTTTTTCCACCTCTAATGATTTCGATGTCGAAGAGACATAAAGCTAAAAAAAAAAAAAAAAAAAAAAAATCCATCAGAGCAGGTAAACGAGTTTTCGCTCTTTGTCCATAGATATCACTGTTATTACAAACTAAGATGAAAGATTATTTATTTTTGTTTGTATAATGATACAATATGTTTAACCTTTATATTAAAATTGCAAACCAACCATATAGAAAGGTACGTATTTTGTTTAAATCCTCATGTTGATTATTAAAATGCTCGGCCATCCTCGCAAGTTTTCACTATGTTATGTGAACAGATGGGGCTGCCATAGAATGCTAAGAAATGAGATTAAGTATATATTTCGTTTGAATCTACATGGTACTTATTAGTTTTTTATGTTCTACTCTCTGTAATAGTTACAAAATAACTTAAAAGCAGGCAAGATTATTTAATAATCAGAAAAAGTTTACACGAAAACGTAGGTTATCGCAAAATATATCAACAAGTATCACGAAATACAGCAATAAGTATAGGATAAAATGTTATAATTATTATTTAATAAGTACGCCAATGCAACTATTGTTGGATTTTATTTATTCTCGGATGCGTTTAGCCTATCGTCATCTTCGGCCTACACTGTTTTTCAGTAATATGTTACTGGATTTTAACTTTTCTACAAAATGGATTTTTTTTTTTTTTTTTTACATATAATATCGTTTTTGAATAGGAAGGGATATACGGAATATGGACGAGGCACCAATGGGCTATTGTGAGGAAGCATCCCAGCTTTCGCCAGGAGCGATCTAGGTAAACCATGGAAAACATAATGTGACATACCTTTACATTTCATCGTTTTTTTTTTTTTAATTTGTATAGGTTTTTTGTTTTCACATTTCATAAAACTAGAAATCATAATGTAACTTACATTTCCATTTTCAGGTGTGGTGCTTCCAGTATTGTATGCAATAACACTACCTGACTGTTATGCTGGTTAAGTACACAGGTTTATTTATTTCGTATCAGAAACATACAGTTACACAATCACACATAAAAACAGAAATGTAAATGTAAGTTACATTATGATTCCTATTTTTATGATGCTTCCTCTTTAAGCCAGATGAGCTATATTTTATAATTTAATGTTACATAATTTGGCTCTATTTCCTTCCAGGCGGATCTATCTTGAGCAACTCTCTTCCAGTTCACGACCGATAGTATATATATATATTAGTTTTGTTTGACGTAAACAAAAACCATTCTGTACAGAAGTTAAAAACCGATAACATATTACTGAAAAACAGTTTGCGCTGTGGATACCCAGACGAGAGGCAAAACGTGTTCGAGGGTAAATAAAATCGAACAACAGTTGCATAGGCGTATTTATTAAATGATAATTATTATTTTAGCATCCAACTGCAGAAGAAATGGCCTACAATAATCACGTAAAATTGTTATTTTCGTTGATAATAACAGACTGTATAGTTAAATTATTCGTTTTAAAAATTACACTTTTCTCAGAAACTTTTCCAGAGAAATAAAAATTTCCGTAATTTTTGACCGTTTTTTAAAAACTAGTAACAGTATAAAGGACGTAGCTGCTACTCACTTGTCAGCAGCACGGAGTGACCGAGTTCGTAAAACGTTACGTTTCTTCAGAGTGCAATTATGGATGACTGGCGCTTTGTTACAATGCAGGAAGTGTAAGGAGGAGGCGTTTATGCCGACTCCCTCGCACCGTAACTGTTATTTTACCGCCAGCAGAAAGCCCTCTTCTCAGGGACGGGGAGATTTCCCACAGAGATGCTGCGGGCAATTAAAACGGAGTCCTCAAGAGTGCGCTCCATTGTGCTCCACAATTACACTGTGTGCATTCCACCTCGCCACTTTGCCGTCTCCGTTCCCTTCTTCCAGCAACTGTCTCGGCGGTGATTAATGCCTTTGACTACTCTCTCCTTTTTTGTCGTTAAAATATCTGCAGATAAAGACCTGAAGTTATACGAGATTTTTATACGCAGAAGGAAATGTTAATTTTTCCGCCAGAAACCGCGATATTATGCACGAAACAAAGTGCTCCATACATTTTTTTTTTTTTTTTTTTGCTTGTGCTTGGCGACAAAATCATTAGAGACCTTGGCATTGAACAGAGAGTTATTCGGCCATGGTATTATGAAGGAACCATCCCGCAATACGCTTTGAAGTTCGGGAAAAGAATCGAAAAACCAAATCTAAATGGTTAGACGGGGATTCGATCATGCGTTCTCCCGAATGCTAGGTCGTAGCGTTACCGCTCACCCACCACACTCGGTCCCGTTACATCTCCAATTCGTCGTTTCTGTAGGAAATGTAGCACTAATAGAAATCTTTTCTTTTTTACTAAGAGTTTGTTAAATTCTTTTTCCCTCGGGCTTTATACATCGTAGGCATCAAGGTTATTAGAGTAGAGAGAAGATTGGAGACAAAGAACGGTAAGGAATTCGGCCATGGCCTTTTAAACAAACCGTACCAGCTTTCGACCGGATTGATTTCGGGAAACCGTAGAAAACCGAAATATGGACGGCCGGATGAGGATTTGTACCCGAATACCCGGCGCGAGCTTGGTAGTTTGCAAGATACATATATATGAATGCAGGGTATTCGGATGTTGAGTTTGTAGAGGAGATTGGCTAGGTAAAGTTTTGATTGAGGACTTGTGTCCGGAATTGCACAGTTTCCGATCTACATGTAAAATAAAATAGTCAAGTGTTTAAATCTCTCGCTTTAAAACACATATTTTAAGTTTACGTGTGTGGTAGGTACCCGAGTTGGCAAGTGAGATGGCTACGTTATTGGTAGATGATCCCCGCCACTAGAACATGCTTCTATGATGTAATGTCTGCAACGAAGATGGTCATAACCCTATCGAGCAGCTTCTGTAGTAAACCAAGATACAAACAGCTTTGGTTTCTGCTGGGTGGCGAGGGAGAGGAAGGGCGAAAATAGTTGTCTTAACAACTTCTCTGACTTTAAATTATTGATGTCTTTATAAATTTAGGGTGCTGCGAGATAACTGAATCCGTTATTATGTGTGTTGATTTATTTAGTATGTCAGTTCGCGAAACGTCCATTACGCGGGAAGAAATTGGCCAGTGGCTTGTTTTGTGTTTTCTTTAATTTATTTAAAGTTGTGTTGTTTATGTTAATTGAAGCTGAGTTGTGCGTTTCTTTAATCGATCGTTCCCAACGCTTAAGTAAACTTATTTTTAATCGCAGTTCTGTGTAACAAACAATAAGACCCAACGTTCTACAAATAACGTTTTTCTACTTTCATCTTTAGGAACTGCATAGTTTGTGGTAAAAAATAATCTTTGACGTTATATCGTAAAACCATTGTAAAATTAACTGTAAGATTGAAAGCGTTAATATTTTCAAAACTTGTAGTACTGTCAATATTTAATCCATTGTAAAAATATCGGAAAGATGGCGGAGGTTAGTTTGACTTTCATCTGAAGTGGAAAGAACAACTTTATACTGAAATTTCATTTTTTTCCTTACGGCTTTACATCTCGTCGACGTCGAGGTAATTAGAAGCTGGAAAGGAATGTGGACAGCGAAAGGGAAGGAATTCAGCTATGGCATTTTAGAGGAACCATCCCGACGTTCACCTGGTGTGATTTTGGGAAACCATGAAAAACACAATACTGGATGGCACGATGGTGATTCGAACCCGCGTCCTCCCGAATGCGAATCCAGAGCGTTACCGCTCACCCACCACGCTAGGTCTTGAAATTTCACACAGCTACTTATTAAGAAAACGGCAATTATTTTGTTCTTGCGTGCTGTTAAGTATCTTGTTAGACATGCAAACTACCGTTGATTATGCACAGCGGGAAAACTACAGTAGAACAGTTTAGCGGAAATTAGTTTTTTTTTTTCATCCACACGAAATATTCGAGCAAGTGTATGAATCGCAGATTGTTTCAACAACATGAGAAACACGTTGCTTTACACAGATTGAGCGCATTCTTCATAAATTATTAACATCGAGCGTAACCAAGTTCCCCGCATTCGGAGGTTGCAGTGAGCGAGAGAGGGAAGCAAAGCGCTGTGCCGACGTCATAAAACACTTGCTGTCAGTCCGCACCTGCCCTTCTAGTAGGGAGGAGACGGACAGAAGGTGCAAAAATAAACCAACCAGGGAGTTCAACAACCAGTGTGAGTTCTGCGACGCCGCGAGGCTACCAGAATCATTACCTGAAAAAGTGTATTAGCAGTAACAGGGTAATATGTATGGTACCTCCCACCCATTCTCCTGTGTTGCTGTTACTTCCCTCTCTACTCGCCTCGTTTTCTTATGGAGCATCCATAAACTACGTTGCTCGGTCTAAGGAGGAGGGGAGTGGTTGGCTGGAAAGCTACGCTTGGCTACATGAGGGGGGGAGGGGAGAGGGGAACGGTTCCGAGCCAAGCCACGTAGCTTTTCATTCATATTATTAAAATAAGTTGCAGACCATACAACAACATCTGGATATTTATTTCCGTCATTTAATTATCCCTGTATATAATTTACGGTAGTCTGATAAGAGAAAACCGTACAAAATGTTTTCTGGAGCAATAGGGAAAACGTGGCACACGGGCGTGGAGGGGACGGGGGGGGGGGGAGAAGAGGGTTCACAGGAGGCCAAAATGAAGCTACGTGGTTTATGGACGCTCCCTTACCGACTCTACTGTCATGTGTATTTTTTTTTTTTCGCATCATAAAATTTACTTCGTTTTCCACGATAAGAGTAAGAAAACTAACGCTTTCCCATAGTTGTTACTTGTCATAGGTTTCATAGTACGCGTTTGTAATGCACTGTTATTGCGAGTTTTTTTCCCGCAGTTGCTTATTTGGTTCAAATTCTTAATAATAAGGATAATGAAACTGATACCTGGTGGCCATTCGGGAGGACGGGGATCAAACCCTGTTCGGCCATCATGATTGAGGTTTTTTGTGGTTTTCCTTAGTCACTCAAGGTGAATGCTGGGATTAGGGATGTTCATCCAGAAAATGCATCGATGTTTTTTTCGATGTGATGCATCGAAACGTTGCATCGATGTTTCACGATGCATCGAATAAAAACATCGATGTTTTCGATGCATCGAATAAAAACATCGATATATATATATATCGGTTAATAAAGGTTATGGAAGCTTAAAAATTAGACAAAGATTAGGAAACTAGCAAAATTAAGTATTTATTTGAATTATATTTTTAATTAGTCTTTTACAAAGGCAATTTGAAATTACTGGGATTTATAAATTAGAAATTCGAATAGAAAGAGAGATCGATCGAATCCCCGTCCGGGCATCCAGATTTGGGTTTTCCATGGTTTCCCAAATCACTCCAGGCAAATGCCAGGATGCTTCCTTCAAAAGGCTATGGCCGAATTACTTCCCATTCCTTGCCCCCCATCCTTTCTCGTCTCTAAAGACCTCGCTGTTAGAGAGACGTTAAGCAGATAAAAAAAAAAGATAGAATAAAAGTAAAACGAGGAACGCTGAAAGAGAGGCAGTGTTGGGATTCTAATCTAATTGGAATTTATAAATCCAAATATTTTCTCTCTAAACTTTGAATAAATAAAATAGCTCGTCGGAAACACTTTCTTTGGTCTTGTTTGATTTCCAGTTTCTTTGAACTAGTTTGTGATGATCGGTCCAAAGACTGAAATCTTCCGATGTTTTGTCTGAGCTATCTGAATCAGATTCTGTTCGCATTTCTTCCAGCTCCCTCTTCATCATATCTTTGATCTTTTGAATAACTTTTGAATCCATCGAGTCTTCAAAATGTAGTTTTTTGAACCGTGGGTCCAATAAGGTCGCGATAGCAAAAGACGAAACTTGTTCGATAGCACCCATCCATTTGTTGATTTCTTTTAGGACGAGCTTATGTACTTCCATCACTAAAGGTTCATCAGTCTCAACTGATTTAAGTTTTGAAAGCATGCAGTGAACTAAAGGGATCACTTTACTGCTGATACAATATTTATCCCCAGATATTTCTTTAGTTGCTCAAGTGGGCGTAGTATGTTAAGAAGAAATGACGCGATATTTAATTCCAAATTAGTCAGCATTGGAGGTGCTGTTTTATGGCAAATCAATATATCACTTACAACATTTATTAGCTCCAAAAATCTTTGAATCATATAATATGTGCTATTTCAGCGTGTTAGTAGGCCTTGTATTAACTTTATTTCAGCACTTACTGACTTTCTCAAATCGCTTGCCAAACAACTGTGTTTAAAGAAAGTAACAATAGTCTTTATTTTTGACAATATATTTTCTAAAGGTATTTTGAGAATATTTTGAGCACCTAAATTAAGTGTGTGAGCGAAACTAGGGATGTGCTTCTACTTTCTAAATCCTAATTCCACAGGTTTTACCATATTTGGGTCGTTATCAGTAACGACCGCAGAGACTTTGTCCGTATCAAATCCCCAATCGTTGCAGGTCTTAAGGAGCATGTCTGCTGTCTGCTATATATTCCGATGAATGACTTTCATTGAGTTGATAAACTCCTAATGTCATTGATTCGAACATTGTGTCTAGACCAAAATGCGCTATGCACGGCTGAACATATATCACTTGTTAATGTGAGGCGTTCAGCATTTGAGAATTTTGATTTTATTAATGTTGCCAAGACGTCATACTTGTCATCAAGCCACCGTGTCATAGTTGCTCTGCTGGGTATTTTATAATGAGGAGCAGTAACTTTAAGCAAATTTTTGAAGCCTACTAGGTACTTTTAGCCTTGCCCTAAGGTGTGACTCCGCCCTACAATGTCGGGAAATTTCATGTCAACTGTAATTTTTTGTTGTTTTATCAAAATTAAATTAAAAGAAAAATGTGATTTTGTAGGTGACAAAATAAAATATAGCAATACAATTTCCTGTTTTTTGTTTTGCTTTATAACCAATCATATAACATAGTTTTTTTTGTAATTTTATCCAAGTTAAAAAAAAAATAATGAGATTTTGTAGCTGACAAAATATCGTATAGCGATACAAGTTTCGGTTTTTTTGTTTTGCTTTAAAACCAATCATATCGCGTAGTTTTTTCTTGTTTTATACAAGTTAAAAGAAAAAATTTAATGTGATTTTGTAGGTGACAAAAATAACGTATAGCGATACAATTTTCCAGTTTTTGTTTTGCCCTAAAACTAATCGTGTTACATATATATTTGTGTTTTTTTTATTCAAGTAAAAAAAAAATGTAATTTGACATTTTAAGTGACAAAAATAACGTATAGTAACACAATTTTCTGTTTTTGTTTTGCTTTAAAACTGGTTCTATCACGTCGAAGAAACGCATGTGTTCTTTCGATGTATCGAATGAAAAACATCGATGCATCGTTAAACATCGAAAGTAAACGATGCATCGGATTGATTCGATGCATCGAATAGTAAACATCGATGTTTTCGATACATCGATGTATATCGAGCATCCCTAGCTGGGATGGTTCCCTACAAGGCCACGGCCGACTTCACTTCCCCCCTCCCTCCCCTTTAGATTAGTAGGTTGAAAAGGGTCCCCTAGACACTCCAGCAGCCCGCCTCCCATACATCACCTGGGAGGAATGAAATTGTTTTTTTTTTAAAAAAAACTGATACCTGAATGATTTTTAGTCGTAGGTGTTTCGTCTATTTGAGGTTACATCAACGAAAAATCTGTGATGAAGGTTTATACCCTTGGTTCTATCGTTACAGAACGTGATTTTGCAATTTACATTAAGTGCTGTGTGCCTTGCGAGCAGTCTAGAAGCTCAGTAGTTAAGGCGCTTGCTTGCAAAAGTTTGCTGCTACGGTCCCGGGTTCATGAGTGCAGAATTTTGAAGAGTTGTATTTGATGTACGCCATGTCGTTTCGTGGTTCGTATTCCACGTTAAACTGTAGGTCCCACAGGGAAGTATCTGGCCGTCCTGCCTCTTCACACAATGGCTTAGTACGCCTTTGGGTTGTGGACTAAGTTATGTGCTTTCTATATTACTTTTGCATATTTTGTTGTATTTTCTCTTTTCTATAGCTCTGTGGGATTTCGGGTGTGTTTTTTTGAAGTTGCTGAAGAGATGTGCCGAAGAAAGGCTAAAACCGCATGACGGCAACCGCCTGGTGCTTGTCTTAAATTGGTGGGCCAGATTGGACTTGGAGTTGAGGCTGGCAGACGGTGTAAACGACTGCAGCTCACGTCCTGCGGTAATTACGAGGCTAATTGGGCTGTTAGCAGGGGGGGGGGGGGGGGAGGTACGAGAGGCCTTCTCGCCTGCAGTATGGATCCTGCCAGCACCTGCAGACGCGAACCGGCTCTCATTACAAATTTCGTATATTGCACTGCAAATAAATCCAATCCGCAAGGGAGCGTCCACAAACTACGTGGCTCGGTGTAAGGATGGAGGGGTTGGCTGGAAAACTACGCTGGGCTACGTGGGGGGAGGGGAGAGAGGTTCCGAGCCAGGTCACGTAGCTTTTCATTCATATTATTTTCCACAGTTAAATGAGATTCAGAACACACAACAGCATGTGAATATTTATTTCCGTCATTTAATTATCTCTGTATGAAATTTACAATAGTCTGACAAAAGAAAACAGTACAAAATGTTTTCTGGAATTAATAGGGAAAAAAGTTGCGTACTTGGGGGGGAGGGGGTTAGAGGCAAAAGCCACGTGGGGCTACGTAGGAGGGATTCACAGGAGTCCAAAATAAAGCTACGTAGTTTTTGGACGCTCCGTAACCGCTATATTCAGAAAGGAAGAAACATGGCCGCCTTCTACAGTAAAGTACCCAGACAACATCTTTAGATGTCAGACACAGGACCAAAATTGGTGGACGGACAATGATACAGTCTGGATGTCTGGTATTTCAAATTTCTGTTTAAAGTAATCAATAGATAAGCGGAAAAATATCAGCAATTGCGAAGAAGACTTCTAGGTTTCTGCGCATATACAGTATAAACGTGCTTGATCTTCTACTGATGATGATAGAAAATGTTTAGCAAATAATAACCAGAAGACTGTGAGCATTATATTAGCTGCTACAGTAACAATTTTTTCACTATATATTAATTGGATGACGAGGGAGTGAAAGAAGCAGTTAGTATTTCCAGCAATTACAGTAAGGACAGACTAAAGTTTCTCCTTTCTCGGTGCTATTACAAAACAAGTTTTAAATCGTGACTATCTTCACCTCCATTTGAGGTTATGCCTTTTTCTAGAGTCTGATTTATCGCTTTATGAAATGTGGACGTCATTAGTTCAAGGTTGAGATCTGGTTGAAGAAAATACCATCAGGCGTCCAAGATGTTCAATCAGACTGAGTTTCAAGAACCTGGCGTCCCATTCTAGATTTCTTCACTCTATTGTCAGTCTTGAAGGCACAGAAATTGTTTAGAATATGTGACCCTGAAAGTAGTGCTTGATTCGGGCAGTCTCCTAATACTAGTATTGTGGTGTAACTAAGGATTGCAATCCCGCAGTGTTTTCAATCCCGCGGGATCCGTGCGGGATTGGTACAAACAGTTTTTTAACGCATATATTTAAAACATTTACTTAAAACGTTAGTAAATTAAATAATAATTAAATTAATAAATAATTTTTAATGTTAAATGATAAAAATTAACAGTTAACAATATTTTGATTGGCAAAATGACATTAAAACTTTTTAGCGTGTTTTAAGTGTATTTCGAGGTTTTAAATTTTTGTTTTTTAATCTAAACCAATTTTTAAATAAATAATAAAAATGGAAAATATTGAGTCTTAGGTCGTATTATGTGCCTTACAATACATCACATAAGTTTAAAAATATGGTTTGCTTAGTGGCCAAGTTACCAGAGTTTAAAAAAAAAATTATAAATAAACATTCCATAACACCGAGAAAAGCATTCCATTTCACAAAGTGAAGTGAATATACTCTGTAAAGTGTAGACTTTGCTCAGAACAAGATTTCATAACTTTTTGTCACTGCACAAGCACGAGACTTGGCCTTTTTTGCGTGATTCATTATTATATCTCCTGATTCCTTGATTGATATTACAGTTGATTCAATGCTATTAAAAAAAACTACTCACCAACACGTAAACTGTCAAGTATTTCAGATTTACTTATGTAGCGTAACGACGTTTTTAGAGTGGAAATTATTATTTTTTAGTAAGAAAGGAGACTTTCTCGGCGAATGATTGCAGTGAAGTCCTCATAGGTTGTATCTCCGGATTTCATTGCAAACACACGAAATTACAGACGTGAGGAAGACGGCGGAGGCAGCCGTCGAAGTATGGTGTTCCTACAACACAATTCGTCGATACACCCGTGAAAATTTCATTATATCTTTTTTTACCTTTAGTCGAAATAATAACAAGGAGAAGAGGGATTAGAAAATCGTACTAAATACACACCATAACTCAAATTACTGAAATGTGTACTCGAAACAAACGTAAGTTTTGATGAATACGTAAAAGTGTATTTATTAACTTACGAATGACGAAGGTTCACAAAAACAAACGCTTGTTCACATGAGTCAAATGCCAACTGGAAGTGTACAGGCATACAGTGCAAAATATCCGACAGAGACCGAGTGGGGCAGCGAGTTACGCAGACTGACACGCGTTTCCGCCAGATTTCGCGGATTGCGGATCCGCTTAATTTTGTGCGGGATCTGCCAGACTGTCTAATGATGCGGGATTGCGGGATCCCGCTTTGCTGGATTACAATCCCTAGGTGTAACCGGTTATTGTTGTTGTTGATGATGATGAATGCAATTCAGTTGTCTTCAGCGTCCCTCAACAGTCGTCACAGATTCTTACGGATTATGGACTGGAGAGAGTCTTTCACAGGTGCCCGTTGTTAACACTCCGTATTGGTTGAACACCTTAAGCCGCGTTCCCACGACGTCTTGTAACGAAGGCGGGACGGGACGGATACTCAACAACACGCCATGGGAGCAGGACCGACTGTGCTAGCGGAGACGAGACGCAGCTACCCACTCTGTGTCGGTAAACATCACAGGCGTGTGTAGAGGTGCGCTGTTTCCATCGGTTTGCAGCACAGGTGCGCACCCCTTCTGTTGCTGTAAAGTGCTCTCTGCCAAACGACACTAGGCAACGTGATGAGGATGTGGTGGCGAGGTAGGGAGGCCTAACCTGCGGCGCGCGCTCGTCCCTACACTTCGGCCAATGAGGTGCCGCCTCCGTTACAAGAGATCGTGGAAACGCGGCTTTACAGGGACCAAGACATTAACCGAAGTACTGACAAATGATATCAAAAGAAACAAGTGGAGCATAGCAAATCCGAAAAACAATTATATTTATTCGTTGTGCGACTTTCAGATACTAATCAGCATACTTCTGATACGCGTCGTTTCTTTAATCCTACGAGATAAATCAGTAAAATCTGAAGTATGACTTTACCACCACTAGTTTCCTTTCTATTGACATTCTATTGACCTAAGATCACTGAACATCTGTAGTGCATTCCGGAAGACACATTTGTTTCGTTAATTTATCTCATTACGAAGTGTTCGTCGTGTTGGTTCTGTACTAATCATAAGTTGTGAGCAACAAGGAGACCGTCTCACCGTTGATGGTATGGGTGTGGTCCACACATTCTCTGGACAGCCCTGGTAGAAGACCCCAGGCAGTGACCCTAGCATACAATGGCTAATCCTCTCCCTGACTGACAGCCATTGTAATGACTTGGCGGAGCCAATCCCAGTGCGTAAGGCCCAGGGATTCTCCATGCATGTTATATTAATTGCGATTAGTTTTCGAACGAATGTTCAAGAAAAGTGACAATATACGAGTGTAGTTAAAATATATGGTTATGATTCAGTACTTACAAGAGTTACTAAGAAGGAATGGTAGTAAACAGAATGGCAGGTGATTTGGATCTAAACGGTAACACTACCAACTAACAGTGGCACCAAAGATGGCATGTAACAAGAAAAATTATGAGTAATTGTAGTACGATTAAAATTAAGTTTCGGTTGTTTCCCTAAACAACTGTATAAAATGCCCCTAACACCATCCCCTTTTTGTGGATGTGAAGAGTCGATTGAGGGAGATGTAAATCACATAATATTCACATGTAAAAGACACTGGCAGCAGTCTTATAGGCTTCTGGAAGACCTATTGCAACTAGCCATAAAACAAATGTAACGAATCATTTAGCTACGGGTGACCAACGTGTCTACACAGCCATTGTAAAGTTCGTAGTAGACAGCCCAATAAAAATTTTAGCCAGCCCGAGCTTTAAGTGTGATAAACAATGTAGTACTTACCCAAACAGCAAAATATTGTTACCATTTTGAAATTTTTGCAGTGCAGTGAAAACGTAATAAGATTTATTGTCTGGAATATAGGCCTACTATTTTACAGTACCTTGAAGTGTGTATTTTAAAATGTATTTTTTATCTCTAAATGTGTTTATAATTTGCAAATATCTAAGAATTCAGCTCTTTGATTTGATAGACTGTGTTGTGTAACATTTATCAGTATTAGCAACCATATAAAATAACCATTGAAACTTTGTACTGGCTTAATATGGTCCTGTCACATGGCCTTTTTGAAGGAAGCATCCCTGCATTCGCCTGGAGTGATTTGGGAAAACCATGGAAAACCCGAATGCGAGGCCAGAACTTCTTGACGTCGAGATTATCAAAATCATGCTAGGGGTAAAGAACGGAAAGTAATACAGCCACGGCCCTTTGAATGAACCGGCACAGCATTCATCTAAACTGACTTAAGGGACCCATGCAAAACCGAAATTTGGATGGCCAAATCGGGTAACAAACCGCTTACTAGGCTCGACAGAAGAGAGGAGACCTGAAGTTTGCAGGCAGCACAATTGCAGTGCTCAACTGCTCATTACTTTTCGTGCTATTCTACTACAATGATCGGAAAACATCTGTTTACACTCATCTCGTTCCCTATAAAGATCGAATGTCTGTGATGAGAATTTTATCAACAAATATGTACATCAGAACAAACTACAAAAATATTAAAAGCAGTCAGAGTACGCAATGATAAAGTGATTGAGTGTTAGCTAGTCAAGCAAGTTATTCTAAAACGTTGCAAACGGGACTGTGATCTAAACCGGGGATTAGAATAAAGAAAACTTCAAAGGATGCGTAAGATTGAATACTGCGCCTACAGGGAGCCAGATTTAATGTTTGCTCTTGGCATTCCGAGTATTCAGTTTCGAAATTCCAGTAGGTTCATCCAGATTTTGCCATCAATGTTCAATGGATTCCAGAGATCCAAAAAAATGCCCGGATGATTCATTCATAAAGGTTGTAGTGTTATAGAATACAGTACATGCAACGCACCAGTTTTCGTAATTGCATTTGGGGTGTTGAGCGTTAGCAAGTTGGTGGACACCCCAGAGAGCGGTCAAGGTCGAGTGAGATCTGTGCAGTGTTGCCATCTGTTGAGAGACGACTAAAACGTGATTTTTGTGTTGTCTCCGCCACTATCCAACGGCGAGTATTGGCCGGAGACATCCTATTGGCTCCCGTTTTTGCCCGCAAAAAGGAACTAGCCACGGTATGGGTGCAAGGAGGGACGAAGGGAAATTCGTCTCATAGATTGGGGGAGAACAGATCTGAGCTGATGTGGCAAGATGTTTATTCGTCGAGATTAAGAGTGTTAGTTTTGGAAGTTTCTTCCTCCGGAAGCAATTCTAAGAGTTTGAGTTGTGAACACAACCAGCTCCAGTAGTTTGTTGTAGATTTGAAAGTGTCAACTAGTGTCGTACAATGTCTGTGGCCTAAGGAAGCTACTTTATCATTCGTGCAATACTACGAGGCGCAGAGAAACGTAATTTACCCATTGCGTTTATCGTATTTTGTATAATACCTGTCGTATTTTCTATGATTATACTCCTTTTTAATGCTGTATTATTCTTTTAATGTTGGAGCTGGGATACAATATCGTTTTGAACTCGTCAATGAGTGAACTTTCAGCTTAATGCTTATTAGTTTCTTCTTTCATATTTGAAATAAATAGTAAAACTTCTATGACTTCATTCCCTTTTATTAACATGTTATAAAATATTTAAAGATCCGAAGATATACAAGTCCTTTGCTGGCAGCAACTTTTAAAGCTCAAAACGCACACACGAACTTTTTTACCACGCTCGTCCGATCTTATTGCTATCCTCTATGTTTTCTCAACGTTACGGTAGCAACCAATTTCTTTCTCAGAGTAATAATTCTTATTCTTTTCTTTAGGTAATCTGTTATACCATACGTTCTCAAACTGCATCGAGTTTCATGTGAAACGTCACGAAGTGACCCTACAGAGAAATCTGTCGAGAAAAAGAGGACTCATGCTCAGACTTCATAATATTCAGTTGAGCTAGCGAGGTATCTCAGAAACTTTCTTTGATTGAAGCTTGTCTGACAAACTAAGAGCTAAATCGAAAAAAATGTTTGCTTTGAAATTTGTTTACTGTTGTACAAGCTGTAATAATGAACAATAAAAATTATAGGTTTCCATTTGAAATACTTATGTTGGCTTTGAAATGACGTTGAAAACTCGCTCTAAACAAAACTAAATAAAGCATTTTGCTTTCCCTCTTAATATCAATAAGCTTTTGCTTAAAACATTTTTTCGCAGATAGTTGGTTTTACAGTTGTTTTAAAATATCAGATTACATGTTCTACCCTTTATATTTCTCTCTCTTTTAATAAAAATCTCTGACAAACGAAAGGCAGCATTAACGATATTTAAAAATAGATTATGTGATTGGCGCTTGTGGCAAGGAATATGTTCGCCTTTTGTGGCTTCGACACGTCTTAATTTCAGGGTCTTCTTTACATTGCTCCCATCGTCCCGGGCTTCCGTCTTTGCGTCACGAGCACCGCTTCCTTCCTTGGATGAGTAACACAGGGCCCAAACTCTTCCCTTCAGAACCACTATACGAAATGAGAACCTCATAATAATTGCCATTCAACTTTGTATGTCCAAAAAGTGGAGTACTGTGTGCAAAACAAGATTCTAGCATCTATCATTTTCATCTATATTATCAAAACGTGTCGTCGTCGTCGTCGTTGTTGTTGTTGTTGTCGTGTGTGTGTTTTTTTAAGTTAAACTTCTCTGGAAACGGTGGGAAATGATTTGGTAGCGTCACGTGTTATTTGCGCATGCGCTCTTAACGATACATTGATGCATGCAGCTAAGATAGTGCTGGCCGCACTAAGCTAATGTTAAAGAGTGAACCTTTATTTTAAAGTGTTAGGTGTTTATTTAAGTGACGGAAGAACACAGAACTTGACACCCATGCTCGCAGACAGACTCGAACCGTACCCTTGGCACCGTAGCCCCTGTGCTACTGGGTTCGGCGACGTCAAATTTCGCCCTCTATTCAACTAAGCCGCCTGCATAACTGCGTCGCGTCGGGCGCGTGCAGCGCTGATGTGCGAATTCCTACTGAAGCCGTAAGATCCCTTCACGCGAAAGGATTACAGGCCCACTCAGAAATCGTGCCAACTAAAAACTCTGTGAACAAAGATACTCCTTTGGGGGTCTCGCTGTGTATATTTATGCATGTTTCGTTCACAACCGCAAGGCTGGTTAGTTGTTGCCGTGGAAGGCGTACTATGTAAGCCGTTTTACGCAGATAGAACGATCAGTTCCTTTCATACGTGTGTCTAGTGTAAGTGTAGTAGGTGTCTAGATGACCGCTGTGAGTATTGTTAAGTTCAGTGAGTTTTTGTTGTTGTTGATTTGAGGTGGCAGAGGATTGGGAGCAAGGAACTTACCAAGGAATTCGACCTTTTTAGAAAAAACAATTCCGGCTTTGGCACGAAGTGATTTTCGGAAAGCATGGTAAACCGAAAACTGGATGACCGGATGAGGTTTTTGAACTTACATCCTCCAGAATATCAGGCCCGCTTTTATGTATTGTTTTGTTTTTAATACAAAGATGAAAGAAAAAAAGAGAATGAAACCCTGTCTGGTCCTACCTTTTTGGACAGACGTCATGTATTACGTCCAAATCCGAGGTGCAATTCGTCATCAATCGTGTAGTGTGTTCTCCATACTCTCTATGGAAAGATTTATGATTCAACCCTGTGGCTTGGTACACAATTTGTTGATTAGGAATTGTGCACCATCACCTCTCGTTCCTGTTGCCAAGTTCCAAGTAACGAAAAGTTTTAAAAACTATCCACTACGAAGGTTGATATGTATATAGCGTAAAAAAAAAAAAAAAAAAAAAAAAAAAAAAATCGAGCGTGTGGGTGAGCGGTTAATACTCTGGCCTCGCATTCGGGAAGGCGCAGATTCAAATCCTCGTCCGCGCATCCAGATTTTTTTTTTTTAAACACAATAAAGCATGTCGTATTTCACACAATAGTTCATTTCTGCCGTTGAGAACTGCAGATGGCTTCCAGAGAAGTGCCTAGGGCAGATTCATGGTGGCGGCTGAAACAGGTTTTAGAGTGGTTTTTCGAGACAATGGTCGTCGTGAGTAGCGGCTCCGTTTTAATTGCAACTCCTAACAGTACTGCCTATACAACTCAGCGTTTTTCTACCTGTTAAGATTACTCCCGCGAAGTTCTTTATCATGCTCAGTTGTACAAGTTTAATCCTAGACCGTCTTCATGTAAATTTGTTACGTCAGACTGTGGGCAAAGATTTTATGATAAAATTCAGTATGTGCTTTTAGCCTTGTGATCAAATTAAGGATTTACCAAGTAATGTATTACAAATAATTTTAAACGGAACGAAACTTTTCGAAGAAGCTAATTCTGTTTCCAGGTAATGTATAATATCTACATTTTATCATAAAAGAAGTAAAGTGAGGAGTGATTGCTGTTAAATTGATGATCTTGGCTTTAACGCTTATTTGAAGGTGGGGGCGAGTGATTGGTGTCGCGACTAAGAAGATTATCAAGGAACGCAAAATAAGCAGAACCTGTCCAATACCATATTTTTACTGGAGATCTATGCACTGCCGAATTCGTGGTCGTTAAGGAATATATTGACTGTGATTTTTTACATTTGATTGCAAATCGTGTCAGCTTTTAGCGGCTGTAATTTTTTTTAAATCCTTTTAACGCGTAATAATTTTAGGACGAAAATATAGGTCATACCGGCACTTCGTTAGGTGATTACGAAAAACGCATAAAAACCATGATGGTTATAACCGTGATTTTAATCAAGGTGGGCTTCAGGGGAACATTGAACTACTACCCTGTTGTTTCTGGTGACCATCCAAACTAAAATTTTTTTTGATTGGGTCTGGAAGAAATTTGGCTTATGCCGAATGAAACCTAATGCGTAAACCGTAACTGACCACGTTGATATTCAACTACCAAATAACCAAATAAGTACCTCAAGCCACAAATGAGTTAATAAACGGGTGAAATGGCATCACCATAGTTACACTAAACAAACCTTCTCTATATTCTGCACATGTAATGGACAGGCACTACAGAACATCAGTCATTTGTTCTTCGAGTGTTCTAATTTTCCCAACAACAATCAACTTTCTGTATGTGTCACGTAAGAACATCGCAGCCACTTCCAACCAGGGTTACAGTTATCTCACTACAAATAGCAACCAAATCTACTGCATCATAAAGGACTTTATTAACCATCAATATATCTGTAATCATGTTCTATAAAGCGTCTGTTTTTACTTGTTACTCCACCTGTCTGACTGTTTCCTCTGCTTGAGACCTAAGATCATATAAATAGTAAAATAACTCCTCTATCCACGTGTCGAAATTACCTTACAACATTTGCTTCATTTAGACGGCTGGAAAGATTGTGGAACCTTAGTATGTCCTACTGCTGATTTTTGAAGGTTCACTTGTCAAAATTGGTCCTGCGCCTAACTCAGTTGGTTGCAGTTCGTGTCGCATTACATGAAGTTTTCTTGCGACGCAAAACTTCTGCAGTGTAAAATGTTTGGATCAAACAACTATTTGTTTTGTTTTCGACTGGAAGAAAAGTTCTATGAGGGTCAGTTTTGTACTGTTCTTGAAATGAGTAAGACAAGAGATACTCTAAAATCTGTGTGCGTCAACATCAACTCCAGCACTGCAAAGGTATGTTTGTTGTTCCCGATAAACGATGGAAAACATAACTGTTACTAACCCATGAAATAGAACGCTGTGACGTTTGCCAGTTCGATTGACGTCACTAATGACGTGTTGACGGCGACATTAGTTCGATGACGTCGGAATCCTTCCTGTTGGCTGAGGCGTAAACCTATTTCTGATCGCCTGGCCGTGTCTGAGTTGAGGGGTTTTACGGGCCATAAAATTGGGTCTTAGTGACGCTGGCGATACACGTTTACCGCCCTAAAAAGACTGGCCACGGACATAAGGTTCCTAGTTAACTGCTTGACCTACTTCTTCCGCAGCTGTCGACAACTAGTACCACTGAAACTGCTATCGGGTATGTTTCCTAGTTCTTTCATAATATGTTAGTCGGAATATGTGGGGTAGGATCTGTGGCGCGTCGACATCGCGTTCATTAGCGCTTGAGTTTCATCATTTAGTAGCAAACATCTTGAAAAATACCTTGTTGGTTTTGGAATTAATTTGTTGCGTGTTTAGAGGAAAAAGAAAAAGTCTACCAAGTGAGGTAAGAATATAATTCAGTAGTCTTTATGTCCTTGCTGTTGTCTCGTAAATTGATACAAACAGAACTGTTGCCAACGTTTGTTGTCCAATTATAATGTACACACTTTGACAGTAAATTTGGCCGCCGCTGAAAAATACTATAACTATTATTTTGCAAAATCTGACATCAATGTCATCCCAGGAAACAGTATTGGAATACTGGCAAGCCAGTATTGCGTTACTGTTTCTTAGGATGACATTGATGTCAGATTGTGCAAGAGTGTTAGAATTTTTCAGCGGCGGCCAAATTTATTGCCAAAGTGTGTACTTTGCTGTAAATTTTCCCTTTTTTTCCGTGGTACATCAAACTGCATCTCTTTGCTTGTTATAATTATTTACAAATGGTTGTGATATTTGTAGCGGTGGAAGGAATATAGTCGTCTAATTAAACATATGATTCAAATGATAAATTTACGTAAATTTTTTCTGTTAAGTAAGAGATCCACCATTAAGAACAATAGCAATAAATACTGATACGCAATCAAGTCAGCGAGAAATGCGATAGTGATGCTACGTGTATATGGCAAACGATATAACGAAATATCAGATTTAGCTTTCATTAGATAATATCTGTGGAGCATAACGTCTTTATAGTAACGTATTACGAGACTTTCAGCTACTACTCAGATATGGGGTAACTCCAAAAATCTTGTTAGTTTATTAAATCTTAAGACAGTTATTGCGAACAGGGGTTGTAATGCAAGGTCCAAAGCAAGGTGCTTTGGAATACAACAGCAAACAACAAACTAAAAATATATAGTACTTAACAGCTATAACAGTAAGTTAAAATTTAGAATAATAATGATTAGTATTGTTCTAGTTTTTGTTAGGGAAAATGTTCCAAAAGTTAAGAGATGTAGTGAACAAAATCAGAAAATTGTTAAGATTATTTTTTTATCTTGAAAATTTAAAAAGAATGTGAGACTTTTTTCCTTGTTTATCCGTAATGGTTGTTACATTTAAAATAGTTTCGTAGAAAAAACATTCAATATATTAAGAAACCCAGTAATTACGCCGAAAAGTTTCTCCGATTAATTTTCAGACTTTGCACTTTTGTCACCACTGACGGATAGAAGTTCTGCTTCAGTATTGAGCGACATCAGATAACTATATATTGACAAAACAGTAACGGTTTATGAGTACAGTTGAGAAATGCCTAAAGCTATGCAGCTGCCAATGCCTGGAATTGGCACCAAGAGGAATGCCATTGAGAATCCCAACTTAGATTTCATTGGAGCAACATGTCTCCAAATTGTGGCGTATTTTTTACGACGTTTACTGGTACTGGGTGTAGATATTTATGTCTGTTTTAGAATGCCACGACTTTTTTTCGCTGTCCAGTTTTCAGTATGTACTATTACCACTAGCGATATCAGGAAGAACAAGTGGAAAGCTTATTACCGTTGGTATCAAATCCAGTAAAACGATGCAATGCGCATAGGTGCATAGGTGGCGGTGCTATTCGCTTTTACGTTCGAAACACTAGTTACTAGTATACCCCCTCTGAACTTAACTTTCTATATCAAGGTCATCACAATGGAGACGACTATTTGGAGCATACATAGTTACAGCTCACAAATGGAATACGCTACACCAAGTCCTACTATGGATTGCTAGGACAGGCAGTAATCCATAATCCATATACTGTGAGACTGCACGAATCGCCGAGTGTGGTGAATACTTTACAGCCGTAGCTTCACAGGTGTCTTGGTTTAATACCTTCAGTGTTCCGATGAAACAATTCATTTTACTGTCCCTGCATAAAAAAAATTTGTAGCTGGCTGCGTCTGACGATATATATATATATATTTTTTAATGAAATCACATAAAAATTACCGAACTGATCTTCATGGGTTTTTCACAGTTTTAAAGCTTAGGATCTTAAAATCTGCGGTTCGTCTTAAGGCTGTAAGTGACCGAACACTGGAGCAAGAAATTATATCTTCTTAACCACACAAGATATGTGCCACAGATTCTTAATACAATTGAGATGTTGCATACCAATGATTCTCAACACATCAAAACTTAACATTCCGATAAGGGTAAAAAATTCGATAAAATAACGTTATGAACGTTTCTTCCATGCTACTATTCGTAGTTTGTGGCGCAACAAAATTAGCTTTATTAAAATTCATCCCATTAAACTTTGGTTTATCGTCATAGCGGACTTTCGACCTTGATCTTTTAATTCTATAAATAATGTCGTTGACATTTTTCTCTTTTTGCATTATGAATATGGAAATTGTTTCAGTTTTAAATTCTGACATCAATTTACAGGCAGAAGATATCTTAAGAAAATGTTAGTCCCAAAATTAAGCATTTGACGAAGAAAACAATACAAAAAACTTCAACTAAAAATTTACAATGTTCGGGGACACATAATGGGAACCACTTTACGACACTGTGGTTATTATTACTATTATTTTACGTCTGCGAAATCTGAGATTTCAGAAGATATTTAGCTAATAATGCTAGTATAACCCGCTTCCCCCAATTCCTTCCTTGTAGTTGTGGGCGTTATATGAATTATTTGATATTTTTTTCTCTTCCTGGTATTAGTTTCTTCAAGTTATTTTATCACTTAAACAGCTCGTGGCTTAATACCAGTTCCAGGTTCAGGTTTCGTGCCAACGCAGTAATCCATTTATGCACTGTATACTTTCTTTTTATTCAGCAGAAGGTAATTCTCTTGTAAACTTCAAACCAATTTCCAGTATCACACTTCGCTTTTTATTACCAGTACTTATCTTTTGGTATTATTTCAATACAAATATTTACTTCAGTAAACCAACAACACATTAATTATACAATAGTATCTCTTCAAGCCCTCGAGCTTGAACTTTCAGCATAGTTACAGGTGTTTTTTCCGCTCCACCAAAATCAGCTTCAAGTCATTCCTCCATCATCGGAACCGTCTCTGGAGTCATCCAGTCAAAGAGTTTCTTCCTCTCGTGGCTTGATGATCTTTCCCCTTTGAACTCAATATCGCATAATTAATTTTACAGTTATAACTTTTATAAAATGGTTTTGATATTAATTTATACAGACAATGAGGTGAAGTAAGTCAAATGGTCCATGCTGCATTTTAGCATATCCACAATCTTCGTTAATATTACTGCTTGAAACTCCAAACTTTTACCGTAACTTCTCGTGTACACCTAGGTCACTTGAGTTAAACTGCCAGCAAATATTTGTGTATATTGTTTGTGAGTATAACAGTGGATCATTTCGTCCATATGACATCAAAGCAATGTCATGGTCGTGAGCAATGTCATGGTCGTGTGCCCGATAGTGTAAATGAAATGTAATACACGGAGGTCTGAACATATCAGACTGTTTGTGACCCGCTTTCTTATTTTCTGAGGGTGTGACCTTGGTTGTGGGAGACTACACGGAAACCCTGTTGTGGTGCAGTGGCCCAGCCATAAGAGATATGTATGTCCCACGTGGGTGTCTGGGTGGGTCTTGCGTTGTCGTGGGAGTTCTTGTTGACGTCTGTTCTCTGTGGCTGGCTTACCGGTCAGTTGTTCTTACAGCACGGCCGCAGCTTGGTGGTGAACAGAAGAAAAGATTCCCCGTATTAGTGAGGTAACTGTGCGGTACTCAAAACTATTGGAACACAATTTCTGACCTTTGTGCAATGATCTGATGGTACGTACTACGTAACTGTTTTAATAAACTGCTAATACTGTCAGCAGTAATCTACTATATAATTTAGTAAGCTCACTCACTAACCTCGATAGCTATTGGCTGAAGAAAGGTGTCACGTGTCAGCCTTCGCTCGCAAATCAGCGACCAGAGATACTGTTACAACAAATTCTTGGTTATGTCCACAATTACATTAATACATTCATGAAGTTTGATTTTCGTAGCGTTTCATAGTTAAAAAATGTCGATAAACTTTACGACTGAAAAAACGTCGAACTGCTTTTTATTAATATGTTAATATATCTTTAATGAAAACAAAAATAAAAAAAATAAAAATAAAAAAAAAAAAAAATATTAAAATGCTTAAATTACTCATGACCTCTGCTGTAATATTATTGACAATTTTCACTCCGGCCTACGCTAAATTTCAATTTAATTAAAATTATCTCTAATATTGCTTCTTGACCAAAGTTAATACATTACGGTTTATTTACTTTTTAGTGTTTTACCGACCACTTTGGTTAATAGCCTTTGTTCATGTTCGCCGTACGTGAGTTATTACGTTATTTAAAGTGGACATCCGACCAAATATGTAACCGAATTTAGTATTTTGCAAATAATTACTTTGGTTTTAATTATTTATTAATCTGTATTAAGTTCTGTGGCCGTTACAGACACTGTGGCAAACGATTACATTATGAATGTTTACCCAGCCTCAATAAAAAAAACGTCATGATGCTTTGGAAGCAAACAGAAATTTTTAAAATTTTACAGAGTGAACTTTAAGGCTCGGTGCACACGAGCGTCATTTAACGTCGCGTGCACGCCGTGTGCACGCCGCGTGCACGCCACATCCGATGCACACGTAGCACGCGGCAGTAGGCGTCCCATTGACAACGATGGATGTATGGATGTGTATAATAAGAAGCGGGTAATTTTTGCGTGAATGTCTCATAAGTTGCGAGGTCCATTCATAATGGGGAGAGGTCTCCGCCAAAATCTCACGTCATTTTACAGGGGAGGGGGTCCGGAATTCCGGAAAAACACCTCACGAAATTAATGGACGCCCCTTTTCAAACTGTTATGTCATAGCTAGTGTTCAAATGTGCCTCAGTACTCTTTTATTCTTAAACTTTCACTTCTAGTGTTTTGTTTATCAAGCTAGAAATCTACTTTTATTTTTGTTTATTGTACAATTTCAGGCTGGATTTATAACTTTTCAAAAACAAATTTGTCACAAATTATCAAAGTCTAAAATATTTACAAGTTTATTTACTCTTTTGTTGATAGATACCTGGCAGTGGATGTGATCAGATTGATATACATCTTTCATACAGAATTGGACACACGACAATTGGAAAGATTTTGAGGAAGGTTTGCAGTGCTATTTGGGAATGTTTACTTGCAGAATCATTTCCAAAATTAACAGAAGAGCGGTGGAGAGAAATTTCTGAAGGTTTTCAAACATATTGCCAATTTCCTAACTGCTTAGGAGCCATTGATGGAAAGCATGTGAGAATAAAAAAACCAAGGATGAGTGGATCTCTCTTTCATAATTATAAGAATTATTTTTCAGTTGTATTGCTAGCTATTGCGGACTCAATTCACGAGTTCATTTACATTGACGTTGGAGCTTTCTGAAAGGAATCGGACAGTTGTATATTCCAAAGAACTTCTTTTTATCAGAAGCTTGAAAATAATGAAATGAACATTCCAAGAGGACAACCTCTGCCGGGCAATGCAGGTCCAAAAATGCCCTTCTATTTTGTTGGTGATGAAGCATTTTCCCTTTCACCAAATATATGAGGCCTTACAGTGCTAAAGTTTTATCAGACAAAAAAAAGGATTTTCAACTACAGATTGTCACGCACCAGGAGAAATATAGAAAGTACATTTGGCATTCTATCCAATAAATGGAAAATGTTTCATAAAGCAGTTAATGTAAATCTGGATTTATCTATCCTATTAATAAAGACGTGTTGTTCACTTCATAATTTTGTAAGAACGAGAGATGGGAACAACATTCAAGACGAAATGAGTATAGAAGGTTTCGTCGATATCGGAAAGGACGCTTCAGTTCCAACAAGAGGAACTACTAAGCAGTCAATCCAAGCAAGAAACATAATTGCTGATTATTTTGTTTCCGATGTTGGCAATTACCCTGGCAAAGGAATTTTATTTGAGAACTTCTGTTTATGTAACAGGAATTTAGCATAAATTTTGTATTTATGACATTTAAAATCTAGATTGAAAAACACTTTATGTAAGGATTTATAATAAATTCGAAATATTTTACTTACATATTTCATTTTTGCCTTTGGCGTCCTTCTCCTCGAATCCCTCAATGAATGTCCTACATATGCTGATCCATGCTCCTCTCTTCTTGACTCGGTCATAGTGTTGTAAAAAAACAGTTTTTTTTTCTGACGTGAAAAAAAAACATGAAAAAAAACTGAAAAAAAACATGTTTTTTTTTCTGGGACATGTTTTTTTTCATAACTACTATATTTCAGATTTTTAAGGCATTTATCGTTTAATATGACTGTTTTAGGGTTTATACTAAGTACTTATCTTACTTTTAAATCTACTATATTTTTCTGGTTCAGTAGAAAAAAAAATACAAAAATATTGGTAAAATCGACTGAAGTTTTCTTTTACGAATGGGGACTTCCCGAAATGGCTAGGTTGCGTGAGAATGAATCCCCGTTCCCTATTGTTTGGATTGATACTCGCTATTTGAACTAGTGCTGCCAGGCCCTACAAATTTATCTGTAGACCTGCGAATCTTTTCAAAAAATTAGGAAATTTAACTACGGTTTTTTGCCTCTTTTTATTACTTGTTGTGCTTTCCTTATATTCGTATACTTGTTAAACTCGCAGCGTATAGTGATACTGAGTCACTGTCAGTAATCTTATATATATATAAAAATAGACATGTTTTTTCCTATATTTCACTTTTCAGCCACCACTACCTAGCACAGATCACTGATGTTTGTGGGTGGAAGTAGCATGGAATTTCCTGTCGTGCACAACGTTGGCCGAATGCCGATAGCTGTGGGGATGTGGGAGATATAATGATTAAAGTTGGTCAGTGCAGGGCGTTTCCATATTTCGACCAAAAATTCGTATTTCCGTATACTTCTCTTTCCTGCCACAACTACATAACATAGACCTTTGGTGTTTGTGTGTGGTAGTAGAATTGTCTTTCCTGTCGTGCACTATGGTTGTTAGATGTCGGTAGCTATGGGGGTGTGGGAGAAATGGGGGTTGAAAGTGGTCGACCTGTGGCAATTTCATACTTCTGCCAAAGACAAAAGTGTCATGGTGTATCACTTTTCAGCGAAAACTATAGATCACAGATAACTGGCGTTTGTGTGTAGTAGTAGCACAGAGTCACCTTTCGATCACAACAGCGGCCGAATTTCAGAAACTGTGGTACTGTGGTAGATATGGTGGTTGTAAGTGGCCGACCAAGGATATTTTCGTATTTCGGCTGTCTCCGCATATGTCACTTTTCTGCCACAACTACATAGCTGAGAGCATTGGTGTTTGTGTTTGGTAGTAGAATCGTATCTCATGTAGTGCACTATGGTTGTTAGATGTCGGTAGCTATGGGGGTGTGGGAGAAATGGGGGTTGAAAGTGGTCGACCTGTGGCAATTTCATACTTCTGCCAGAGACAAAAGTGTCATGGTGTATCAGTTTTCAGCGAAAACTATCGATCACAGATCTCTGGCGTTTGTGTGTGGTAGTAACACAGAGTCACCTTTCGATCACAACAGCGGCCGAATTTCAGAAACTGTGGCTGTGTGGGAGATATGGTGGTTGTAAGTGGGCGACCAAGGATATTTTCGTATTTCGACGAAAGGCATGTGTCTCCGCAGATTTCACTTTTCTGCCACGACTACATAGCATAGAGCATTGGTGTTTATGTGTGGTAGTAGAATCGTGTCTGTTGTTATGCACTATGGTTGTTAGATGTCTGTAGCTATGGGGGTGTGGAAGATATGGGGGATGAAAATGGTCCTCCTGCGGCAATTTCATATTTCTGCCAAAGACGCATGTGTCACGGTGTATCACTTTTAAGTGAAAACTATCAATCGCAGATCACTGGCGTTTGTGTGTGGTAGTAACACAGAGTCTCCCATCGATCACAACGTTGGCCGAAATTCGGTAACTGTGGGAGTGTGTGAGATATGGTGTTTGAAATTGGTCGATCATGAATATTTTCGTATTTCATCCAAAGACTTGTGTGTATCCGTAAATATTACTTTGCTGCCGGAACTACATAGCGCAGAAGACTGGTCTGGTATTTGTGTGTGGTAATAGTATCGAGTCTCCCATCGTGCATCATGGTGGTTAGATGTCTATAGCTTAGCTGTCAATATGAGTTCTTTACAATCACGAACGAAGTCGTGGGTACCAGCTAGTTATGAATAATTTCCTTGCAACCATTGGCGTAAACCAACGATTGAAAACAAATAAAGATCCTGTTTTGTATGATAATAGATTTAAATTCAAACTTAAAAGACCGTAATACAGAACTATCGGCGCAGTCTTCATTCACAGTGTGTACTTTGCTCACAATTTAAAATTGCAATCTCAAAAGCTTTTGCATGCAATAAAACCAGTAAAAGAAAATGTAACTATTTCTGAAGGTATGGATCTAGAGGGGACAGAAGAAGAAACAGAAAATTCCAACTCCGACCGAACTAGTGTTGGTAGTACTGATACTAGTGAATGTGGTACCGACATAGAGGGTGAATAAAAAATTATGTTACCTATATAGATACATTTATTAATCATTATGTAAGATATTATATGATTTAGTAAGGTTTAAAACACGCATGTAAAATGTAAGTTCCATAAATAAAACTATAATTTATCGATCGGCCTGGAAAGAACTACAGCAACAATATGTAGAATTAAATTCTAATATATACCTCATTAGGCTTAAAGAGGCTACATCGTGAAAAAAGGATCGATATAGCTGCAATAATTAAAATAAAATAAACAATAATAAATTTATCAAATATATTGTTTTCTGAAAAAAAAATTTAGAAAAAAAAAACAAGGGTGCTAGGTTTTTTTCATGTTTTTTTCATGTTTTTTCACAAATCTGAAAAAAATCGTTTTTTTTTTTTAGTTTGCAACACTACTCGGTCATGATAATTTTCTGACGCGATGTCCCAAATTTCTGGATGAGTCTCAATTTCACCGATAAAATGTTCGATGTCTATATTTTCTGCCATGCTTGCCGCCGCACTAGCGTGTTCTGCCGCCCGTGTGCACCGCTCCATTGGACACAATGAACTAGGAGACCGCAGTAGCGTGCGCGGCGACCCTGCGGCGTGGTGGGCGAGAACAGGGAAAAACGACCGCTGGGTCGCCGCGGCGTGACCGTGGCGTTACCGCTTGTGCGTGTGCACTGCCGTATCTGTTCCTGTGTACTCCTAGACGCTAGCGCGGTTTCTCGGCGTGCACGCGACGTGAAATGACGCTCGTGTGCACCGGGCCTAAGGGTCAAATCCAAGAGAAGTTTGTATTTCAGTAAGTTCAAGTCTACGACCATTGAAACAATTATACGGTAGCACGATCGTCGCTCTCCGTGCTTAATACGTCTGTTAATACTTCTGAGTTCTTCAAGCCCAAGAGATTTTATTCACCCTAAAGGTGAGACACAGGACAAGTTCGTATTTAGTCAGATCATAATCTTTGGTTCTCTTCTTGAGACATAGTATCCGGACTCCCTACTTTTGGGGACACCTTTTACTTAACCATATCCAATTCTGCCAATAAAATTCTAAACCAATGCGTGCGAAGATGCGGGTAATAGCTAATACTGGATAACTTTAAGTGTATATTATACAATTAACACGAGATTTACTCTAAGTTCCAGATTAGTTACAGTTCCTGAAACATTTATGGAGAATTCCAATAAGTTTGATTTTTCCGCCCTTATACAGCGATGCATACAAAGCCTTTTGTTATCTGTTGTTTAGTATGAAGGGTAAATAACTTTTCGAAGTCATCCAATATCTAGTAGTATTTGATGACAAACTTTTTCGAAACCCTGACGTGTAAGGCAAACCTAAGTGCCTCAGACAAACTCATTCTGACAACTTTGTTGCAATGTTGCTATTTGTTGTGGTTTGTAAGGTGATCGCAATCTAAATAACTATTGATTCTTGGTATCGGAGTATTCTTCTTCTTTTGCTATAGTCTTCCAGCAAAGATGGTCGCCACTGTAATACTTACGGATTTGATACAGAAATAAACTTTGTATGTCTTGAAATTTAATTCTTTTTTATTTATGTTCTCACAACGGTTCCCCCGAAATACCAACAATAAATTCTGACCGTGTTTTATTTGGACAACGTTGTGAGCCGACAGATTGCAAGGCTCAAATTTCCGCGCAGGATCGATCAGTTCACTTTAAACTCAGCAGCTATTACTTCAAACATGTAAATCCCACTGTTCAATTATATTAGTTTCATTCCCTTTTTTTCTCTCCTTTAGACTTAAATTAAATTGTAACGTTATTTCAAATAAAATTGCCTTTTCTCTTTAACACCGTTCATAACATTACTACGCCATCGCTAGTAACAATAACTCTCCTCCAAAAGCGTATAATCGCTATCTCATCCACTACTCTTTTCCCCGTTAGTTGTATGCACATTTACTTTCTTAATTATACTTACATTCATTACTATTATTTACACCCTAAACATTACGGCTATTATTTATAAAATTATATTTCGGTCTAAGTGTGTGGAACT
Source organism: Vandiemenella viatica (assembly GCA_031002005.1). NCBI lineage: Eukaryota > Metazoa > Arthropoda > Insecta > Orthoptera > Morabidae > Vandiemenella > Vandiemenella viatica. The sequence goes on from JARYHS010012519.1 coordinate 160,545,577, forward strand.
CTTTCAACAATCTCTCGCTAATTCTACTTTAAGCGCTTGCTGTGTTACAACTTGTTCTATCCAATGTTGAAACAAATGATTGAATTAAATTATAGATTCATACGTGCTAATGGTTTCAACCACCTGCTAATAATTTTAATACTACTTTGCTGATGATGTTGTTAGCTGTGAAAGTAAATAAGCAGACACCTTTAGAATAAATGTCATCTCACTTGCTCTGCACTTCAGAACGTATTAAACGTATTTTTGTATGTGAGCCGATACCGGAGAAGTCTACTAATACAAAAACATAAATATGCATCATATATTGTTATATTATTTTGTTTGAACAATTGATTTATGAATACCTGCGCAGGAAAAAGTTTCGACAGGTAGATCTTGTACTGATGTTTTATTGTGTAGGAAACTAAATATTTCGGTCGAAATAACTGCAACTCTTGCATCTCAATACAACACAAGCCAATTGATATATTGTTGGTTATAAGCGTATGTAACGACCCGTTGATACCTCTAAATCCTGATATTGTATCAGTAAATAAGTTTTCTGTTCTACCGTCTCTAAGAAAAATGAAAAAATAATATTTTTCTCTTATGCCATTCCAGTCTTGCAAGTACGTCAACTAGCTTACTTAGTGCAGCAAAATAGCTTGTCTGTAGTGTCTGTTAACACCATCTTGAATATCATGCGGTAATTTGGGATTAATTGAAAATTGCATTCAGCCATGTACTCCCTGCAAATAAAATGGGTGGAACGTAGAATTTAATTAAAAGCGTGGAATCTAAATAGATGAGGCAAACACATAAATATCGATACTCCACGTTCCACTTGTTTGGCTGCTCACTGGAAACATTCCAAGGTCGATAAAATTATGTAAAAATTCTGAATGAAAATGTGATAAGGTTCACTGCTTGACACTAAAGCAATTATTATTATTATTATTATTATTATTATTATTATTATTATTATTATTTTTTTTTTTTTTTTTTTTTTTTTTTTTTTGCGGCTTTCAGATTGTGTGATTTTGTGAAGTGGTTTGGCTCTCTATCGCTCTATTGGTGCAGTATTGTTAATATGAATGACATTTTTTGAACTGATAACTGAATTAGTAACCAGTCAAATTGTATAAAACTTCACACCAAGGCGAAAATCTGCAGTAATATAGGTCTAATGAACTGGGACAAGCATGCTATATGTCATAACTACGGGTCTAAAAGAGCATGTAATTTGCTGCTTTACTTGATGGTGGTTTGATGGTTGATATGGTGTAGTTGCTTCTTGAATGATCACGAAATTATATCTAAGATTTATGCCTGATAACATTTTGATAGCTACCTCTAGGAATCTTTAGAATGATAGTTGCTTTTAATTTTTTTTAAAAAAAAGGTACATTGTTGCTTACTGTTGAGAAGACACAGCCGATTCATGAGGTCTTGGGCTCCTGATTTTGAATCACGGCCTTTGTATTATATGTATGAGTTCTCAAAATGCTTTAAAACTGTGTAAAACTTTGAAATTTTAAATTTTACAGGGCCGTTCCGCTGTTATGATTCCACATTAAGATACTAGAGTCGTTATCGAGTATTTTTTTTTTTTTTTAGCTGTGTTATTCTTCAATAGTCAAATGATAACGTGAGCTTTCTGTGGATCCTTCCCCCTCCCTCTCCCCCTATTTGTGTTCACGTAATTAATGGACGCCCCTTAACATCCTCGGTTCGACTATATAAACACAATTGTCCTCTTCTAACAAAGAATTGTTGGCTGCCTGTCGTTCGATCGATCGATTATTTGTGGCTTGAAAAAAAAAATGAGACCCGATACAGGACGAGGCTTTTAGGAGGGAGAAGAGAATAGGAGTGGCAACAGTGTCGCCAACATTATTTTGTTGCAGTGAGCCGTGTAGTGCGTATGGGACGCTTGAATACGATAAAAGCTTCGCACGTGCGCCTCGCCCCGTATCCCCTATAGCGGCCTTTGTCTGGATCGGGGGTTAGAAGTGCCCATCCCTGTAAACTCAGCTCCCGGCTGGATATCCTGCCCATTCACTGCGTCCGTGCGGTGAAATATGCCAGTACATTGCTTCGGAACACTCTGTTGCGTTTTATGTTGCTTCTTCCCTTCATTGTCATTATAATTGTTTTGAGAAACAGAATTTCTACGTAGCAACTGAGAGGTATTGTAGCTCAGTGGTTCAGGCGCTTGTTCTCAAAAGTGCGCGGTCCGGTCCTGCATTCAAATCCTGGTGGGCCAGGGATTTTTAAGAGTTATGTTTGATGATATGAACTGTGCTGAACCGCGGATTTCACGTTAAACTGTAGGTTCCATAGGAAAGGAACTGGCCCTTCTACTGGCACAAGAGTGTGCCTCCTTCGGGAGGATCCAGCCAACCTTCGAGTTGTGGGCTAAAGTGTAGCAAATCTGTGACTAATTTTTATATATATATATATTTTTTTATCTATGCTTTAGCAATGGTGGCATTAAATCCATGAATGGGATAATTAGCAAGCAACATATTACTGCATTGAATCATACCGACAAGAATCTGAGTAATTTCGGGAAAGCTTGAAAAATCCATATTTGCGGGGCTGGACAAGGATTGGAAACCTGGAACACCGCGGTTCACACATCACCAGATGATAAATTTATACCTGGACCACTTAAGGAATGTGTTGCGGAGGTTCCTGATGTATTTTATTTTTGGGCTGAGACCATTGAACTTATTAATAACTGATGGAGTTTTAATTCTTTTCGCAATGATGCCTATCACGGCATTTTATATAGCTGTTCCTATTATGATGTTAATTGCTTTGATTTGATTAAATGTTATTTCTGTTAAAATGGCCCAGTTAGAGTCAGTTTAATTCTCACTATTTCGGTTGTAATGTCTGAAGTTAGTAGGTTACTTTGAGATTGGTAGTGACTGCAAGTTTGGCGAGAACTTAAATCTAGGAGAAGAGACAGGTGGGAGCTGTACCGGCAAGTAAAAAGAAAAAGAAGAAAAGCTTTTGCAGACAGTAGGCTGACATTACATCCTCCTTATTTTTTGTAAGCTATCCTAAAGTAATGATGATGATGTTCTCCATACCTGTTGATACAGGCATCCCCTTACAGGTTGTTACTACCCCAAAGCAACACCTTGGAAAATATTAACTGGGTGGTTTAGCCTTGCATATCTTAATTATGTTACCTTAGTGTTACTTTTGTGTTCAGTGTTGTCTAAGTTGTGAATAAAATTCGAAGGAAGGAAGAAGGTCAAGTCGGTGCCGACCTATTCTTTCAAAAGCCACAAAGGGAGCCGCAAAGCTTTCGTACCAATCTTCAACAGTAAGGATGTCTTCAATCCATACTCTGGGAGCGTGCACAAATTACGTAGCTAGGTCCAGGGGGGGGGGGAGGGGGAAGGGTTGGCTGGAAGGCTACGCTGGGCTATGTCGGAGGAGGGGGGTTTCCGAGCCAAGCCATGTAGCTTTCCTTTTATAACATTTTTTACAGTAGTCTGACATGAGAAAACAGTACAAAATGTCTACTGGAGTCAAAAGGGAAAAAAGTTATGTGCTACGTGGGGGGGGGGGGGGCGGAGGTAGAGACGGAAACCACGTTAGGCTACGTGGGAGGAGGGGAGAGGAGGGTTCACAGGAGGCCAAAATGGAGCTACGTGGTTTATGGACGCTCCCTCTCTGCAGAGAGGTTTGGGGTCTAACTTAAGACTTGGTGCTTAATCTAGTCATTAGGAGTTTTGTACCACCACCTCTCTTAGCCTGCCAGCCAGGTCATGATGATGCACCAGGACTAGAACTAGATAACCCCGTGTCAGCGCCTCACACCATCTCGGCTTGGGATTCACCTCAACCAACGGCGCAGGCGCTCTAAATTCAACATCCTACAAATATATCACCAGATAGAAAAAACTCGCCAACAGCCCCTTTGAAGGATTTCCATGCCTCCCCGAAATCGCTCCAGGCGAAGCCAAAATAGTTCTTTAAAATAATTAGGGATAGTGCATGGAAGGGAAGAGATGGCCATGAACAAAAGCTGGCACTCGATTTCATGCATGAAGGAGTAGCAAATTTTCTTTTGTGGGTGAGAGTGTCAGAGATTGGAATAAACTGCAAAGGGAAGTGATAAATAATCTACCGAAACGATAATTGTAGTTAAAATTCGTGAATGGCGAAAGTAGACAGGTGAAAGAATTTACATTCAAGGTAGGTCGAAATAAAAAAATAATAAAATGTACGTACAGGTAGAGCAAATAACGCTTCAAACTAATATGTATAATCCTATTGGTCTTATCTGCAAATAATAACAATATAAAGTGTAAATAGATGAGTATGGAAATTGCCAACGGGGCATGTGCTCCACTGCAGTGAAAGGAAATTCTATTCGAAGGCCAAAGCCAAATTTCTTCCCGTTCCTGTCCTCAATTCTTTCCCGCCTCTGATGCCCAAGATTTGTAGTTCTGCTACCTAACTGCTTGACGACAAGGTAGATACCGTCGTTGACTTCACTTTGCCGCATTCTGAAATTGTAGGAACGGGAGTTAAACTGGCCATGAACTACACTGAAGGACCATTCTGAATGTTTCGTCTGTTGATCTCCGAAGTGCGTGGGACGTCGAAGCGTGCCGAACGCAGTTGGAATCCAGATGCCCCGGAGTCGAACTACTTCGGCCACTCGAGTTGGGAAGGAAGGTTATTTGGTGAGAGTACAGCGAGTGGAGGGGGAAGGTCACGGCTGGCCGGGCCTGCGGCGCAACTTTCGCTCCTCTGGACTGACGCCAAACCACAGCCCAGCACCTAACTACACCCCAAAAACAAAAATACTCTACTCAATATCATGTTAGTACCTCATATACCGAGCGTGGTGGGTGAGTGGTTACGTTCTGGCCTCGCTTTCGGGAGGACGCCGGTTCGTATCCCCGTCCGAGCAGTCAGATTTGGGTTTTACATGGTTTCCCCAAATCACTCCAGGCGAATGCTGGGATGCTTCCTTCAAAAGGCGATGGCCGAATTCCTTCCCGTCCCTTGTCCCCAGTCCCATCCTGCCTTCGAGGCGTAAAGCCATAAGTAAAAAAAAAATGTATATATATCTCATGGACATACTAGACACCACCTGTGATTGATATATATATATTACTTATATTACTTATGGCTTTACGCCTGGTTGACGTCGAGGTCATTATAGGCAGGATGGGAGTGGGGTCAAGGAACAGGATGGAATTCGGCCATGACCTTTTTGAAGGAAGCATCCCTGCATTCGCCTGGAGTGATTTGGGGAAACCGTGGAAAACCCAAATCTGGATGCCTGGACGGGGATACGAGCCGGCGTCCTCCCGAATTCGAGGCTGGAGCGTTAACCGTTCACCCACCACGCTTGGTATGATTGATATACGATGACTAGCGAGTTTGGTGGTTTGTAGTAGGATAAAAGAAGAACCAGCTGAATGATAGCAATTGTTTATTTGTCAACTGAAATGGTACCTAGCAGAACACTTAAAACGTCTTGCGAAACAATTAGAAAAGGTGAAATGTTTTCCTAATGAAACAAAAATATTCATAAAAAAAGCTCCTCACTCTAGAACAGATGGTACAGGTGGTTGACAGGCATTATATTTTTAAATACCGTACTCCTGTTGTATAAGGCTATAAGCAGTATAAGGTATAAGCGAAATTTTAAAATGAAAAGAATAATTCAGTGACCAGGAAAAATCTGGTATTTCCAGGAAGTGAGGATAGGACAGCATAGTTCCGACAGTAGCCTATTCATTAATATCGTTTCCACTTGGCATCAAAGAGAGCACTGTTCGTTTAAGGATTATGTTACTGACCGTTTTCTGGGTATCTTGTAGTAGGTGTGAGGTTTCGTGGAACATAAAAGTGATGAAGTAAACAACAATAAAAGTTGTCAGGTATTGCTTATTTCATTTTGTGCATGTAGATCGATGGTATAATGTAGCATCCAGCTTACAGCAAAATTATTATCCATTTAGTTATTAAATATAAAGAGTCATAACTTTAAATAGCTCATTTGTAGTTTGATAACTGTGTTTCAGTAAGATTTCAAAACATGCTTTTAGATTTATTGCGTCATAATGGTACAATACAATATGTACCAGATGTTAATAATAAACACGTAGGTACAAGATTAGGCGCACATAAGTTAGCGGCCTGCAGCATTATTTTTGTCAATTCGCTGGCCCTCGGGTTGGAAAATATTGGGAAACGCGGGCGTAAAAAATACAGTTTATTAATATCTCTGTGATATTGGTGCTGCTATCTAGCGGTAATGCGATCACTCCTTATCTACGCCAGCGAAGCCCAGCGGCTTGACTCTGAACTATTGCCTGCCTGTGACCTTGATTGTTAATATTTTTGCCATTTATGGGTTGAATTTCGAAAAATACTTTTCTTAGTTAATGATATTACCAAAGCGGAGAACTTAATCATCGATGTTGGTTAAGTATGTAGGTAAAAAGGTACCTCCTCTCAAATATATATATATATATATATATATATATATATATATATATATATATATATATATATATATATTAGAAATATTATTCTCAGTCCAGTCGCTTGATTTCTGTCAAAAGCAATGTTTTATTTTGAAAACTGAGTTTTGAACTTTTAATTGATTACGCAGTATACTATGGAATGTTCTTCGCTACAGTGGAGTGTTTAGAAGTTCTAAGCAGGCATGGACCAAGACGGGCATTGTGGGATCTAATATAAACGATGGTTGTCGATGACCCCTTCACCCCCAACGACAACACTGATTACCTTTTGGTAATGGGAGCAACAACCGAAGAAGGATACTGACTCTGCTAAACTTATGCTTTAAACAAAATCCAATTTTTCATATACGTAGTATTTTTTATTTGTTCTTACTTTTCAATATGGCCAAAAGCATCGTGAAGGTATGCCTATGATACATGTATATTTATTTCCCATAGACGATCTGATCTTCATTTGTTACGTGACAGACAAATTTGAAATAAGTTCATGTAAGGCAAAAGAGACTAATAATAAGAATTTTGCACATTTTCTGTCGTGGTATATACACATGATACGACCACCGTGTTCCGCTTGGATATTTGGTCTACACGTAACGTCTTGACTGACGTTTCACTTGATCAGGCAAGACGTCAGACAAAACTGACCAAAAACTCCTGTCCACATTCTTACGTTTTTAACTTCTGTCTTTGGCTCAGTTTTATTAAAAGCATGGATGAAGAATTACTTTTAGTGGTTATTTCACTATGTCTGATGAGATTAAAGAGTAAAAATAGTCTACGAAGATGGTCCATAGGGAAGAAAAGGTTCTTTCATCTGAATTTGCTTCGGGAATTACATCATGAACCTAAAGACGGGTGTAATTATTTACGAATGGTTACGGGACCTTATTTGAAATTCCTATCCTCTATATTGCTAATTGTTTCTCTTGGGATATCTTTATAATTTAAGAATAAAAGAAGGTCGAAATTTCACAGAGAAACTTTTCAAATATCATCGGCACCAGCACAAGAACGTGGTGACTTCTTAATTTTTAGCAACGCTTTACAAAATACTGAACGAAAAGTATTTTTTTTTCATACCCATTTCTTTTGTATCTCCAAGATACACTTCTTTACACTTATCAAGCAAAGCATTTACTTGATTTTCTTGTCTCGGTCACTGTGGTCATTTGACTTTAACTTGCCGTATACAAGGAAAAATAGGATACAAATCAATGGATAGTGACTACTGTCGTAGATTCGAAAAATCCACCGCGTAAAATGTTTTCGAAAAGAAAAACAAAGTAATAGCTATTTTAGCTCCGCACAAGCTGAGAGATGACTGAAGACTGAAGGGGTCAAGACCGAAAACAATGCTCCCGCCGATCCGTTTTCTGGAAGTCGTCCGTCTTCGTTCAGTTCAGGTAAAACGTCCGTTTTGCTGTCCACACACAATATTTTGTCCGATACGTTTTGCCTGATCAAGTAAAACGTCCGTCAAGACCTTACGTGTAGCCCGGCCTTTAGTGTCGTTGGTAAGGCTTTCAAACTATTAAGAATTAAAGTAGAAATTATTATACACGAGCCTTTACGCTGAAAAAGGATTCGGTTAAAATGAAATGAGAGGAAAAAATAGTGACATTCTCCTGAACCAATTCCTGAAAGCAATGTACGAGTGAAATTCCTGTTAACGGATATAATTCTGAAGCATCACCTTCCACTTGTAAAACTGTATGCAGAGGTAACATCGCACCAGGGCCAACATATGTATACATAGTGAACATTTCTGGTTTCATGGTTTTAGAAGTATATCTGTGTTGCTGAAGTTTCGAAATTAAATACTCAAAAACTAATTGAACTGGTGATTACCGAGCGTGGTGGGTGAACGGTTAACGTTCTGGCCTCGCATTCGGGGGGACGCGGGTTCGAATCTCCGTCAGGGCATCCAGATTTGCGCTTTCCATGGTTTACCCAAATCACTCCAGGCGAATGCCGGGATGCTTCCTTCAAAAAGGCCATGGTCAAATTCCTTCCCGTTCTTTGTCCCCAATCCTATCCCGCCTCTTAGCCGTCGACGAGGCGTTAAAAAAAAAAAATGAACTGGTAATTCGTAAAATTGCATCTATTCGACCCATTTGGAAATGAAACTAATTTCATGGAATAATTTAAAGTGATAAATAAATACGCTGTCAAACTAGTTATATATTCCAAGTTTATACCGTATTGCATTGAATTTTCATGTGGTTCAGAAATTTGCTTAACTTCCGAGTAGATAAGTTTGTGCTTTCGAGTGAGTAAATCTAGGCGAACCTGTCATACGTGATGCTTCAGTTAATCGTGGGAGTAATCAGTCTATTTTAATTACGTCACTGTCAATGGAAGCTGTATTAAGCAGGCTTCCACCGACTGAATTAGTTCTCAGGAATGAAAAGCTGTATGTACCGTTACGATTCCGCCTTTAAAATTTACTAATGTGGCTGCGTTTCACCTTAGAAGAAAAGAATAAATAACTAGTCAATTACTTAACAGTGAAATAGTAAAAACTGAACTGTTCACGAAACTAATACCGAGCGTGGTGGTGTAATGGTTAGCGTTCTGGCCTCGCATTTGGGAGGACGGCGGTTCGAATCCCTGTCCGGGCATCCAGATTTGGGTTTTCCATGGTTTCCCAAATCACTCCAGGCAAATGCCGGGATGCTTCCTTCAAAAGGCCATGGCCGAATTCCTTCCCATTCCTTGCCCCCCCCCCCCATTCTTTCCCGTCTCTAAAGACCTCGCTGTTAAGAGACGTTAAGCAGTTTAAAAAAAAAAATCTAATGTAAAAAAACAAGAGGTTTTTAAAAATATGTGAGAATAAGTGTTAACTGTACTCAAAAAACGTATTGGATATAACTTCAGCTGTTCAGGCGCATACTACATTTTATTCACTTTTGATAATATGGATAATGGATATCCTGTCATTCTGAAATCTACTATGTCTGGTGAACGTATCAGACAAGCATATACCATCTAAAAATCCATGGTTTTCGAGTGCTGGGAGTGTACGAGGCGTAGACTGATATTAGTGGGAAAATTAAGAGAGATGCTGGGAAGGGAAATGATAACTCGATTTCAGGCATAAGGGCGTAGGTAAGGAAACGAGGGATTGGAATAATTTACCAAACATGCTAACAGAAATTAAAGTTAAAATCTTAGAGGACGAAAATAGGCAGCTACAAGAAAGGGTACAAATGGATGTGTAGGGAAATTCTCATCGGAGGATGGGCTCCATCGCAATTAAATAAAATAAAATATTTACAACTGTGTATATGCATTTGCTGATGCCCATCGTTCTTCCACCCGCATTAGGGAACAATACTTTTTTGACGTATCCTCGTTTTATAAAAGTGTGTTACATGGAATAATGGGGAATAAAGAAAGTCTTTATTGACATTGTACTAAGCGGCAAGGAGATGTATTGCAGGTTTAATTGTGGCTGGGACAGCTGTGGTAAAGGTATCTTAATGAGTATTCAACTTCATGGAATACACAGTTGGCGTGCACCCGCTTTCTCCTGCAGTGAATTTGCTCCGGCTCTTAAACAAGTTGGTACTACCGGAAGAGAGAATGTTTGATCGTGAGAAAGTGTTATAAGGGCTCCCAGCTAGATTACTACTGTCGCTGCTTCGATATCAACAGTGGGGAGCTGTTTTTGTTCCGCTGTGCTGTGCGACAGGGTCAGACACAATGCAGAGGGTTACCCTCTTCCCGCTGTCGGGCACTTCAGCGTAACGGGCAAAGCCGCAGTCCATCTGCGGAGGTTAATGAACTGTGCGCTGGCCTTGCTTACCGAGCCGACACAGCTCATTATTGTCACAGTACTGCAAACCTCAGTAACAGAAAATCACTGACAGAGACTAATGCGTTAATTCACTGTGACAAAGGGGACAAAACTGAGTTATAAAGATATCTTCCTATGATGTACAAATTGTGACTAGGGATTTAACGGGCTCCACATCCGCAAGTGCGGAACTTCCGCATGAAATCCTACCTCCGCTTCCGCAATTTTTAACGCGGATGTATAAAGGATGTTTTGTTTACATTTCAATGTAGGCCCTATATTAAACTTTTCTCTTTATACCATATTCTGCCCATTGTCATTTACCTAGCAACAATGTGATTTTTCTCCCTTAGGGGGCATCCACAAATTACGTGAGGTGTTTTTCCGGATTTCTGGACCCCCCCCTCCCCCTTGGTGAGATTTCGTGAGATCTGGCCGGACCCCCCCCCCCCCTCTGGTGAGATCAGATCCGTGAGAACCCCCCCTAGAAATCGCACTCGAAACTTTTGTAGACCTTTTTTTTTTTTTTTTTTTTTAGGTCACACCCTAACTTTTTCACGAAATACCCTCCTAAAATCGACTTAGGCGCAAATTGTAGACCTTTTTTTTGGCTCTACTATCCCCAAATTTTTCGCAAAATCTCACGTGAGATTTCCGTAGACCCCCCCCCTCCCCCCTCGTGAGATTTGGTGAGATTTCGCCGGCCCCCCCCCCCCCCCTATTTCACCTCACGTAATTTATGGACGCCCCCTTACGATATTTCAATAACAGTAATAATGAACTGAACGGTGTTATTACCTAAGCGACGAATTTACTTGCATAGAAAGTAAAACAGCGCATTCACGGTCCGACTTAAAGGATATCCGTGTACAACTACCGTTCACCCATTCACGCTACTTGAAGGGGTCCAAAAATCCTTTCCACTCGTACTTTCTCGCCGCATACCAATGTCCTTATCGCACACTCACATAGTGTTTCCTCCAATCATGAGCCAGCGCCATAGCTCGTCGGAAGGCAAGGACCTGTATTGGTTGTCTGGGAGTCCTACAGGTCCTACATTTAGTCCTGTAACCTCATTCACGACCCATCAAGAGTCCTTTATCGGAAAATCGGATCATCGAAGGTCCTAATGTTGATCTTTGTATGGAACACTAGAGCGGTGGAAAAGGTGGTGGCGAGCACGGAGATGTGTGTTGGCGTGGCATTGTGCTTGAAGCTTGAATTAGTCGATCCGCGAACTCTGCAAACTTCATATGACAAAGATTATTTTTAGACGCGTCCGTGGCTATGTAAATAATTTAATCACTTGTGAAATCGAGGAAAGTCAAAATTAGAAACGAAAACATCAGGGAGAGATTACAAGTGGAAGCATTAGAAGAGATTTTAAGGCTGAAAATACTGCAGTGGTTGGGACATGTTATGAGGATGTGAGAAGAGAGGATATCCAAAGTTGCACTGCGGAACAGAGGGAAGGGAAGGTGGGTGACCAGTTGGAAGACCTCGGGCAAGATGGATGGACCAAGTGAAGAAAGATGCAGAGGCCAAGGGAGTCGTTTGGAGGAAAGTGATGGAGGAAAAACCTTGGGAAGACCGCCAGACCTGGAAGAGGATGTGCAGGATGACCCACAAAGGCGAAAACATCTAATGATGATGATGATGATGATGATTAAATCATCCCACGTTTTTTGTTGTTGAAAGATGTGGCAAAACGAAATCAATATGGCAGTATTATATGGAAATGGACTTTACTTTTAAAAACGTAGGCGTAGAAAATATACTTATTTTGATTCTAGGTTTATTTTCGATACAATATTAAAATATAAATTATTATAAATTTATTTTTTCACCTCCGCTTCCGCAAAACATACGAATTCGCGGATATCAAGCGCTGAACATGCGCATCCGCAAAAATCAGTTCCGTTACAACCATAATTGTGATTAACTCTGAACAAATGTTCTTCAACAAGAAAGACAAATCTGATGTTTGTCTTCGACACTCTTAAGTTGAGGACACTACTAACTTGGTTTTACTATACCGTGATCTTCAAGTAACCAGATGTATACGACGACTCTGTCTTGTTTTTGAATAAATGTACTTGGAAATATTTTGCTCAATTTTTAAGCTACTTGCTATTTTAATGTATTGTGGCTTGCTCGTATCATACCGTCTTCAATTCTCGGCAGTGAAGGCGTGGCAAGGTCAGTGTAGAAATGCAGACCATGGAGAGAGAGCTTCCATAATCTCTCGAGCCGTCCATTCAAAACAAACATTGGATAGTAGTATCGTTGGTAAGATAAGTTCACTTTCATACCAGCAGAGAGCAGTCGCGGGCATTTAGAACGCAACAGCATGTTAATTCTAAAAACGAATGCTACTAATCAAGAGTTTCTTTTTTAGTTTCTGCAGAGTACATTGTTGCTATTACGTGTGATCACAAGGACCTATAACACGAACACGACATACACATGTACAACATTTAAACACCCATGCCTTCGGCCGGACCCGAACCGGCGACCATCGGCATGTGGAGCTAGGAACTCTAGCCCCTACGCTACCGAGGCCGACTAGTTAAGAGATGAATGACAACTCAAAACCAAAAATAATTTCCAGTTTTAATCAGAAACAGTGTGAGGTCCCACTTCATCAGACATTGAAATAATAATAATAATCCAACATTAGTATAACAGCTAATGAAATTGACCTAAGTATTCAAAATTAATAATAGTAATAATTACACAACTTCGTTTTTATGCATTGTATAAATGTATTTTTTTTAATACAAGGCCGTACAGTATAGTAGTATGTGTAAAAAGGGGTAAATTGAAGTTTTCATAATATGTTTTGTTGTGTTGAAGTTGGTAGACTGTAATGGTATTGTTAGTTTAGCCAAAGAGATGCGTATTAATATAAGAAGAATGGTGGTAAGATTAATGAGTGTTTTTAAGCACCGTTGTTTGTATTTGACTACATGAATGCGAGAAGTGTAATTATTTAAGTTGATTCTAAGTGTTAATAAATAGTAGTTGTTATAAAACAACAGATACTTTGATTTCATAGACAAGTATATAATTAAATTTAATAACGTGTGTGACGATATTCTGGGGCCACACATTTATCGTCCAGAGCGCGCTATCAAATACAGAAGAGATTGCAAAGAATCTGGAAGGAGTGGTAATACCGACCAGGATTTCTTTAATTATCGACGCTAAAAAAATAGAGAAAATAGCAGTAAAAAAAAAGGAAAGGGTACCTTGCAACAGTCAACTTCATTTGCCTGGAGATACATTTTTTTACATAATTTTTAAGAAGGCATGGGCGTAGCCAGCTGGAGGGACAACGAAAAATCACGGAAAACCGCGGTCGGGATAGCTGGACAGGATTTAATTCCCGTCCTCCCTCTCTCTCTCTTTTTGAGTGAAATCTCTTTAATGTTCGTCGATGTCGAGATAAAGGTGAGATGTGACTGGGTGCAAGGAATCAGAAGGAATTTGCTTGTGTCTCTTCAAGGCTGAATCGGTGATTGAACCGGTGTACTCCTGAATAGGAAGCCGAACGTTGAACACTCGACCACGAGGATCGGTGAATTACTCGTATGGAGGTAAGCAAGCTGTAAAGCCAAATAAATAGCTTTCTGGTGTATCGTTTCTGCTGATTTATGCGAGCTTCTTCACCCTAGCGACTGAGAATATTTGTTACATTTCCCCTTTGGTTAATCGATTTAATCAAGGCAGGACAGCCAGTTTTGGAGATGGTCCACAATTTCGATTCTAGGTTAGCCCGCGGGCCTCAATTTCGATTGTAGGTTAGCCTGCGGGCCTCAATTTCGATTTCAGATTAGCCTGCGAGCCTTAATTTCGATTTCAGATTAGCCTGCGGGCCTCAATTTCGATTCTACGTTAGCCGGCGGGCCCCAATTTCGATTCTACGTTAGCCTGCGGGCGACAATTTCGATTCTAGGTAAGTCTTCGGGCGTCAATTTCGAGTCCAGATTAGCCTGCGGGCCTCAATTTCGATTCTAGGTTAGCCTGCGGGCCTAAATTTCGATTCTAGATTAGCCTGCGGGCCACAATTTCTATTCTAATTCAGCCTGCGGATCCATAATACTTGCCTGTAGTTACAGTAGATATTTAAATATAACAAAAATATAAGTAACACAGTTTAATTACAATCAAAAAGTAAAAACCAACATTGAGACCTTTGCAGAGGTTTCTTTAATTATAATCAAAAAGTAACAAACATCATTGAGACTTTTGCAGAGGATTTTGAGCTAACATATTCTATACCGCTTCTGTTGGCGGGCAAATTCAATTGCGCTGGCCTGGGTTTGGGTGGCCTTGGATTAAATTATGTTTCTCTGTTCCAGGTAAGTGGCTTCTGAGACGTTGTGCACCAACTCTCAGCTTATACTGAAAGCCGCATCTTGTTCAGCAAGCGCATCTTGTCACTTCCAGGAAGTTTCCGTAAGTCAAACAAACCTTTATGCGAGACTTATTTCTCGTTGTTTTTATCTTATTTGTGTTATGGTACCTTTAAGAATACCTATCACACAGAATTGTTTCTTTTTTTTCGGACTTTACGCCTTGTCGACGTTAAAAAAAAAAAATGAAAAAGGGAGAGAAGCTGCGCAAGTAATGGAAAGGAAATTTGACATGGCATTTTGAAGGAACCACCCCGGCATTCGCCTGGAATGATGTGGGGAAATCGCGAAAAATTGAAATCTGATGTCTGGACGGGGATTCGAACCAGAGTCCTCTCGAATGCCAGGCCCTCGAGAGTTATCGCTCACCCGTCGGGCTCAGGATATTCAGGAGGGCTCCAGGATTAACTTAAGGAAAAGTTAATAGGGTGACTCAGTACCTACCGGAATAACCATATGTAGACCCTATGTACCGGACTTTTTTTGTGGGTATTTTCTACTTCAGTAAATTATTATTAGGGGGCATCCATAAATTACGTGAGGTGTTTTTCCGGATTTCCGGTTCCCCCACCCTTGTGGTGAGACTTCGTGAGATGTGAGATCTGGCCTCACACCCTCCCCCTTTGGTGAGATCTGGTCCGTGAGGAACCCCCCCCCCCCCTAGAAATCGCCCTCGCAACTTTTTGAGACTTTTTTTTATGTTTCACCCTTCCGAAGCCGGTTACACCGCCTCTTTACGACGAAATACTTCCGTTGATCCTCCCCCCCTCCCACTTGGTGAGATTTCGCCGGACCCCCCCCCCCCCCTATTTCACCTCATGTAATTTATGCACGCTCCCTTATTTACAAAGAACTCAATGTAAAACAGCAGAAAAAAACTAGGTGTTGAAAAATTTTATGTTACGGAAATTAAGTTGAGAAATTCCAAAAAATACAAAAAATCTTTTCTCCAGAACCTTATTGAACGGTCGAACATGTACCAAAGTTAATTATGGAAGATACTGAGCCACTATATACAGTTTTCCATTGGATGTCGTTCTCGCAGTCGTCTTATAGAAGCAAAATGTAGAAGTTATTTCGGCTAAAACCTTAACAAACGAAATAACAAGAAATTACCACAACCTTTTTTCTGGTCAAACATTATTGCAGTAACTGTTCTAACAGATTAAAATTAACACTGAAATACTATATTTCCGACAATTTGTTGCACGTTAATTTTGCTACTGTGAAAGTCAACGAAAAGTGACACTCTACTTGCTGCGCCAGCCCACAGGCCGCGAACATTATTCCGGTCCGCGAGATTCATCACGCTTTTACAAAATATTTTTTATATTTCATTTTTAGTGATATGTATTTCTTTACAATGTGCGTTTAGTATCATTATTATTAAATTATCTATGTTTACATGTAAGAATAATAGTAGACACAATAATAACTCTTGTTTCAATTTTCCACTCCAAAAAAATGTCTCTAGTGGGGATATATAATTTTATATGCGGCCCGCGGAGTTATGATGCACCTCTAAAGTGGCCCGCAAGATCGTTTGGGTTGGCCACTCCTGGTCTAGGGGGAGGAGGCGAGAGGATGGCTGGAATGCTATGCTGGGCTACGTGGGGATTTCCGAGCCAAGACACCTAGCTTTACATTCATATTATTTGTCACAGTTAAAATAAGGTACAAAACGCCAACAGCGTGTGAATATTTAATTCCGTCATTTAATTATCTCCGTATGTAATTTACGACAGCCTGACAGGAGAAAACGGCTCAAAATTCCTTCTCGAATCAATAAGAAAAAAAGCTACGTGTCACGCGGTAGGGAGGGGAAGGGGGGGGGGGCAGAGTAAAAAGCCACGTCGGGCTACTTGGGGGGAAGGCAAGTTCACTGGAGGCCAAAATGGAGCTACTTTTTTTTTTTTTTTTTTTTTTTTTTTTTTTTAAGGTAGCACAGAATCACTGCCCCAATGAACGGCGTCGCATTGTCTTCAGCGATGAATCTCGGTTTTGCCAAGTTCTTCGTAAATTCGACACGAATAACTGAAATAACATCACTGATCCTCTCAACACGCGAAGTGTTGTTTCTTTTCCTCCTCCCCTTGACAGTGCTTCACTTTTTCTGTCAGGCAGTATACATCCTTACAGGTAATATGCAAATCGCAAACTTTATGTTTTAATGTAAGTCTTTTACATTTCCGCCAGAACAAGTTTACAGTCGTGCATAGGTCGTTGGCGCTCTGCTTCGGGTGACACGTAATTCTCCTCCGAGCTTTGATACAGCCGCCGGTAATGAGGCAAAACCTTTTTCGGTGACAGTTAACAGCTCCACCTTAATAAATGTTCAGGTCCCCAAAAAGTCCACAACGTACTGGCGCAATAAATGTTTCCGGCTCAAGCTGAGCGCTTAGGTGAAGCGTCAAGTTCTCTCTCTGGAACATACACATTAACAACAAACTAAACCAAGCCTATGCCAGATTACACAAATTGTATCCTGTGTTAAACAAAAAATCATCATTAAAAACAGAGTGCTGCCTGCTAATTTACAAAATGATATTACGGCCACTAATAACATATGCATGTCCTATATGGATGGGGATGTGCTAGCCGTAGCAAATTACATAGAATACAAATATTCCAAAACAAACTACTCAGATTAGCAATGAACGCACCGTGGTATGTAAGAAATAGCCAGCTACACAGAGAGTTAAATATTGCTCACATTAATGAATTTATAAAACAACAAACAATACATTTCATCAAACGAATGAGTACAGTTCCTGGTGCGAAATTTTACAAATTAGGGAAAAGAACCGGCCAAACTAGGCTAAAAAAACGCCTTCCTCAAGATATTTTTCTATCAGGCAGTGATTCCGAAGAAGAAGTGAACCAGCTAATAAATTAAATACCGTGTGGTCTGTCACCTTACATTTGACATCTCGTTTGTTAAGTATAGATCAGATTTTGTCAGCGCTCGAAATAAAATGTATATATATAAAAAGTGTAATTATTTTAAACCAATTTCATTTTAACTGTTTTTATTACTGTTCTAATTCTGATAACTGTTTTTAATACTTTAATACTGACGTTCATGTTGCCAACATTGTTATAAGAATTATTGTATCACTGTATTGTAGTCTCTGAGGGGCCCTGTGGGTTGACCTCAACCATGACAATATGTAAGATATGTTTTTTGTAAAATTCAACTTCGTCCTGTATAGCAATATTGCTGAACGGATAATAAATTCATTAAACAAAAAAAAGTTCTCTCCCTCTTTTTTTTTCCGCTGCCTCTGCGGCTGTGATTGAAGTCTCACTACCTTTGGTAGTATAACTTCTAGGTGTCAGGATAGGGTGTTAATTTTTGGGACACTTTTGTTCCACTTTCAGGGGGAAAACCTGGGTTGTGACCATTTAGGATGATCTTAATGGTGAAAAAACCCCTGCGGAGTTCACGTACTGTACTGTACTACCCTATGTTGGCTGGTGTAGAATACTGAGGGGAACTTTATACTTATGCCATTGCCTCGCCTTCTTACTAGTAATCGTCACTGAGTCATGGAGAAACGCGTGGTCTCCAGCTGACAGAAGCTAGTCAACCAATAACCTAATTTATTTACCTATGCTGTATGTACTATACAAGAACTTTGTATTTAAAACTATCCCTCAGTTAATCTTCGACACGTTAATGTTTTCCGAGTACAATCATCTACTTTAAGCTCCAAAGATGCTGTGATCAGTATTATTGTTATGTATTGTATGTTGAAGACTGATAAATTAATAATGTGTGTGTTTTTTTTTTTTTTTTAATATACTGTGCTGTGGGAGGAAAATTGATGCTGCCGTATCGATATAATGATGCAGATTAGTAATAACTTTTTTTAAAAATAAAAAGCGGTTATCATGTCAGTACTCATCTGAATATGCACTAGGATTCTCGGGCCCCGGGTAATCTCTCTGTCACTGCCAGGGGGCCCCTCTAGCCGGTCAGTGGGCCCCCTTGGTTGGCAGACCCGGGGTCCATTTTCTCCGCTTATCTCCCCCCTTTTCCCCTAACGCTTGCCCTGCCGCGCCTCACCGTAGTCATGAGTTTTGCAGCGTGAAACGATTCTGCCAAACTGCTGGGTTAGATATGAAAGAAAAGTGACACATCTTCCTACAACTACACCATTAAGGCCACCGCGAAATAAGGGTCTGTAATCAAACAAAAATTGAACCTCCACAAAATGTTTAATACAGAAAGCCACTCCCAGGATAATAACATAAATATTTTCGTCCAGGTGACATGGATAATATGACGATTTTTTTATTTTATTTTTTGTGATGCTAGCAACATGTAATAGAGGGTGACATTTAATAGATTTGATATTCAGTCAGTTACATGGTCAAGGTCATATTAAATTCGATTATTTATCTATTTAAGGCATTTCTTTTAGAACAATTCGTTCTTCATGGTTTGTATCTTTACGTGATGTCTGATACCAATATTTGTATTACGGACGTAGTAAAACTAATAGCTTAGTGCTAACTTTTACAAGATAAATTATTTTTAATTAAAGTATGTTTCGAATTTAACTGTACTGTAGAAGGTTATTTTCAGGAAATGTAATATTGGAACGAATGATTCATCCCAAGCCAGCGTGAAATTGTATTGAGACAGGATTATTTGTTTGCAGGTTGCTGATATTTTTATAAATGCATTGTGCACATATTCATCAACATTTTTTGGAATTGTCGACATTTGCTAAGTAGAACTAACTTGGACCTTCATGTAGTTAAACAACAACGATTTTATACAATGGCCACGCAGCTTACAATAAACAGCAAAATTTCTTTTCCGTGTGTGCTGGGTGAGCGGTAAAGCTCTGGCCTCGTATTCAGGAGGTCTTAGCTTTGAATCCCTGTCCGACCATCCAGATTGCGGTTTTCCATGCTTTCCTGAAATCACTCAAGGCGAATCACAACATTATTCCTTCGAAAAGCGATGGTAGAATTCCTCCCGGTTCCTTGTTCCTTATCCTTTCCGGCCTCTGGTAATCTCGACTTCAACGACGGGAAAAGCCACAAGCAAAAAAGCAATTTTTTAAAATTATAGCATCGAATTTAGTATTCATTTCCTATCGTAATTCTTATGACGGGAAGTATTTCTAGTCTCCGGCGAACGTTCCAAGTTCTCTGCAAACAGTTTTCGCAAAAAGAGAAAGTAAAAAAATGAATAAAGTTTGTAAGCTATCCTTTTAATTGGTAGCCAAATGAGACCAATCCTGACAAGTTCGACCACTTTCAACTAACCAATTATCCTGGAATATGGTCAGCCAAGTGTTAGCTAACCACTCCGTAGTGGATTACGGTGTGTTGTTTAGATGAGAACGGCACAAATTCTCTCCTTTCAACACATTCAAGCCGTCAGATCGAATAAACAATTGAGAGCTATTTGACATAGTCTTGAAATAAAGAAAACTCACTGTGCAGTACTAGTGAATTTAATTAATACCGTTCCTTTACACAACTTTTATAACATTTATGTTATATTGAAACAAGTTTCCGACACATTTCTCAAGCTATATTAGGTTGTGTACTGAGAGCTTGTACTCGCGACACTCGTACAACCATCTCCAAGTACCATGACACACACACTGCCATGCTACAATGCAGGCGCCCAATCACAACTGCGCTGGCCAGCGTGAAAGACTGTTATACAACTTAGATAACAACACTATGCTACCCCCGTTAGGGATCGTCCATAAACTACGTGGCTCGGTCAATGGGTGAGGGGGGGGGGATTGGGTAGAAAGCTATGCTGGGCTACGAGGGGAGAAGGGGAGGCAGGTTTTCGAGCCAAGCCTAGCCACGTAGCTTTTCATTCGTACATTCGTATTATTTGTCACAGTTAAAATAAGGTACAGAACACATAACAGCATGTGAACATTGATTTCAGTGATTTAATTATTTCAGTGAGGGGGCGGGGAGGGGGGGAAGGGTGTTGAGGAAAGAGTCAAGTCAGGCTGCGTGGGGGACAGAGGGGGTCCACAGAAGGCCAATGGACCTACCTAGTTTATGGACGCTCCACTACTACGTAAACAAACTACAGTCTGTGGAAACCCAACAATATAGCAAATCAAGTTACAAACATTGACACAATTATTCAGTGTACAGTAGAGCTTCGTTAATCCGAACGTCCATCATCAAGGGTTTTCTGCTATTCAGCAGGTCCATGCACAGTGACAGCCTTCCAAGCCTCTCTCTGTTCCGCCATTCTCTTAGTTTCTATATATTTCCCATTCACCATGATGTCGTCAATCATTTTCTTCCTTCGCCGACCTCTTCTTTTCACACCATTTACAATCCACTCCAGAGCAGTTTTAAGCAGACATTCATTACTCAACACAACACCAATCCAGTTCCTTTTTCTGTTCCTTATTGTTTTAGTTTCAATTATCGATCTAAGAGTTAGAAAGAACTTTTTAAAACTGTATGTGTGGAACACAGCACTTTATGGTAGCGAAACATGGACTTAAGGAATACCGGAAAAAAAGAAAATTAAGGCATTTGAAATGTGGTGCTACAGAAGAATGCTAAAAATTAAGTGGACAGACAAAGCAAGGAATGAACGAGTTTTGGAAATGATGGGTAAGGAAGGAATTTATGGAAGAAGCTTACGGAAAGAATAGACAGGCTGGATTGGTTAATTTGCTGGTGGGGGGAACAGTCGAAGGTAAGAACTGTAAAGGAAGACAGAGATTAGAATATGTGAAGCAAATAATTGAGGACGTGGGTTCTAAGGGATATGTGGAGATCAAGAGGTAAGCATAGGATAGGAAGAGATGGAGGATTGCATCAAACCAGTCGAAAAAAAAAGCCTTAGTGGGGTCTCCGTCAAAATCTCACGTCATTTTAGGAGGGGAGGGTCCGATCAGATCTTGCGAAGTCTCATCAGAGAGAGAGGGAGGGAGGGGGGGGGGCGGTAATTCCGTAGAATCACCTCACATCATTAATGGAGGTGAGGTGATTATAATTTTAAAGGCAAAATAAAAACTTTACAATCCGAAAATATACTAATATAAAATCAGAACAAATCGATAATCAGAAGCACCGTCGGTCGCAATTAGTTGGGATTATCGACACTCTAATGTAAATGTAATAAATAACTGCTATATAATTCAATAATAATAATAATAATTATAGTAAATTAATAATAATCAAATTATTGGGGCTTAGCGATAATGTTACAGGATTGAGCATAAACTTTTAAGGCTGTATAATCTCAGCCAGTTGTATCGTTTTTTTTTGGTTTTTTTTAAACTGCTTAACGTCTTCTATAACAATTAGGTCTTTAGAGACGGGAAAGGATGAGGTGCAAGGAATGGGAAGGAATCCGGCCACGGCCTTTTGAAGGAAGCATCCCGGCATTCACCTGAGTGATTTGGGGAAACCATGGAAAACCCAAATCTCGATGCCCGGACGGGGTTCGAACCGCCGTCCACCCGAATGCGAGGCCAGAACGCTAGCCGTTACACCACCACGCTCGGTCAGTTGTATCGTGACAAAGCAAGAGCTTTATCAGTTTTCCCTCTTTTGAGATCGAAACTTGCCGGCGATAACTTACATTTTGTGGTGGGGACATGTTTATAATGTCTCGGGCTTTGTTATGACACGATGGAATTTGGCACAGCTGGCTTGTAAACTTTTATTTCGCCGTTTGGATTTAGCTTATTTTCACGGAGTGAGCGGACCCACGGCTTACGGCCCGGCCGGTCCAAGGGATAGTGAAAGCTATTTGTTGGGAGTTGTCTGTCCTTCAGGCGGATTGCGTTACGTAACGTGGAGCAGCTGTCCGCGCATGTGGATACAGGCAGGGCTGCTTGGAGACGGAAAAAACTAGAGCTACACACCGTAAGAAAGAGACACAGTCTGTATACTCGACACATAACGACCAGGTTTAATTGCAGCAAACAGCTGAACTTGATACTAAAATTATGCCAGCGATTATATTCTTGTAGGTTGGTGTACAAATATTTACCGTTGAAAAGCATTATGTTCCTGGATTTTTCACTGGTTTATTAATGACTAGTGGCCCGTGTGAATGATGTAAGATGAATAACGAGGTTGCTGGTTTGTAGTATTATGAAAGAACTAACGCCTCATTTGTTCCAATTGTTTATTTGTTAACTAAAATAGGTATGCAGCAAAATACATCTTACTAAACAATTAGGACTTATAATATGTTTCCCTAACAGAAACAAAAATATCCGCAGAGCTACTGACTCTAGTAAACACACACAGTTAATCAATACCTCTGTGATGTGTGGTGTTGCTATCTAGTGGTAATGCGATCACTCCTTATCGACACCAGCGAAGCCTAGTAGCTTGAATCTGAACTATCTCATACTCGTGACCTTGATTGTTAATAATTTTTCCATTTACCGGTTGAATTTCGAAAAATTCTATTCTTTATTAATTATGTTACCAAACCCCAGAACTTCAGGGCCGGCGTTAAGGGGGGAGGGGGGTAAGCGTGTCAAATGTAACCGGGCCCGCCGGCTGATGGGGGCCCCGATTTCCGGCTGGAGGGGCCCCCAGGCCTCGAAAGCCCAAGATTCCGCCCATTGTCGCCCATTCTACCCCGGGCCCGAAATTCCTAGCGCTGGCCCTGGATGACAACTTTCACGTCACTGTAGGTAAAAGTATGTCACATTGTGAGGATTTGTAGAAATTCGACGTTTTGTAAAATAAAGGGGTGGATATTACTGCTACCTTCATACATCGATTTATGGATCATGATTGATCAGCAACGAAAGATTTAAAGTCATACTGGAACTGTATACCGCTTGCTGCGAATGTCTTAGAGAACAATTCTCACAGAATCAGCTTTTTGCGCCGATTGGGCAATGTCTGTCAGTTGAGATCCTATCTAATAATTCCCCCCACACCCATATTATTTTGCCCGGATCTGCAAAAATATGTCGCAACACTGAAAGATTTTTTTATCCTTGATTCCAACACAGTGCTACGGTAGCCTGAGCAGGATAACTGCGCTGGGGTTTACCGTCCTGTCTTCTGCTCACGGGTCGTTAAGAACAAATTACAGTAAACAAGGACACTCCCGCGAGCGTTCCAAACACTCTGCGAAACGTGTCAGGTTGTGGGAACGTGCATAATGTAGCTCTGTGTTAAACGTGAGGAACCATCCCAGCATACACACTGTGAGTCGTCAGAAGGCAGGAAGCGAATTAGGAGTGTGCTAGCTGTTATTATGAACAAGCTGTGACCCACACCTTCACCCGCGTGATTAAGGAGCGTCCATAAACTACGTAGCCTCATTTTGGCCTCCTCTTGAAGCTACCCCCTCCTCCACGTAGTCTGAAGAGACTTAGGGGGCATCCACAAATTACGTGAGGTGTTTTTACCGGATTTCTGGACCCCCCTCCCCCCTGGTGAGATTTTGTGAGATCTGGCCAGACCACCCCCCCCCTCTGGTGAGATCTGGTCCGTGAGAACCTCCCCTGCAAATCGTCCTGGAAACTTTTGTAGACCTTTTTTTTTGACGAAATACCCTCCAAAAATCGACTTTGGCGCAAATTGTAGACCTTTTTTTTGGCTCTACTGTCCCCAATTTTTCGCAAAATCTCACGTGAGATTTCCGTAACCCCCCCCCTTCCCCTTTGGTGAGATCTGGTGAGATTTCGCCGGACCCCCCCCCCCTTCCCCATTTCACCTCACGTAATTTATGGATGTCCCCTTACGCCTCTACACCTCCCCTCCCCCACCCCAACGTGCTTGGCACCTAGCTTTTTTCCCTATCGATTTCAGAAAACATTTTCTGTATCTTATTTTAACTGTGACAAATAATATGAATAAAAAGCTACGTGGGTTGGCTCCGAACACTCCCACTCTCTCCCTTAGCTCCCCCCACGTAGCCCAACCTCTCCCCCCTCCCTCCCAGATCGATCCACGTAGTTTATGGACGCTCCCTTATTTCTTGTTACATGTCTTACCACGCTCGTATATCGTCAATCATGGGTAGATTTCAGATTCGCACAACCCATTTTGTATTTACTTGAAATTAAATTCAGCAGCTTAAAATAAAATTTGTCCTATCCTTCTATAACCATATTAGTAATTCGGTAATGGGCAACCTGCACAACAGATTTTTGAGGCGTTGCAATCTGGTGACGTATATTGAGAATCGAGTTGCCAGGTCGATACTGTAACCCTTCTTTAGAATATCAACAGTGTTAGTTCGTTCAAAATCGGTGCTGCTGTGTATACGAAATAATTTTTTTTACAAATCAATACTTTGAGTTGATATATATGTAGATTCAGATTGAACATTGAACCCCTGTGCCAAATTTCCTGCATTTTTAATTTTGTATCACACGAATTTTGACTTTAAATTCTTTCACTTTCTGAGGTAATCTGTTTATTATGTCCCTTAATAATTTATTGCACTCGCTGACTCAGTTACTAGCAGGTGAAAACTTTCCCATTAGCTTATGCCTAAAAACAAGTGCTAATTTATAGCATTGATTGTTTCTTCACTTTCACGTTCCGCTCGTAATTTTTCTACCAACATCCATCAAAGCCTCAGCGCGAGGGTATACCTTATAAAAATCCACTATTTCCTTCACCCACCAGCTGTCTTCCAGTGACGATGTATATGATTCTTCGATGATTTGGCGTGGGAGAAGAATTAGGATTAGTACGGGAGGGGGGAGGGGCTGAATTAATTAGTGGTTCTTTTTAATGGACCCCTGCCCCCCTCTCCACCTCACGTGAGATTTACCTTATAATTTTTTAAACAATTTAATTTATTTGATATTTTCATCCATTTTGCTTCATGCCTCTAAATATCTAATAATAATACTGTTTTCTTCCATGTACTACATTTTGTAATAAAAAATCTTATGTGTTATAATAATGTATATATTTTAAAAAAATTATAAAGCTGACGTTAAATTTGGTGAGACCCCTCTATTCTGATCTCACGTAACTAATAGAGTCCGCCTAAGAGATTATGCAGGTTCTTATTTGATGGGAAGGGCGTCAGGGATTTTAATAAGATGTGGAGGGAGGTTCTGAACAACAATGTACCGGGCGTGAAAGGGGTATGTGTGTAGGAAAATTACCATTGGAGCGTAAGCTCAATTTCAATCAATCAATCAATAATAAGAGGAGCCCGTTCGAGGTTGGTCCATTCATTGTACCTCCCAGTTTTTATTATTGTTTTTTTTTTTTAAGTATTGTTCAGCATGCTGTTGGCTGCCATTATTTAACAGGCAATATACCATTACAAATAATGAAACATGTGTGCTGTGGGTCATGAATCTAATCTAATTGATCTAAAGCCTTATATCATTTTGTCTGCCTAATCATTGCATCGTGACCAGGAAGGCTCTATGTTATCTTACTGCACAGAAACGAACAACTTAGTGATCTCGCCAGTATACTTAAATTCTTGTCGAGCTACGGTAGATATCCAGAAAGTAAACCCTTTGCTGTTATCCTGGTTGTTCTAGAGGATACTTTCAGACTTTTTCGTAACTACACTCTCGAACTATGAAAACACTTTTGAAACACGTCAGGTTATGGTTGAAGATTCTATTCCATTTTATGATGCTATGATTAAAGTTTCGCTGCTTCCTTAGGGATAGAATTTTGAATATTCTGCATTCCTAACCATTCGTTCTGCCACTGGTTCTGTGTACGAATTGAGTGCCTTATGTAACTACTTTCCTTGTATCTACTCAAATCGTGAGGGCAAAATGAGTTAACTTGTGCATCTTCCATAAGTGAAGTAACAAATGTGTTAACATTTCAAGTAGATTACGAATTAATTATTTTAAGAAGTCCATGCATTATTCTAGATAGCTTATCTAAATCGCTACCGCCCATCATTTCATCTATGTTTACGATCGCTGTGAACAAATCCGTCATCAGCTATACCGTAACTGCCTACATTCCTGTGCCGAGTTTATCGCCGAATTAGCTTCTGGAAATTGCCTCTCTAAGCGAAGCTATTTTTATTTCATTTTTTTTTTAAATTGTGTGTATAATGTACCATTTATTCAGCTTAACGAGGGAAAGCAACGTCAAAATATTGGAGTGATGTTTTTGTCCCTGAGTAAGACGGAGTGGTGACTACTGAAGGAGTTTGATGTCGTTTTCCACATATATACTTCAGGAAATTATCAATGTTTCTGTCCAGGAATTGTATTCCGTGACGTAGCAACACAATAACACAAACAATATCACAACACCACTG
This sequence comes from Vandiemenella viatica, assembly GCA_031002005.1. Classification (NCBI taxonomy): domain Eukaryota; kingdom Metazoa; phylum Arthropoda; class Insecta; order Orthoptera; family Morabidae; genus Vandiemenella; species Vandiemenella viatica. The sequence continues at coordinate 160,572,559 of JARYHS010012519.1, forward strand.
TGGTTTATCGTCGCAAAGGTGTTTTTTGACACACACGAAAGTCAGAGGACGAAATTATTCCCAAGAATGAGTAAATAATCAAACTTGTTGCGTGGGTGCTGAAAGAGGACTTCATACAGCAAATTATGGTAAGCTACGATCAAAGATATGGACATACTAAGATGACAAGAGAAGGAGGAGCAGAAAACGTTTAATCTAAGATTGGTAGGAAAGAGGTGTGGGGAAAAACAAAGGGACATATAGCAGAAAAGAGTGCGAGAATGTGTGCATGGTAGAGGAGTTAATTGGACAATGCTGGAAAATAAGTAACTGTAGGAAGGCAATAGATTTCGCTTAGTAGGCAGAATCTTCAAGAGGTATCGTGTGAAAGATTTGGACGAATTCGCATATCTACTACGTCTTTTCTTGCTGTTGGGTAGCTTTTCATCCTTACGCTTATCATATCCTCTTCTGTTCCATACAGATGTTAATACTTTTCATTTTTCTGGGAACCATTGAAGATGAATTTCCGTTTAAAACAATCATGTGACGCCCTTACGTATGGAAAAGACATTAAATCTGAAATTGAAGTTACAACATTTATTCACTATTACAAAAATAATGTTTATATCGTTTATAAGAATCGTCAAATCATTTACGAAGGAGGTTTTAAACTGATTCTGACATTTGTTTTTCTTAATTGGTTATGTTAATATGCATCCACAATGGTGAAGTATATTAAGACACTTAAGATGGAAAGCTGTAGCGAAATAGCTTCTGTTATAAATTATTTTATCGCTCCGGATAATCGAAAACATATGTAATAGCTGTAGTTGCAATGAAAATGGTATTCTCATTTGGTTGGCTGAGCATTAATATTTTAGGATGTCATATTTTACACTAAGTTTGTTTATATGTGATGCCCATATTAAAAACGTTTCCGTACAACTCGTTCGCTACGCTAGAAGATTCTTTATAATTTTCAGATTTCTTTATTTACTGAGAATATTTATTTGACCTTCTTACTTTAAGTAAGGTTTACCCATCAATGATCGACGGAAATAAAGTGTAATTTTTAAGAAAAACTGTTGATATTTTACAGTTTAACAATCACAAACCAAAGACGTCGTGTTTGTGATAACGTTTGCAGCCTCCGGATAACTGACGACGTACGTTCATATGGACAGAGGAGGAAAGCGTACCGCTGCTGGAATGTGTTTATGTGAGCGATAAAAACTGGGTTAAGGCCCTAGCTGACACTCGACAATAAACTGGAGTGCTGGCTGCATGTGTGCGCATTCGGGACGTATCTAACAAAAACCACTGTGTGCCACTGGCCCAGAGAGCTGCAGGGTTCACCACAGAATACGGGGGGGCTCGAAGATTCGTTCTGTTCCTCCCTGTTCAAACACTGTAATGCTCACTTCATCGCCGTGTTGTATGAGCGTAGATCATTGGTTCCCAACGGGGCGGTACCGCCCACTGGTGGCGTTTAAGGAGATCATAGTAGGCGTTTATAGCCCAAGGAAAAATTATGGGCATTGAGGGAAAACCGCCGCTACTTGCTTTCCAGTATTATATCTGGCTTCAAGGGCTGCATCAAAGAAATTTTTCAATTAAATTCCCATGAACGTAAACAAAGTATCCAGAAATCAAAGGATAATCCTGCAACTGCAGATAGTTCACATCATTTCTACTATATGATAAAATTTTATTTTAGTAAAAGTCTCACTATTTTTGAGATATTGATTTTTTAAATATTTTTTTTTTCGAAGAATGCGACTTTGTTCATTTTATTGCATGCCATTTCTAGAAATTAAGACTTTTTGAACCCTGTTTTTTTTTTAATTTACTCAAAGATATTTGAGTCATCTATAACAATGTTCTTTTTTTTCTTAAAACGTTTAAAAACGTATAAAAATCTAAAATAGTATAATTAATTTAAACTTTTTTAAAAAATAATTGTTTTATGGTAGTTCAATCTGCTAAAGAGACCATTGTGCATTTTAAACATGTTGTAAAAAAATGATGATAATGATTTTAAAAAAGATTTTTCTAAAGGGTTTTTTTTTTTTTTTAAGAATACTCAAATAACCTTGACTAAATTTAAAAAACAATGTTCAAAAAGTCTTAATTTGTAGAAATAGCGTGGAATAAACTGAACAAAGTCACATGTTTCGAAAAAAAAAATTAAAAAATCAATATCTTGAAAATAGTGAGAGTTTTACGAAAATAAAATTTTGTTATATAGTAGAATATGATGTGACCTATTTGTGGTTGTAGTATTATCTTTTCATTTTTAGACATCCTGCATAGCCAGAAGAGAATTCACCGTAGTCAACAATTTATTAGCTAAGGAAAATAAAGAAAGAAAACTCTGGTTGTCAGTAGCTGAACGTGGCAGATTTAATATTGGTGATGGCAAATAAGGCACCAAATGTCGAAAAGTCAGTGTCGTTACACCGAGCTCAGCCCTCTAATAATATTTTTATAATATGTTTTTGTTAATCAAATTGTGTAAAATAAACCTGTATTGTTAATATCTTTTAATAAAGTAACTTTATAAATCTGTTCTCGTTTTTCTATGAACGATATTATACACTGAAAGAGGCGCCATAGAAATACTGTAGCAAAAAGTGGATATTGAGCCAAAAACGTTGGAGCACTATAGGTTACATTATTTATCACAAGAAGGGGAGTCGGTGTGTTTATTTATTTATATATTTATCTTTTGAAAAGGAGGCAGTAATCAAAAAAGGTTGGGAATTTATGTAGATGGTGGCTATGAATGTTTACTGCGTGTTGAGTATGGCGAGAACGAAGAAAGACGGTGAAATCTAGAGACTGTAATTGCTGTTTACTTCTGCATAACGACTTTTGACGGCTCATCTCTTTTAACATCCCTATCAGACTCTTGAATGACTACCGGCTGTGTCGTTTTTCTTCTGACTCTGTCGAACAGTCATATTCCTTGACTCATAGTTATTGTGGAGAGATTTGGCAATTAATCCGATGCTACCGGAGACAATATGGTGGCGACAAGTTGTTTAGGATCAAGTTTCGTTCGGTAATAAGATTATGAAAATGTCTTCCAGCTTATTTTTTCTAAGCAGCTAATGTAGCTTCCTTCACTTCCAGCTCAATCACAGCTTTTTTTTTTTTCAAATATTTTTCCCACTAACAATTGTGCCTAGAGTATGTTCAGAAATGCAAAAGACCACTGAAGTAATCTGGCTCTGAATCTATTCACGGTAAGCAGTTGGATGGGATTGCGAAGATACTCTCAATCTTAACCTTACCGCACCAAGTAGAGGGTGAGGGGGGTGAGGCAATGTTGCAGCCGTCTTACCCCCAGATCAGTGGCCACTGGATAGCAGGCTGAGGGTGTATGAGACCTACGTCGGACGCCCTCGCAATTTGCTAATTATTCAAGAAGTAACATACAAAATATTTTAAGTTACACTATTTTTCAATACTGTCTTCTTTATTTCCAAATAACACATATTTTCCTTTCCTAGTAGACAAGATATTCTTTTGGGAAGTAAGTGCTTAGGGCTAAAAATATATTTTGGCCTCGAGACTGGGATTTATTCTCGGTACATTGTTGGCAATGTATGCAGGTTTTAATAAGTTACATAGGCTTATTTCTGACATCTGGCAACCGGAGTGTTTTAGAAATTTTTCATTTTGCGCTTTATTAATTCTGCCTTATTTCACACTTATCTTTCAGTCATCCCATTGAAGTTGTAGCGGTATGTGCCGGTGGGGAGGTAAAGGTGAAAACCTTTTACTTCTTTTTGTAATTCAAAGAAACCTTAGGCTGCTAATTTATTGGGTACTCATAATGGCGTGCAGGCGAGGCTTATTTATCGTTAACATTGACACATTGAAGTATGATAAAAAGAACTATGCAAAGCCTCTTCTTACAATTGCCAACATATTAACAAATAAACAAAGCATTAAAACACAACCACTTTTAAAATTAATCATGAAACAAACTCCCAATGTTAATTGGCAAGCAAGAATGCTTCATACTTGATTTTTTAAAATGAAAGTTCCCTTCATAATGATCGAGAACCATAAATCAAATACAGTATTGATATTAACTGTATCCGATCTCAAATGCCGGGCGCCAGGATAATTTAAATTATCCACCAAGTGTGGCTTTAAGAAAGTCTGCCCCAGCTAGCTCAATATTGGGGGTGCGAGAACTCCTAATCATTCAGTGGTCGTTACAGGGCTGTACTCAATGACCGAATAAAAGTACCACACTGCACTATAGAATTACTACCGTGACGGTGATGTATTTCCCGCGACGGCGGAAGTACTATAGTCCCTTGGCTATAGCGGACAATGCACCACGTCCGTCAGCTAGCGTACTGGATGCGTGAACAGCGACCTCACTGTACAAGACACGCTTATTGACCCTCAGGTTCGATGCCAAGACGGAGCGATTTCCAGCTTCGGAATATCCGCGCCTTCCAGTCTGAAGGCTCGGAGTCAAGTCCTCTCCAGCGTCGGCCGGAAAAAGCCTCCCGTCGCTCGTGGTTTACATAGAGCAAAAATACACCGGCATTACAAAATGGAAAGGAAAGTCTCTCTCGATTGGTCCTGCCATTTTCAAGCTCCTCCTACCGGCTGTGACGATAGGCGAACATTGTCTTTCACGATTCGTGCGAACTCGGCATAGCCTCGGACTTATTCGTCACCTGTGACCTCCAAACTGCTCGTCCCGAGACCTGGTGTTTGGATACGATCATTAACCCCAGTGTACAGTTTCCCCGGAGCCAAGGGATTATACGCTTGACCAAATGCGTGAGAAAGGGTAGCTGGGTCCATTGTCCCTGGCAGCCGCCGGCCTGTCGCGACAATCTGGCGCGTCTAGCTCAGGTCCCACAAACACTGACAATCCTCTCCCTAAACTTCCTTTCTTATTCTTTTTATATATAAAAATATACCAAATATTATATATAAAAATGTACGGAATGACCCATATTTGGTCATTCTGTTACAAAGTCTAGTTGTTTTGTCATAAAATTTTTACTATGCCATTAGAAAAGTTATCGGCTGGGAGTGCTGATTATTTTAACTAGGCAAAATTTAATTTCTCCGTGGAGAGTGATGGATGGTACCAAACGTTCGCGAAATTCCTAGTTTTGTTTTGGTGGTTAACTTCGCCAACTAAGGTCGATACCATAGTGGTACTAGACTCTAGATTGAAATTATAGCTTGAATGTGAAATAGTCTCGTAAATATAGTAGAAAACGTGCAGAGTAAATGTAATATTATGCAATGCTCTTCAACGCGAAGCTTGTAAAAACAATTTACTGTCGGTTTTTGTTTTTGCTGAGATTTTTACTACTCGTATATTTTATTAGAACGGGGATCGGATGACGAAGAAGGAACGGAAGAGTTTTCGTCCTTGGCCTTTTGGAGGAACCATGCCGGCATTCACCGGGAGTGATTCCGGGAAACCATGGAAAACAGAAATTTCGATGGCTGGGATTCGAACCCTCGTGCTTCTGAATGCCAGGCTCGATCACGTTATATTTCCAGGCTGCTTGTTACTTTTAAAACACGCTCTTCAGAGTTGGCAAGAGCTATCGACTGGTGAACGCTCGCTCGAGCAATATTGTGCCAACCGTTGCGCAATTCGTTTTCTTGCTGTAGCCCTCGATTCGGCATTCAGTGAAGGATTTCCGGTTAACCAACCGCATAAATAACCTCGTATGCTAATCCTCACGAGCGTGGAATGCATAGCGGAGGCAATAGGCTTCAAATGTTGTTGACTTGATTATTATCGTGGTAAAGTAAAAAAAAAGAACTATTCTGTTTTTTACCGGATGTATCAATTCTTAATTTTTCGGGTAAGGTGATGATTTCATGTGGCATACTTCAAGATCATTGTATAGATCAGCATAATCCCATAATTAAATGGTGTAAAGTGCCCACTGAAGGGTAATAAAATCTTGGTTCCAGAATCCATACACTTCCGCAAATGATGCTATCATTTATTCCGCAGCCAAAATTTACAGAGGAGAAAAAAGTATCAGGGACTGGCTTTCTATAATTTGCTCTCTTTTTCAATATAGAATCCCTCACTTTTTGACATAAAATGAGCTTTTATAGGTCCAAAATTAAAAAAAAAACTCTTACAATTAAATAAAACGACACTGCCAACTTCTTATTCACCAACAAGGATCAGACGATCTTCATAATTTAATTTATTAATTTTCATTAACTTTCCCTTTTTGTAACATTTGAGAGTTAAACGGAGGAACCTAGTCTTCAAAAGACTGACAAATATGCTCGTTGTCTCTTCAAAAAATCGTGTCGTTAATTTTTTTATGGTCAATACAGCTCTTGTTTGTTTAACGTCAAGTTCTTGGAATTTGAATATTGCAAATAAATCTTACGAAATCTAATCTTAATGACTCGATTTTCAACCTCCACCCTCTCTAACAATGAATCTTCGCACTCTTTGTTCTAAAACAAAAAACACTACACACTGAACTTCTTTCCCTCATCACAGACATTCTTTTTAGTTTCTTACAACATATCTTCATAACAATTAAAACAATAAAACTAGTAACCTTTTTTATATTAAACATTAAAACAAGTAAAAATCATAATTGCATAAATTTTTGGGCCTCACCTTAAAAATGGAAAAAAGAATAGTTAAAAACAGGGAGAAAGGAAATGGAAACATCACAGACATCAAGAAAATATAATATCACCAAATATAGTTTGATGTTAAGAACCTAATGGAAATATCCAGTTTACACTTTTCAGACAAAAAAAGAAAAAACACACATATGACAAACAGTAAAATGGTTCCGTGTATTGTACATAGCCCTCAGGACGGTAGATTTTAAGTGAAGCTGCTGTTACTCAGGTAACAGATTTATTTATTTATTTTTGCTTCTGCCTAGACACCTCTTAGATGTTGAGGTCACTACAGACGAGACTGGAGGCAAGGAACGGAAACAAATTCGACCATTGTCTTTTGAAGGAACCATTCCGATATTCGCCTGGAGTGATTTGGGGAAACTATGGAAAATCAAAATCTGGATGGCCGTACGTGTGTTAGAATCCACGTTCTCTCAAATGCGAGGTCAAAGCGTTACCCCTCACCCACCACGCTCCGTTGACTGATTTCGCAGTGATGCACGATTCCAGTTATAAAGGAGTTTGCGGTTTACACATCCAGTCTCTAGCAGACCCAGCAGATGACCTGACCCCTGAGGAAGGTAACTGGCATTGCTCAAAAAGCCGGCAGAAGGAGGGATAATATGACGCAGCGTATATGCAGCAAAGTGTTGGACAAACAAATACTGTACCAGCTCCAAGGCTGTATTCTAAGACTACAGCGAAAGAAATAAGTTTGACACCTCCCTCTCCTTTTATCTTGATCCGTGAAACGGAAGCGTTCAGGCTGCTAACGCTGTGATCCCGTTGAACGATGACTCGTCCGTAGCAACACGTACAGTCTGACTCACCGCTGTGCCCCCAAGTATTAGTGTTTGCACCGTGTTATTTGGCTTCGCACTCGATAAGCGTGGGTACCCTTGTGAAAGCGGCCGTTGTGTGAGGTGGGCCAGGCTTCGAGCCGCGGTACCGTTGCGGCAAGCGGTTTGACCAGATCACCAAGGACGGAGCGCGAACCCACCCACGGCGCGCAAACTGGATCACCGAACTCACCGACAGTGTGTGGGGAACTTGACGACCCACCGCCATAACGGTACAACTTACTTCTTTGGTCACTGTCACGTTTCATGCGAAACTACATTTACGACCCACGGTGATTATAACTGTTTTTTTTCGAAAACTGTCTCCAATTACTCTTTTTGCTGGCTTGCTAGGCCTATCGCTAAACAGGATTTCCCTCAGCCTTAGGTAGTTCCCTACCAATCTTGCAATGTAGAAAGTTTTGCCTACATTAGTGCCTTCGGTACTAGGTTGCCTCCTCCGAAGATCTCCTTCTCCACTGTCGCTGCCGTTGAGGTCTTCACCGTTACCCTGTCAGCGGGCCCTCACATAGTGCTATCAACCGCAGCCAGTTGATCCAAGGTTTTTTGACGAGGTGTTTCTCCTCCTCCCCCATTACTTTCGGGCTTGCACAGGGCATAGGGTACAAAAAGGAATCCAGTTCTATCATCAAGTTAGGCACCTTCTGTGGGACAAGCGTATTCCAATTACAGCCGAAATGTCACTGTATAATTCATACTTCTTAGTCATTACAACTTACAGCCTGGAAATACAGCCGAGGTGAGGTTACAGAGATTAATGGTACAGAAAACCAGAAGGGACAAGATCGGAATGAAGTGATCCGTAAACAGATCCCAGTCGCGAAAAAATTACCCAAGCAAGATTGCGATGGCTGGCATATATCAAACGGATGGGCCCAACAAGAACAGTGAGGATATGGCTGGAAAATATCTTAAGGATGAATGACGTTTCGTAGGGGGTTGATTGACAGTATAGAGCAAGTACAGTGACAAGTGGCTCGACTCGTGACTGCTTGCTACAGTCCTTACGAAAGCTTCACAGAATTTATTCGTAGAATGGGCTGGCATTATCTAGTAGATAGACGACGCAAATTTCATTTGAACTTATAGCTAAACTCCCACTTCACTTACGAGTGCGATGAAATACTTCGTCCACCAAGCTGTTAGGGTTTCAATGATAGGAAAGGTAAGATTAGAGAAATAAGATGCCGTTCTGACGCTTATATGAATTCCGTTTTTCGTCGTCCCATTCAGGATTAGAATTCACGGAGTAAACATTAGTTTTGTTGCTAAGCACCCTATGCCTCAAACAATTTTGTGAATTGAAGAGTACATATGTAGATGTAGAAGGCGAATTTCGTTAGGTGCATTGAACTTCGTTGACTCTGATCCTTTTAAACATTTCGGTGGTCGCAAGCTGGGGTGTAAGGGTTTGGGAGAGGCTATACTAGCCTTTTCCAACCAAATGTCAACCTCTCCTTCACGTGGTGCACCCTGTTTGCACGGACGAGGATCTGGCGACTGAAAGATTCCCGGTATAAGGAATCACCCACTGCTTGCCAACGGCCTTCGAAAGGAAGGCGGAAGAGCGGGGAGCGGTTCAGGGAACCCTCTTGCCCTTGGGGTTGGAAACGGCCCCTAAAGGCGGATGAATCAGAAATGATCAACGGCATGGGGATGCAGAAGGCAACGGAAACCACTGCATTAAAGACCCAAAGGGTATCCCGAGGACATGTAATCCTCTCAAATTACATATATCATGATGGCTTCTTCCTGGGTAAAATATTCCAGAGGTAAAATAGTCCCCCAATCGGATCTCCGGGTGGGGACTGCTCAGGGAGGAGTCATTAAAATGGATAGAAACATTCTACGAGTCGGAGCGTGGAATGTTAGAAGTCTGAATAGGGCAGGTAGGTTAGAGAACTTAAAAAGGGAGATGGAACAACTTAAGTTAGATGTTGTTGGGATTAGTGAGATTAAATGGAAGGATGCACAGGATTTCTGGTCTGGGGAACACAGGATAATTAGCACACAAGATGTCAATGGAGTCACTGGTGTAGGATTTGTAATGAACAAGAAATTAGGGAAACGGGTGAGTTATTATGAACAGTTTAGTGACAGGATTATTTTGATGAGGTTAGAAACTAAGCCCGTCCCAACCACATTAGTACAAGTGTATATGCCAACGTCACAGGAAGATGATGAAGAAATAGAAAAAATATACGCTGAAATTGAAGAATTAATCCAATATGTGAAAGGGGAGGAAAATCTAATAATCATGGGTGATTGGAATGCAATAGTGGGAGAAGGAAAAGAGGGGAATACTGTAGGAAGTTTTGGTCTAGGAGAAAGAAATGAGCGAGGAAGCAGGTTGCTAGAATTTTGTGAAAGATATAAGCTAGTAGTGGCGAACACACTGTTTAAGAACCATGCAAGAAGAATATACACCTGGATACGTCCTGGGGATACAGGCAGATATCAGTTAGATTATATCATGGTCAAACAGAGATTCAGGAATCAAGTTCTAGACTGTAAAGCGTACCCAGGAGCAGACATAGACTCGGACCATAATTTGACAGTAATGAAGTGCAGGCGGAAATTCAAGAGAATAAGGAAGCAGTATAAGCAGAACAGACTGGAAGTGGATAAACTGAAACAATCTAGCACAAGAGAAAAATTTGAAGAAATGGTAGACTTAGGTCTAAGAATTAACTGTGAAAGGAGCTCAACCAAGTATGAATGGAATGCATTAAAAACCGAAATAATGAAAGCTGGCAAAGAAACCTTAGGCTTTAGGGAACAAGCTGCCCGAAAACCTTGGATCACAGAAGAAATATTGCAGCTGGTGGATCAGAGAAGAAGGTACAAACATGCTCAGGATGAAGCAGGAAGAGAGCAGTACAGGCAATTTAGAAATCAAATAAATAGGAAATGCAAAATAGCAAAAGAAAAATGGCTACAAGAAAAGTGTGAAGAAGTAGAAAAGGAAATGGTCGTAGGAAAAGTAGATGTTGCATATAGAAAGATCAAACAGAATTTTGGAGAAATGAAGAAAAGAGGTATGAACATTAAAACTGCCGATGGGAAACCTCTTTTAAGCTCAGAAGATAGAGCTAACCGGTGGAAGGAATACATTGAGAAACTGTATGATGGGGACGACTTGAACAATAGTGTATTGGAAAAGGAAGGCGATGTCGACATTGATGACTTAGGAGATCCTGTTTTGAGGACAGAATTCAATAAAGCTTTGAATGACTTGAAAGCAAATAAGGCAGTTGGAATTGATGAGATCCCTGCAGAACTTCTTAAATCCCTAGGTGAGGAAGGAATCGAAAGATTATTCAAGCTGATATCGAAAAGTTATGAAAGAGGAGAAATTCCATCCGATTTTAATAAAAATATCATCTTCACACTTCCAAAGAAAACACAAGCCGACAAATGTGAGAATTATCGCACCATTAGTCTAACATCACATGCCTCAAAATTACTAACCAGAATAATATACAGAAGAATGGAAAGGATAGTAGAAGAAATAGTAGGTGAAGATCAGTTTGGGTTTAGGAAAAATCGCGGTACAAGGGAAGCAATTCTGTCTAAGATTAATACTTGAAGGGCGGATCAAGAAAAACAAAGATACTTTTATGGCATTTGTTGATTTAGAAAAAGCTTTTGATAATGTTAGGTGGGACAAGATGTTCAAAATTTTAAAGAAGTCAGATCTAAAGTATAGAGATAGAAGAATACTCTATAAACTATATAAGAATCAAATGGCGATAATAAAAGTAGAGAATCACGAGAGACATGCATCAGTTAAAAAGGGTGTGAGACAAGGTTGTAGTCTATCCCCGTTAATTTTCAACTTGTATGTAGAAGAAGCAATGAAGAAAGTCAAACAAAAATTTCCATGTGGCATAAGTTTTCATGGAGAAAAAATCAGTATGCTACGATTTGCTGATGACATTGTCTTGTTAGCAGAGAGGGCTGAGGATATTGAGAAGTTACTGAATGGCATGAATAAAATACTGAAGGAGGATTTTGGACTGAATATAAATCAAAGCAAGACAAAAGTGATGAAATGTAGCAGAATTGATACCAATACTGGTAGTTTAAATATAAAAATAGGATTGGATGCAATAGGAGAAGTAAGTGAATTCTGTTACTTGGGAAGTAAAATTACAACTGATGGCCAATGCAGGAATGATGTTAAAAGCAGAATAGCACTAGCAAAAAGAGCCTTCATGAAAAAGAGAAACCTTTTAGTTTCAAATATTGATCTAAGAATTAGAAAGAACTTTTTAAAACTCTATGTGTGGAGCACAGCACTTTACGGTAGGGAAACATGAACTTTAGGAATACCGGAAATAAAGAAAATTGAAGCATTTGAAATGTGGTGCTACAGAAGAATGCTGAAAATTAGGTGGACAGACAAAGTAAGAAATGAACGAGTTTTGGAAATGATGGGTGAGAAAAGAAGTTTGTGGAAGAAGCTTACAGAAAGAAGAGACAGGCTGGTAGGTCATATTTTGGTACATGCAGGATTGGTTAATTTGTTAGTGGAGGGAACAGTCGAAGGTAAGAACTGTAGAGGAAGACAGAGATTAGAATATATGAAACAGATAATTGGGGACGTGGGCTGTAATGGGTATGTAGAAATGAAAAGGTTAGCACAGGATAGGAAAGGATGGAGGATTGCATCAAACCAGTCGAAAGACTGACGACAGCAAAAAAAAAAAAAGCAGATATACAGTATCATATGTATACCACGGAACAGCTGAATATTCGGACACTTTTTTCTTAATATATTAGCTTACAGAAGTAGCATCAAGATAAAACATGCCTCTGTTTACTCGTGGGAAGTTGGGCTGCACAATATTCCAAACCCCACGTAGATTTATTAGATAATATTTGAAAGTTTTGACTGTCAACGAAACAGAAAGTTTTTCTCGCAGTTGAAATATTTGTTTCTAATTATATGAACAAGTCTGATGCGTTTTGTAAAGACATTAATTTAAACACAATTTAACCTCTGAATGAGTATTTGTCCTTCAACATCATGAAAAAAATTCAACATTTGTGATTTCCCCTGTATTTACTGGTCTGCTCATTCAGCGCTTATAATATTGTAATGGCAGTACACTTATACAGTATCTAGGAAAAATTTATGTTATCGTTGATTACTAGTATGTCACAATGCATACTAGAGGGTACTGTCGAACCGAGTATGTGGTGCTTTCGAAAATCAGTGGCTCATTGGTCAGTTTCCCATTATACAACACGGCACAGAGCCTCATATTACAATGAGATAATTAAATGTTAATATTAGTAGGGCAGAAAAGGTAGCTACAGAGATTGGGCAACTGAGAAACCACTTCATTAATGAGGTTTTAGATCCAGAGGCTCTGCCATTCCTGCAGTCAGTTCACTTGCCATATTTCAGCGGGTCAATGCGAGGAATAGGCGAGCCTTCTTCAAAGAACGACGGGTGCCACTGATTCCACGGCCTGTAAATTCACCTGACATGTCACCCAGTGAACAAGTGTGGGCTAGGGTCGGTCGGCAGCTTGTTTGTTCTGGCTCTGCTGCAACTACTGTCGCTGCCATGCTAACTAGGAATGTAACGGAGCTCCGCATCCGCTAGTGCGGAACTTTCGGGTGAAATCCGCAATTTTTAATGCTGATGTATAGCGGGGGTTTCGTTTACATTGCTATGTATATGACTATTATTCTTTTCTCTTTATACGAGATTCGGCCCATCGTTGCTGAGCTAACAACAACGTGGTTGCTTTTTTTCTTACAATCTTGCAATAAAAGTAACAATAAACTGAACGGTGTTATTACCTAAGCTACGAATCTACAAGTTTAATTTACTTGTAAAGTAAAACGACCTATTCGCAGTTCAATTTATATGAACTCCCTGTAGAAGTACCGTAGGAGGCGCTCAGTCATTCACGCTTCTAGAAGAGGTCCAACAAATTGTTCCAAACAGTCGTTTCCACTCGTACTTTCTCTCGGCACACCAATGTCCTTATTGCACACTCGTAGGATGCTTCCTCCAATCATGATCCAACGCCATAGCTTGTTGGACGACAAGGACCCGTGTTGGTTGTCTGGGAGTCCAGCAACATCCAACACGTCCTGCATGTAGTCCTGTAACCCCTCTTAAGGTCCATCCCTTATCAGAAAATCGAATCATGGCAGGTCCTGCAAGCTGGAATGTTGCACTAGAGCGGTGGAAAGGTGTGTGATGGCCACGGAGAGGTGCGCTGGCGTGCCTTGAGTTTGACGCTTGAATTAATCGAACCACGAACTCCACATAGTTCATATGACAAACATTTTTTTTTGTCGCGTGCGTAGTTACATAAATAATTTAATTCATCCCTCTTTTTGGTTGTTGAAAGATAAGGCAAAAATAAATGAATATGGCAGTATTATATGGAAATATACCTTGCTTGTAAGAAATATAGGTTTTGGGATAAAAATATACTTATTTTGATTTAAAGTTTATTTTTGATAAAATATTAAAATCTAAATAATTGTATGGCAATGGTAAAATAAGAACGAGGTAAGAAGGAATGTTGCTATTCGTTTGAAATTTGTCACACACGTTTACATGAAAGCGAAATGAAACGTACCATAGACGTGGTGCCACAGGAAAATTACGAAACTATGCAACTTAAACAATCAAACCCTCCATTTCCATTCAAATTCACAATCCATCCTGTAGGTCCTACCATGATTTGATTTTCTGATAAGGGATGGGCCTTAAAAGGGGTTACAGGACTACATGAAAGACGTCTTGGATGTTTTGGATTCCCAGCCAAAGATAGTATTTACACACTATTGTAATGAATGTAATATCCCTGTCAAGTGTTCTTGATAACAGGCCAGCTGGACTACATTTAAAAAAATTGGTAAATTATTACAACAAAGATACGAGGAATTTAGTTTTCACCGAAACATTAAGCTTGCTTGATTTTTTTTTTTTTTTTTTTTTTTTGCGACAGTATATTGGAGTGGTGGTTAGGTTATAATGCAGCCTGAACCAGAATGATAAGAACACGTACTCTGTTACAACAGAAGATTTGAGGAATTTTAGTTTAAGATTCGTTGCTGTAGATTGCTGATACTATCTTTGGCGAGAACAATTTGACTGCAAATGGAGTTTTTTTAATATATATATATACTGTTGAAATGCATCGTTTCGTAACTTCCGTGTGGCACCACGTCTTAGGCACATTACAAATCGCTTTCACGTAAACTTTTTCTCCATAGGTATGACCTGAGGAACGTGTGACAAATTTCAAACGAATAACACAATTCCTTATCACCTCGTTCTTATTTTACCGTTACCAGTTATAAATTTATTTTTCCACAACCGCATCCTCAAAGATGCCTGGTTACAACCCTAATGCAAACCTCATGGCAATGTGTTTTCCAGCACCATACTTTCGCTTTCTTTGATTCCACGCCACGACATCTGAGGGCTCTGAATGTAACTCGTGGTGGCTTGACACCGTATTGAAATCTCGTGTACTGTCATGCTCCTGACCTGTGTAGTGTCTCGTTCTTGGTGTTTCTGGGAGACCGTAGGGCGGTGCTGTGTTGCCGTGATGCAGCCGCTGCAGGCGGAAGCGTGGTATCTGCTGTTTGAGCCCTGAGGCGGCTTCTCTCTGTGTAGGGCGGACGTCCTGGGGTCTACAGATACGACCTGCAGCTCGGCTTCCGCAGGCTGACAGATAGCCACCGGCCTGGCTCCCGCCTACAGCTCCACGCTCACTGGGTCACAGCTTGCATGAGCGGCTCTACAACCGATTCAATTGAGTCGCTAAGTCCAGGTACACACAGACTGCCGAGGAGTTTAAACTAAGGCTTATATTTCAGATCTATGTCAAATTTGAGGCCCTTACTGGGCCCTTTATTGGGAGCAATACCTTACTAAGGATGGGCACCTGAAAATAGAGTGACATTTCCGATTTTTTTTTTTTTTTTTTTTTGCTGTCTTCAGTCTCTTGACTGGTTTGATGCAATCCTCCATCCTGAGAATATTATGTGGCAGCGCGATACGCTTTGCGTCTTTAATATTGCGTTGTAACGGAGATAATGTTAGTGGATAAAAATGTGGATGTTCAATGCTTGACATTCGCGGATGTTTTGCGGAAGTGGGGAAAAATTTATAATTATTTATATTTTCTCAAAAATTAAATCAAAATAAGTATATTTTTATCACAAATTCTGTATTTTTCATAAGAAAAGTCTATTCACATCTAATACTGCCTTACTGATTTATTTTTTGCCTCATCTTTCAACTACAAAAAATGTGGGATGATTTAAAAAGTGAATTAAATTATTTACTTAACTGCGCACGCGTCAACAAAACAAACTTTGTCATATGAACTTCGAGGAGTTCGCGGCTCTACTAATTGAAGCGTCAAGCCCAAAGCCACGCTGCCGCAAATCTGCGTGTTAACCACCCGCCTCAGTAACGCTCCGGCCACGCATTCAGGGGGTGCGAATCCCCGTCTGGGCATCCAGATTTTGGTTTTCCATGGGTTCCTCAAATCACTCCAGGTGAATGCCGGTATGCTTCCTTCTCATTCGTTGTCCCCAGTACTTTCCAGCCTCTAATGACCTCGACGTCGACATGGCTTAAAGCCATAAGCAAAAATGTATATATATAAAGATTAATGTATGTATGTATGTATGTTTGTTTGTTTGTTTGTTCTTCATACAAATCCACAGTTTTCATTCTATCCCGATGAAACTTTGCACACTTATCCTTTGAAACAAGGAGAAAAATACTGTCTACATTTGGTTGAAAAATTATCTGTATAAATAATACATGTTGTCTCATAATTTAGAAATACTACTGAATGGCGATAGACAGACGCGTTGGATATGGACGTCTGTGTACTGCTTTTTCCGTATATCGGTCAGACAGCTCAGTGATTAATGCGCTTGCTTACAAATGTTTGGGTCGTGGTCTCCGGTTCAAATCTCCGTGGATGCTAAAATTTTTAAAAAAATTTTTGATCGTAAGAGTCAGGCCTGGGCCGTAGGTTATTCGGATTGAATGTTAAACTGTAGATATCACAAAGTTAGGGGTGCAATGCGAGGAAAATCGTAGGTAGTCCTGCAATGCTGTAGGTGTACACTTTTTTACGTTATAATGATTCCTCAATGGTTGTTCGCAGTCACAGAGAGAGAGTGAGAGAGAGAGAGAGGAGAGTGTGTGTGTGAACCGCAGTAATAATACTATAAATACGGAAGTAAGTCTCTGTCTTTCTGTTACGGTTTGACGACCAAATGGCTATATCGATGTTGATGGAATCTGACAAGAAAATGTGTATGAAGGGCACAGGACATTTTCTCCAGTATGTTTAATAGTTTTAGTCAGGAAATTTTGAGACCTTATCGAATGGCGACAGAAATATGTTGGAAACTGGTTCGACGGTAGAATGATATAGTGATAGCTTTCTTGTCATATTATGCAGACTCGGTGTTGTTTGGGTCCAATCCTTCGTTACCAAAAACTTTCTATATTCAATTCTGGCAAAAAATTCTTAATCCACGCTTACGAAGTCGCGGGTACGAGCTAGTAAATAAATAAAAACAACACCCGCCTTTCCACCGCTCTACCAGCTCATTCACAGTTCAGTTTGTAGGACCTACGATGATGCGATTTTCCTATCTAGGACTCTTCTTGGGTCGTGAAAGGGGCTGCAGCATACATGTAGGATGTGTTCGATGTGCCTGGACTACCAGACAACTAACCTCTTTCGTCCAACAGGCTATGGTGTGGGAAAGTGATTGGAGGTTTAATGCAGAGGCTTCCGGTTGCCTTCTGCATCCCCATTCCGTTGATATTTTCTGATTCAATCGGATTTTGGGGCTGTTTCCTACCGCTAGGGCAAGAGGATGCCCTGGACCTCTCCCCGCTCTTCCGCCCTAATTTTCAGGATGCCGTTGCCGAACAGTGCCTTATACCGGGAGTCATTTAGTAAACAGAGCTTCGTCCGTGCAAAGGAGACATTGACATTTGGTTGCAATAGGTTAATATTATCTCTCCAAAATCTTATACCCCTCGCCGTATGTACTAGAAAACAAACTATGTTCTGAGTGGAGAAGGAGCCCTTCAGGTTTGAAGTAAGATTGTCGTGATAATTTGGGGTGAACCAATGTGAGTCAGTAGCACTACCAATCCAGACCCGATTAAACACATCTGCCCCTCCGTATTGGAACGTTTGTTGTTATGGCTTTACGATTCGTCGACGTCGAGGCTATTAGGGCCGGTAGGAGATTGAGCAAGATATGGGAAGGAATTTGGCCATAGCCGTTCGAAAAACCCCTCACTTTATTCGTTTGGCGTGATTTAAGGAAACTATGGAAAAGGGATCTTATATCTATTCCCATCCAAATGACGATACAGGCTCTTCTGTTAGAGTAGCCTCGCCTTTTGTTTCGGATCACAAAGCGCAATCACTTCAGGGTCTATCAATCTGCTGCAACATTCACCGTAAAACCACGAACCGTGAGCAAATACTGTCAGTCCCAAGAAACGGCGTTCATGGTCTTCTAGCCGGTCTGCGTTTCCTTCAATTTCTTCCTGGGTTGAGTCGTGTGTCCACTCCACGGACTCGGACTGTTTCGATTCTAGCATGAATTAAAATATCAATGTTTCGTCGACAGAGAAAATATGGCTTCCTCATTAAATCGATGAAAAAAGTCGGATCACTCTCAATTCACTGATTTTTCTGCTAGTCAGAGAACATTTTCGTCACCCAAAGTGACCATAATTTTCGATAGTTCGAACGTTCTGTCGGATTTCCATAGTACAGTCAACTCAAGCGTGATTACGATTTATCTAGTGTTTTCGGTTTCTCCAATATATATTCTTTGCAATCCCTAAGATTTTGAGGCAATCCTCCCCCGCCCCTCCCCCACTGCTGACAGACCTCGTACTTCTTTGAGACTTCTTTTTCCGCGTCCTTTTTTTAAAGCTCTACTGATCTTGAAGAATTTAAAAATATGAGATTTGGTGAGATTTTGCCAGACTCTCTCTCCCTTCCTTCAGCACACGTAATTAATGGACGCCCCTTAAAGCAGTGTTTCTCAGCCTGTGGTCCGCAGGCAGATTATTATAAATTTAGATACCGTGTTCGTATTGCATAAGGCTGTAAGCGAGTATGAGAGTCACCACGAGTATTTCAATGGCCAGGAAAAATCTGGCATTTCCAGGATGAGAATAGGACAGCACTGTTTCTGCAGAAGTCTATTCATTACCAGTAGGCATCGTCTAAGGATTAAGTAAATTACCGTTTTCTGTTGATCTTAAAATAGTTGTGAGGAACCGCAGTACGTAGTAGAGTTGATGAAGTACACCAAACTAAATGGTGTAAATTCCAGTGTCTTTTATTTTGTCCATGTAGATCGGTGGTACAGTGTAGCTACCAGCCTACGGAAACATTATTATTCATTTGCTTATTAAATATTAAGAGCCTGGTCAATATTTAATCAAGTTTTAATAAGTTACTTCCAGTTTTAAAACTGTTTCATTTTTAGAACTCAAAACATGCTTTTAGATTTATGAGCACAATAAAACAACAAAATAGTACAATAAAACATGTTTACAAGAGTAAGAAGGGCAACCAGTGGATCCAAGGAGTAAAGAAAGATATTATTGAGATCGGAATAACAGAAGATTTAATACAAGATAGAGCAACTTTTAGGAGATTGGTCCAAAATTTCAAGGGTTTCCAGGAGAAGTAGAAGAGGAAATGTAGTAACATATGGATAGAAGAAAGGAGGAAACAGCAAAGTGAGAGGATGAAGAACTATTGGAAGTGAAGAAAAGAAGCATCAAAATGAATGCACGGGATTACTTTTCGTGGTCCTTAGATGACCGATATCGAAGAGAAGAAGAAAACATGTCCCAGATTTTAATAATATATACACTGGTAAAAAGTAGATTCATGTAAATTAATGGTCGGCAGCATTATTTTTGATGATTTACTGGTCGGGCTGAAAAAGATTGAGAAACGCTGGTGTGAAGTGTCTGTTTCTCTGTGGACTCTGTAGAAGTTGACTGCTGCGTAGTTTCTTCTAGTTGTCAGCTCACGCGACAAGACAGAACTTGGATTAGTAATATTATTATATTTCTCAAAAGGCCGGAGTGATTAAAATTTGTAATAAACCGAGACGTTTCACCAAGGTAAGGGACGCTGTTTGGTCAGTGATTCGAAACTGGTAAAGAAACTTTACAGAAAAACTGCATTACCACCAGTAACATGGCACCACTAGTTGCGACACAGAAATTATTCCGCCATTCCTGCCCTCATTATATCGACCCAGTAGCCAATCGAGATTACTTTTTTTTCCAACAGCTTAACGCTGGAATTAGTGAAAGTCTGGCAAATGAAATTACACGGCCAGTTCCATCTCTGTGAACTACCGCCGCCAGCTATTCGAGTGTGTAATGCAAACAGTAAATAAACCCTGCGGCGTGGTAATCAGCGATGTTGCATCCGGTCTGGACGAATCGCATCTGTCCGGTCTGAAAACAGCCAGCTTGTAACATTCACTGGTGAAGATTACATTGCTAAACGTGTAATATTCGCAGGGGGAAAAAGGTTCTAATTGAAATAAACATACCATTGTTTTATTTACAGTATTAATATTAACTGCGTATAATACTTTTCTGTTTCTTGGTTGAAATATTATTTTTAAAAAAAGTAACAATGAAATTAACTACGTCGTCACCATTTCTGGCTCTTAAACGGAGTTCCAGACTTCAAATTTGCACACATTATCTATTTCGCTGACCAAAAACATAAAATCTCATTCAAACTTTGTAAAATTATATACTACTAGTGTAAGCCCGTGACCGTTTATAGCGTATGGTCATGGATCTAGATTAGTTCCAGTTTTTACGATGAAAGATTATGACAGGTTGATCTGATTTGACCAGATATAAACTTAAGATGTGTTTCAGGATGAATAAAATCTCTTGAGCATGAAGAACTCAGAATCATTAATAGAGGCAGGTATTAAACACGAACAGGGATGATAGCGCAATCGTATAATTGTTTCAAAGGTCATTGACTCGAACTTGCTTAAATACAAACTTGACTTGTATTTGACCCTTAAAGTTCACTCTGCAAAATTTAAAAAATTCGTGTTTGTTTCGAAAGCATTACGTTGTTTTTCATTGAGAGTGGGCAAACACTCATAATGTAATGATTGGACATTGTATATGTAATGGCCATAGAACTTAACACATATTCCATATTATTATACAGTTGAGCAACTGGGAAGAAATGGATTGCCAGAATAGTTGATTCGGTCCGATGCCCACTTAAAATAACCAATAATTCAAAGGCCAACTACAAAAATACCTGAAAAGCAAATAAACCGTAATGCATAAAATTTGGTCAAGCAAAAACATTAGTGACAGTTTTAATTAAATTGAAATTTATGCTAAGCCGGAATGACAATTGGCATTTATGGTTACAATAGAAACCATGAATAATTTAATTTTTTAAAGATTTTTTTAGTTGCTTTCATTAGCAACATGTTACTGAAAAGCAACGTTTTTTCAGTCGCAAAATTTATCAGATTTTTTTTAACTATGAAACGCAAAGAAAAACAAACTTAATTAATGTATTATGGCAATTAATTTCGTAGCAATTGACTAGCTATTAAATTGTGAACATAACCACGAATTTCTACTAATGGTATCTCTGGTCGCTGTTTTGCGAGCGAAGGCTGACACGTGACACCATTCTTCAGCCAATAGCTATCGAGATAAGTGGATGACCTTACGAAATTATATAGTAGATGGGAGGGGGGGGATAGAGGGCAGAGATGGAGGATCGATACAAGTTAAAGTGATTGAAAGATATTTTTTCAATTTTTTTTTTTTATTTGACTGGAATATTAAGGCGTCAGTGGATGTCAACTATTCAATATCGGGCCCTTATACATATATATATATATATATATATATTTAAGGGCCCTCACCACAGTCATAGCCTAGGGTCCTACAGATCCCAAAAATCCCGCACCACAGGTACGTATATCCTAGGGATCTACAGATCCTAAATGTGGCCCTGAGAGTTGCACTGCTGACCAGATCCAAAGCGGGCGCGGCTAATGTCACACGGTTGACAATGGTCACTCTGTGGACCTCAGTCGGCTTACGCAACTGGAAGTAACGCTGGCCTCCAGCACATGCAGCGTGGCGACATACACTACAAACGAGCACACAACATCCTGCGAGTGCTCAGTACTTGCACTCCAGCCATTAACTTAAACTTTACGAACACAGAGAGACGAAAAGTAATGGTTGAATACAGTATTCGGACACTTTATTTCTTCGCATTGCTTGACTAAATAGAATTGTTATTAAATAACTCTTAAACTTCATTTTGGAATGCTGTACGCATTTCTCAGCTGACTGTAACATTGCCATATATGGTCTGAGAATTAAACA
The DNA here is from genome assembly GCA_031002005.1 of Vandiemenella viatica. Lineage (NCBI taxonomy): Eukaryota > Metazoa > Arthropoda > Insecta > Orthoptera > Morabidae > Vandiemenella > Vandiemenella viatica. Next base: position 160,594,534 of record JARYHS010012519.1, read on the forward strand.
AAAACATTGAACATAAATTGCTTCTAAACCCGTAAAATAAACTCAACGAGGCAGGACACATTGCGCAGATCGTAGGAAATGGCTACATATTCCTTCATTTTCTGGAGTGGGCGATGAGAGGATGTACCAGAAAAGTTAGACAATCGTGTTACAAAATTTTAGTCAGACCATAGTTTAGTATTGTAACGATTCATTTGTCACTTAGGTTACAGATCGAATTTGCTATTAATCATTAAAATTATTGAATATTAATTTTGAATATCATTTATGAAGGATAGGATAAATTTCCACTTGCATCTAGACAATTAATTAACGTTTATCGGCATTTTAAACAAAACTTAAGGAAAAATGCACGCGAATAATCACGTTTCAACATTGCATATAATCTCCTTGGAGACATGCATAATGTCAAAACACTAAAACAGAATTAAAAAATATGAAACATACAAAGGAATTACTGCCATGAGATATCGTCTTCGAAATGCGTGGTCCAAACACAGTGATATTGTCCATCTTCCGCTTGATACGATTTAAAGTTTACAATGAACATGAGTTTTATTCTCTTATTTCGACAGATCTCTCTGTAGGGCGTTTCAGGTCGCCATCACGAGGAACAATGCAGTCAAACTATTTACATTAAAATTTACCATAATTCTGGCGCTTCCATCCTGTGTGGTTACGTGTCTAATAAAACTGCTGCAGGTATCACTACATCGATGGAGTAATGACAGCCGTTGCTATCAGCTGCCTAAATTAACTTGGTGTGTGACCACAAAAAAGCACACGCTGTACATGAACTGGTGAACTCAAAAAAAAAAAAAAACCAGCTCCCAAAACTCCAGCCTCTACACAGTCCAGTCACGCCTACAAATCTCGCCCTCGCCTGCGTTTCTGTCACCCCGAAGTCGTTGGCGGGAAATATTCTGGAACCAATCGTGTTTCTTCAGCCCCTTCCCCACGTTGCTGGTCGTTGGTTGGTCGAACATGAAAAACAAAGGTACTGTCTTAAACGCTTCTGCACATAAATGAAAGAGAGTTCCCCAGGGGTAAAACCTTGGCACTTTTTTCCCTCTGCCCTATCTCTTCTTTCAAAAGTTTCTGTCTATCTTATCCGATGGACCCATGTAAACGGGGGGACGCCTGGACGCATGGAATACATCACAATCCCCATCCTGTGATCACCTATAGATTTACTAACTTAATGCATGTGCAGAGGCGAGCAGTAGATAACTGGAAGGCCGCCATGCTTGGCGGACAAACACGTAGTGGATTTCGTACCACTACAGTATGGTGGTGTAGCTTGGAATCGATATTTTGGGTATCAAATACAGGAATTGGAGGGCGTGCAAACGTGAGCAGCTAGATTTGTTTGTAGAACTGATACGATAAAGGAACTGGATTGGGAATCGTTGGAAGACAAGAGGAGGGGGAAGTGTGCCATGGGAGTATACAAGGTGAATGTTGGTGATGAAGCTTGGAGGGATATTGGTAGAAGAATTAGTTAATGGAAAGGAAAAGATGACCATGACACTCGATTTCATGCATAAGGGAGTGGTAAATTTTCTTTTGTGGGTAAGGGTGTTAGGGATTGGTAAAAAATTATCAAAGGAAATTACCAAACACGACGAAGGAAAATAAGGATTTAAACGAAATATAAACTTTCCTTACGGTTGGATTGGTGTTTAAAACATATTGAATCATTAGAAAAACAGAAAAGGTTTGATTTATTTGTGGTTGCTACTGTAACATTGCTACAGTCTTTATGAAAGCGTCACAGAACTGATTAGTAGATTAGGTTGGGAGTCTCTGGTAGATAGACGACACACGTTTCGTTTAAACTTATTGGAAAACATGCGTACTCCAACTTTCACTCATGAGTGTAGTGAAATACTTCTTCCACCAACCTATTTGAGTCGGAAGGACAGGAAAGATAAAATTAGAGAAATAAGGTGCCGGACTGATTCTTATATGAATTCTTTTTTCCCTCGTACCATTAGGGATTGGAATGCACAGCAAAGAGATTAGCTTTGGTGCTGAGCACCCTCTGCCACCCACAATTTTGTGAATTGCAGAGTACATATGTAGATGTAGATGTAGATTATCTATGGACAGTGAGCAAAACATCTCTGGCCGTTATTGTTCCGCCGGGAAACCGGGCGCGTGACGGCATAGCGTCACAGACACGATGACCAAGCTAGCCTTTTATTAGTATTGATGAGAATTCAGCTTTAACAGGCGCACGAAAACGGTTTTATCTGCGTACAAGTAATTATCCGCTGGAAACGATTACGATGAATCATTCTCCCAGTGTTTAAGGGTGACGGTGATGTGTCTGGAGGCGATATGAACACAATTCCATCATTAACTATCTCCCGCTCCACGTATCTCATGAAACGCATTTCATAATTAACACTTACATTGTTTCACTGCTGCAGGTGAGTTCAACTTTTACCAACTAAAACACTGAATTTATGAAATAGTCTGCATTGTGTTCAACTGTGAAATGATTATCTTCCTTATGTTTCCATTGCTAAAACGTCAGAAATGGAACCGTTATAGTTCCCTCATGTTCATCTGAATACCACGGCCTTGTAATTTCGTCACGATTGCATCGACTGTAATAAAATTCTATTTTTTAAAAAATTTAATTTAATTGCAATGGAGCACAGGCTCCAGTGGCAATTTCCCTACACCCCCATCTTGTCCCTATCCTGCAGCTACTTACATTTGCCCTCTACAAATTTTATCTTTAAATTATTTCAACGTTTTCGGTAAATTATTCATCATTTCTCTTGGTAACTCATTCCAATCCCTGACACCCTTACCTAAAAAAGAGAATCTTTCCACATCCTTGTGCCTGAAATCGAGTGCCAGCTTGTGGTCATGGTCATCTTTTCCTATCCATGCACTACTTTTCATACCAACGCCAATATCTTTCCATGCCTCATCGCCAGTATATGCCCTGTACACTCCCATGGCCCTCCTCATCCTCCTCCTGTTTAGCAAAGAATCCCATTCCAGCTCCTTTATCATATCCGTCACTGATTGCATTCTGCGATAATTTCCAGAAACAAATCTAGCAGCCGTTTTTTGCACCCTCTCCAACTCCTGTATTTGATACGTAAAATGAGGGCCCCATACTACACTACAATATTCGAGCAATGGTCTGACCAAAGTTTTGTAACTTGTGAAAGTATATTTCCTGCAAAACAGATCAGTAGAAAAATAATTTTACGTTACATCACAAAAAAAAGGTTTGAAACAATTCTATTTTGACTACCCCACAGAGTATAGTATCGTTGAACAGGTTACCAAAAATGTATTCATTCTGGTTTCGCAATGTTTTATTTAGTTGTGTGCTATTAATATTGTACCCCCCCCTCCAAATTTTCCGACTATGACTGAAAAATCTGGAAAAAATATGGAGATGATGGCAGTTAATGAAGTCTTTCAACAAAAATTGTTTTGGATACCAGTTGAAAGCTCAGTTTATGAAATAAACAAGACTGCCGCGGAAGTCTTAGGAATCTTATTTTTTTTTTAATTTCTTTCTAGAGTTTGGTAATATTTTTGTACCAACAAATTTAATTTTCCGGTCTATAAAATAAGCTTTGATTCTAAGCTGTAGGATATATTAGCCTCTTGTAGAACATTTTTTATTGCACCTGCTTTGAAAATTCGGAGTCCTGGGGTCGAGTTTCGGTACTCCCAAGAATTTTTACGGGCATTTAACTTGACCTTCAAGTATGCTATTTCGTGCCGTTGTTTGGATTCCACGCCTAACTGTAGGTCCAGCCAGCCACGAGATGGAATACGTGGCAAATTGAAATTCTGTTAACATATCGTATTTATTCAAATATGAGATCATACATACAAGATATTGAATATTAATTAAATTTTATAACTATACAGAACCAAACGGATATTAGCCTCGTAACCGTGCACGACACGCAATTGTTGTGTGTTCTATTAGCTGGATGGGTTGATTTCTGAAGTGGCTTATGTTCAAAGCTTTTTGGAATAAATAATTAAGATAACACGTACACTTTCTCGAATGGTATGCCGACCGGAAACATCTTTTGGTATTTAACTAGCGGGTATAATCTCACTGCCTGTCTCTTTACTTTCCCCACAGGAATAATGGTCACAAAAAAAGAAACTGCGCATTTTCTCGCGTTAGTGCGTCAGCTCCCGGCACTTTCCCCCGGCTGGTGCCATTTGTTCGCGACACCTGTGCGGAGCCAAGCTACGCACCTCTCGAGCCAACAGCTCTCTCTCTCTGACACGCGTGGGCCCCAGCAAAGTGCGTACTAATCGGGGTAGTCAGGGAGGCCAAAACGACAAATGGAAAAATTCCACTTTTTCCGGGGTTAGCGCTGTTTCAATGAAGTTGTAACCGCCACCGTTTCGGAACTTAACCTGGTGCCCTTCTCAGAGCTATTTCTGGCTGATTTGCTCCCTGTTGATGGCTGGTTACACCACATCGCCGTTCCAATTGCCGACCACGTAAAGATATACCGCAGAGTTTACGCTAGACCATGATGTTTCAAGCTGCGAAAACTCCATCCAAATTGGCTCGGTAGATTTTGCATCATGCCAAAAAAAAAAAAGACTGCCTAGTGTTGCAAATTGAAAAAAAAAGTGTTTTTTTCAGCTTTGTGAAAAAAAACATGAAAAAAACCTGGCACCCTGGGTTTTTTTTCTAATGTTTTTTTCAGAAAACAATAAACTTGATAAATTATAGTTTTATTTACGGAACTTACATTTTACATGTGTGTTTTATATCTTAATGAACCCTATAATGTCTTACATAATGTTTCATAAATGTATCTATATAGGTAACATAATTTTATTCATCCTCTATGTCAGTACCACATTCATTAGTATCAGCACCACCAACACCAGTTCGGTCGGTGTCGGAATTTTCTGTTTCTTCTTCTGGCTCCTCTAGATCCATAACTTCAGAAATAGTTACATTTTCTTTTACTGGTTGTTCTTGTATTGTACGCAAAAGATTTTTAGATTGCAATTTTAAATTGTGAGCAAAGTACACACTGTGCATAAAGACTGCCCTGATAATTCTCTTATTACGGTCTTTTAAGTTTGAATATATTATCATACAAAATAGTAGCTTTATTTCTTTTCAATCGTTGGTTTGCGCCAAAGGTTGAAAGGAAACGATTAATAATTATTGACAATTTAATGACTCAGTATCACTATACGCTGAAAGTCTATCAAGTATACGAATATAAGGAAAGCACATTAAGTAATAAAAAAGAGGCAAAAAACCGTAGGTCTACAGATAAATTTGAAGGGTTGGCAGCACTAGTTCAAATAGCGAGTATCACTCCATATAACGGGGAACGGGGATTCCTTCTCGCGCAATCTAGCCTTTTCGGGAAGTCCCCGTACTTAAAAGAAAACTTCAATGTTGCCAGTAGGACTCCTCCTACTGTCTTTCCTGGCCAGAAACCGGGAAAACCCGTGACGTCACTAAGTGGTGGGGGGGACCTCCCTCCCCTCCCCTCCGGCGGGCTTTTTGAATCAGCCAATCAGCGTTCAGGTGGTGGGGGGTACCTCCCTTGGCGGGCGTTCAAACCTCAATTTAGTTCCTCAACCAGCCGCACAGATAGCGACACCGGGTGGGCTTGCGCATATGTTAGTTCACCGATCGGACGCACAGATGGCACCATCTCCCAAGGGCTTAATATCTTTGGGCGCAGATATTCCACACCGCCCACCCAAGCCCTGAGGCAATGGCTATTTCTGTTCTGGAATGCGCGCGTTGTGAAATGTGTACACTGTTTCAACACACCTACGGAAATTCCCACTCGACTGTTTGCTTTTCCACTAAGTGTGACGAAATATGTATTCCTAGCGTCCTGTTAAGCAAGCACTGAACATCTTGGCTACTATCGACACACAGTAAAATATTTTGTATCGTGAAAAATACTTAAGCGATTTTTTACGTGAACAGACATCGGTAGCGTAGGGGTTAGAGTGCCGAAGGTCGCCGGTTCGAGTCCGGCCGCGGTGTTTTTATTGAAAAAGCCGTTCCAACTCGTCAATTTCAAAATTTTAGTTTCCATACCTAGAGAGGATACCTGCCTTGAATAAAAAAAGCATAAATGTTTCCTTTTAACGGGAAAAAAAGCGTCATAAACTCCAGATATAAATTCTATGTGTACCTGTTTTCATGAAATTATTTAGCGTTCTTGCCTCGCATTCGGGAGGACGGAGGTTCCAGGCATCCATGGTTTCCCAAAATCACTCCAAGTGAATGCCGGGGATGCTTCCTTTAAAAGACCATGGCCGAATTCCTTCCCATCCTTTCCCGTCTCTAAAGACCTCGCTGTTAACATAAATTCCGTTCATCGAAGCAGGCAGACATTAAAAATTAATTCACCGACGAAGAGACGGGAAACAAACTCACTTTTTCATTATGAACAATATAATATAACTCACGAGTGTCACCTACAGTCCGTGTATTTTAAAGGATGTATTAAATTAGGGGTATTTATATTTTTATTTATATTTCTCGTGTCCAGGACATAACAAGTTGAATAAACAAATAACATTAATTAATTAATATTAACTATAAACACAATTATATAGAATGTGACCAGAATTCCGCAATCTTGATGGCCTTCTCGTTTGCCCTGTAAAGGTCGTCGATATTGCAGGTTTCAGGGAGGTTCCTGCATATCAGAAGATGTTGTGGGTTCTGAAGCTCGCCACATTCACATAGATCGTTGTCATTAGTGTACCCCCATTTTTTAATATTATATTTACATCGGGACACTTCAGTTCTTAGTCTGTTTAGAGCCTTCCATATAGCATATGGCTGATTACATCCCGCAGCCGGTGCCTCTTTGATGTTCCTCCACCAGGACAAATTTCAAAATTAGGGGTAATGAAATTGTGTGTCTGTGAATGTCATGTCCGTCCTGTTGGTGTGTCTAATTAGCTAGAATAAATTCATTCTCATGCAAATACTTAATAATAATGATGTGAGTAACTTCAGCACTCGGGAATTCGATCCGAGGGGGTGTGCTAGGCGAAAAGAAAACATTAAGTTCTCGCCCGTGTAAATCTACTTATATGTCATTTTCTCATTGCCACAACTATTTACCCACCCAAATTGAGTGTCCTTAGCTGTACTTTGTCTAAAATTCCAATCAATCCCTTGTGACACATCAGTGATTGACACCTTTAACTGTATTTTACAGCACAGCACGTATGTTCCAGGAACGAAATACGTCTGTTAATCTTACTAATTTCACCCCTGTCGAATCGAAGTACGCCAGTCCTATGTGATAAAAATCGAGTCACGCTAAGGCAGTGCTTTCGCAAAGTCTTCTCCTAATCAGTAGCAGGGATTCCAAGTTCACTTAAGGTGGTTCTACTGCAGTTTTCCAAGAAAATTCTCCCCTTTTCCAGGAAATTATTTTTCAATAAATCAGGACCCAGGGGAGTTCTCCATTCGGTTTAAATGTTCCCATCTAACGCCAACCTTCGGATTCAGGACCAAGTGTGACATTTGATTGTAATTTCATGCTTCATCCAACTAACCACGATAAAAGTGACATAATACCCTTAGCTAACTTGATCATCAAACAGACATCATAACCCACATTTTCATAGAAGACCCCCGCACATCAACAAGTATCCAAAACGTCACCATAGGTTCTATTACGCCTAAGATAGCGCTCACACTTGAACTGTCGTAAATTGTTAGGTCAAAGTGGGTGTTTAGATATTTTATCCACTCAGACCTCATCACTTAAAGTCTAGTGCGAGATTGTGGTCATGGTCAACTTAGGCTCCATACACCACTCAGAATTATTCCACCAATATCCATTCTAACAGCATTATATGCCACCTACAGCCCCTGACACTCTTCCTATCTTCCAATGACATCCCAACCCCAGCTCCTTTATTATGTCACTTACTGAATATTTTCCACAGATAAATATAGCTGCCATCTTTTGTACAAAAAATGTGGACTCCATACTACACCACACAAGCAGTGGTCTGACTGTGGATTTGTACCCAAGTCCTTCGCTTCTCTGATACACCCCCTCATCACCCTCTCTGTTAAATGATTTTTATCCCGAAGTGCATGTAATGAAAAACGTGAGGAACACAATTCGTATGTCAACACAAACGGCAGTAAACTGTAAAGAGCACAATGAAATGGGAGACTGCCTAAGCCCTGAATCAATGGTTAGAAGCACACGTTGATAGTGAGCATAATTCTAGACTCAAATCCACAGAGGGATGACACACGCACATTTCCATGCCTACAGCGAGGTCGACAGAAAAACCAGCACCAAGATAGAACTCCCACAGAGGAAGAAGACACACACATACACACACACACGCGCACGCACACACTTGTACATGCATACAGCGAGGTCAATAGAACTAACAGCAAGCATCATGAAAACGATGAAGTGGGGCAGAATTGTCGTTACCACTGATTATCTGGACAGAACTATCGTTACAAAAATCATCAGACAGACGAGTTAAAGTCAGGTACCGCCATACTTATGCTTACATCCACAAAGACAGACGCAGATACACATGTCCAAGTCTACAGAGAGTTCAGTATAGCTACCGGCAACAATCATGGAAACGAAAAAGTGGTTTAGTACTCTCTTGCCTGGCTGAAAAACAGAAGTCTCCTTACATGTCATCAGCCTGGCGAAATACAAGGTGTGCAAAAGATGGCGTGTTTTCACCATAAATCTAAGTGTTTATACCATAAATAGTGTTCATCACGCCCCAGTTGATTACATTTACCATCAACATGTCTCTCCCACACCGCAACCCTTTCTACCATTCAGTAAAAAGTGACGCCAGTACCATGAGTTGCAATAGACACTTGACTATCAGACAGATATCATAACCCGCATATTCAAACTAGGTCTCAGCCACAAATCTATACATCTCCATGCACAAGCACAAACAAACATAAGTGGAGGGACAGCAAAATCATACACCCAGACAGACGTTTTTATAGAAGGTATCACAATATTTACGCATACAGACACAGAGAGAGACGCACAAACACTCACATTTCCATGCCTTCAGCGAGCTAGACACAACAACCAGCCCAATCATGGCGACGCAAAAGTGGGGTAGAACCCCCATGGCTCATAACTGACCAAAAAATCATCAGTAACATATGTTCCAGGCATCATACTCTTCACATCAACATCATCTCATTTATTTCGCACTACAGACCTCACTACCATCCAGTATCATGTGTGCTAGGTACAAAACTGTTCACATCAGCCCCAACACGTCTATCCCACACCTAAGCTTTTTCTGCCATTCAGTAACATGTGACCCCAGTACCATGAGTTGCAATAGACACTTGACTATCAGACAGATATCATAACCCGCATATTCAAACTAGGTCTCACCCACAAATCCATATGTCACCTCACACAAGCATAAGTGGAGGGACAGCAAAATCATACACCCAGACAAACGAGTTAAAGGAAGGTATCACCCCCATTTACGCAAACATACACAGAGAAAGACACATACACACATACATTTCCATACCTACAGCGATCTCGACTCAACAGCTAGCCCAATCATGGCAACGCAAAAGTGGAACAGAACACCCATGACTGGCCAAAAATCATAGAAAGACACACATACACACACATTCATATGTCAATGAATTCACACAGTTCCATTCATCACCACACATAACTGGAGGAAAGAGACTGAACATGCTAGATCCAAACTGAAGAGTTACAGGATGTGTGAAGTTTGAAATCACAGCCACGTCTCTCCCACACCGCAACCCTTTCTGTCATTTAGTAACATGTGACCCAGGTACCATGAGTTACAATAGACACTTGTCTATCAGACAGATATAATAACCTCCATATTCATACTAGGTCTCACCCACAAATCCATACATCTCCACACAAGCACAAACATATGGGAGGAACAGCAATTCATACGTCCAGATAGACGAGTTTAAGGAAGGTATCACTATACTTACTCATACAGACACAGAGAAAGACGCACACAGACGCATATTTCCATGCCTACAGTGAGCTCAACACAATAACCAGCCCAATCATGGCAAAAAAGTGGGGCAGAACCCCCATGACTCAAGACTCACAAAAAAATCATCATTAACATGTGTTCCAAGTACCAAACTCCTCACATCAACATCATATCAGTTAACTCACACTACCGACCTCTCTGCCATTCAGTATCGTTGGTAATATGTACAAAACTGTTCACATGAGCAGCACCACCTCTATCCCACACCATACGCCTTTTCTGCTATTCAGTAATATCTGTCCCACGTACCACGAGTATCACGAGTAGACACATGGTCATCAGACAAATATCATAACTCCCATACTCATACTAGGTCTCACACACAAACATAACCGACCAAAAACCATCAGACAGACGTTAGAGTGTGTGCAATGGATGACATGTTTTTGCCATACACCTCAGTACTTATCACATTATCAATTAATTACATCAACACATAGGTAGCCAGTCATTGTGAAATCTCAAAGTCGAGTAGAATCCTATCGGGATAGACACACAACCACATAGAAAGACACACACTCACATGTCCATGCATACACACAGATGACTGAACACCCTAGGTCGAAACTGAATAGTTACAGGATGTGCGAAATATTTCATTTCTTTGCCACAAACCTCGGTGCTCATCATACCCAAATGATTACATCTACATAGGTGGCCACTGATGGAAAAATCTCAAGTAGACTCCTACCACCATAATTACACACATAACCACACAGGAACACGTACACACACATATGTCCATGCAAATACAACAATTTCATAAGTTACCACATACATACAAGTAACTGCAGGAAAGGGGGCCCAACACACGACGTCCACACTAAGGTGTTACATGATAGGAAGACGATAGCATGTCTTTATAATACACCTCAGTGCTCACCACACATACTTGATTTTTAATGTGTCATCAGTATAGCTGGTGGCTGGAACTAAGGTCTTGGCAATGTTTGGTCAAAAGTCATTAGTTAATAGCAGCTCATCAATCACAAATTTTGGGCCAACCTGCCCGGGCGGGCGCGGCGAGAGGTGGCCACCCTTCCTCACAGCGGATGCGTACATCGTCGTTTTGTAGATCGGTATACCGGCACGCGGTTACCGCCTCGAGCGCAATGAAATTCCGGTCTTCAGTGCGGTCCTAAAAAATGCGGTTACCGGTAATAGTTCCCGGTCGGGAAACTCCGGTAATCCATCGCGGTCTGCGCTTTTAGACCGGCGTATTGCGGTATTTCGGTCCGCAGTGGGGAAGGGTGGCCACCTCTCGCCGCGCCCGCCCGGGCAGGTTGGCCCAAAATTTGTGATTGATGAGCTGCTATTAACTAATGACTTTTGACCAAACATTGCCAAGACCTTAGTTCCAGCCACCAGCTATACTGATGACACATTAAAAATCAAGTATGTGTGGTGAGCACTGAGGTGTATTATAAAGACATGCTATCGTCTTCCTATCATGTAACACCTTAGTGTGGACGTCGTGTGTTGGGCCCCCTTTCCTGCAGTTACTTGTATGTATGTGGTAACTTATGAAATTGTTGTATTTGCATGGACATATGTGTGTGTACGTGTTCCTGTGTGGTTATGTGTGTAATTATGGTGGTAGGAGTCTACTTGAGATTTTTCCATCAGTGGCCACCTATGTAGATGTAATCATTTGGGTATGATGAGCACCGAGGTTTGTGGCAAAGAAATGAAATATTTCGCACATCCTGTAACTATTCAGTTTCGACCTAGGGTGTTCAGTCATCTGTGTGTATGCATGGACATGTGAGTGTGTGTCTTTCTATGTGGTTGTGTGTCTATCCCGATAGGATTCTACTCGACTTTGAGATTTCACAATGACTGGCTACCTATGTGTTGATGTAATTAATTGATAATGTGATAAGTACTGAGGTGTATGGCAAAAACATGTCATCCATTGCACACACTCTAACGTCTGTCTGATGGTTTTTGGTCGGTTATGTTTGTGTGTGAGACCTAGTATGAGTATGGGAGTTATGATATTTGTCTGATGACCATGTGTCTACTCGTGATACTCGTGGTACGTGGGACAGATATTACTGAATAGCAGAAAAGGCGTATGGTGTGGGATAGAGGTGGTGCTGCTCATGTGAACAGTTTTGTACATATTACCAACGATACTGAATGGCAGAGAGGTCGGTAGTGTGAGTTAACTGATATGATGTTGATGTGAGGAGTTTGGTACTTGGAACACATGTTAATGATGATTTTTTTGTGAGTCTTGAGTCATGGGGGTTCTGCCCCACTTTTTTGCCATGATTGGGCTGGTTATTGTGTTGAGCTCACTGTAGGCATGGAAATATGCGTCTGTGTGCGTCTTTCTCTGTGTCTGTATGAGTAAGTATAGTGATACCTTCCTTAAACTCGTCTATCTGGACGTATGAATTGCTGTTCCTCCCATATGTTTGTGCTTGTGTGGAGATGTATGGATTTGTGGGTGAGACCTAGTATGAATATGGAGGTTATTATATCTGTCTGATAGACAAGTGTCTATTGTAACTCATGGTACCTGGGTCACATGTTACTAAATGACAGAAAGGGTTGCGGTGTGGGAGAGACGTGGCTGTGATTTCAAACTTCACACATCCTGTAACTCTTCAGTTTGGATCTAGCATGTTCAGTCTCTTTCCTCCAGTTATGTGTGGTGATGAATGGAACTGTGTGAATTCATTGACATATGAATGTGTGTGTATGTGTGTCTTTCTATGATTTTTGGCCAGTCATGGGTGTTCTGTTCCACTTTTGCGTTGCCATGATTGGGCTAGCTGTTGAGTCGAGATCGCTGTAGGTATGGAAATGTATGTGTGTATGTGTCTTTCTCTGTGTATGTTTGCGTAAATGGGGGTGATACCTTCCTTTAACTCGTTTGTCTGGGTGTATGATTTTGCTGTCCCTCCACTTATGCTTGTGTGAGGTGACATATGGATTTGTGGGTGAGACCTAGTTTGAATATGCGGGTTATGATATCTGTCTGATAGTCAAGTGTCTATTGCAACTCATGGTACTGGGGTCACATGTTACTGAATGGCAGAAAAAGCTTAGGTGTGGGATAGACGTGTTGGGGCTGATGTGAACAGTTTTGTACCTAGCACACATGATACTGGATGGTAGTGAGGTCTGTAGTGCGAAATAAATGAGATGATGTTGATGTGAAGAGTATGATGCCTGGAACATATGTTACTGATGATTTTTTGGTCAGTTATGAGCCATGGGGGTTCTACCCCACTTTTGCGTCGCCATGATTGGGCTGGTTGTTGTGTCTAGCTCGCTGAAGGCATGGAAATGTGAGTGTTTGTGCGTCTCTCTCTGTGTCTGTATGCGTAAATATTGTGATACCTTCTATAAAAACGTCTGTCTGGGTGTATGATTTTGCTGTCCCTCCACTTATGTTTGTTTGTGCTTGTGCATGGAGATGTATAGATTTGTGGCTGAGACCTAGTTTGAATATGCGGGTTATGATATCTGTCTGATAGTCAAGTGTCTATTGCAACTCATGGTACTGGCGTCACTTTTTACTGAATGGTAGAAAGGGTTGCGGTGTGGGAGAGACATGTTGATGGTAAATGTAATCAACTGGGGCGTGATGAACACTATTTATGGTATAAACACTTAGATTTATGGTGAAAACACGCCATCTTTTGCACACCTTGTATTTCGCCAGGCTGATGACATGTAAGGAGACTTCTGTTTTTCAGCCAGGCAAGAGAGTACTAAACCACTTTTTCGTTTCCATGATTGTTGCCGGTAGCTATACTGAACTCTCTGTAGACTTGGACATGTGTATCTGCGTCTGTCTTTGTGGATGTAAGCATAAGTATGGCGGTACCTGACTTTAACTCGTCTGTCTGATGATTTTTGTAACGATAGTTCTGTCCAGATAATCAGTGGTAACGACAATTCTGCCCCACTTCATCGTTTTCATGATGCTTGCTGTTAGTTCTATTGACCTCGCTGTATGCATGTACAAGTGTGTGCGTGCGCGTGTGTGTGTGTATGTGTGTGTCTTCTTCCTCTGTGGGAGTTCTATCTTGGTGCTGGTTTTTCTGTCGACCTCGCTGTAGGCATGGAAATGTGCGTGTGTCATCCCTCTGTGGATTTGAGTCTAGAATTATGCTCACTATCAACGTGTGCTTCTAACCATTGATTCAGGGCTTAGGCAGTCTCCCATTTCATTGTGCTCTTTACAGTTTACTGCCGTTTGTGTTGACATACGAATTGTGTTCCTCACGTTTTTCATTACATGCACTTCGGGATAAAAATCATTTAACAGAGAGGGTGATGAGGGGGTGTATCAGAGAAGCGAAGGACTTGGGTACAAATCCACAGTCAGACCACTGCTTGTGTGGTGTAGTATGGAGTCCACATTTTTTGTACAAAAGATGGCAGCTATATTTATCTGTGGAAAATATTCAGTAAGTGACATAATAAAGGAGCTGGGGTTGGGATGTCATTGGAAGATAGGAAGAGTGTCAGGGGCTGTAGGTGGCATATAATGCTGTTAGAATGGATATTGGTGGAATAATTCTGAGTGGTGTATGGAGCCTAAGTTGACCATGACCACAATCTCGCACTAGACTTTAAGTGATGAGGTCTGAGTGGATAAAATATCTAAACACCCACTTTGACCTAACAATTTACGACAGTTCAAGTGTGAGCGCTATCTTAGGCGTAATAGAACCTATGGTGACGTTTTGGATACTTGTTGATGTGCGGGGGTCTTCTATGAAAATGTGGGTTATGATGTCTGTTTGATGATCAAGTTAGCTAAGGGTATTATGTCACTTTTATCGTGGTTAGTTGGATGAAGCATGAAATTACAATCAAATGTCACACTTGGTCCTGAATCCGAAGGTTGGCGTTAGATGGGAACATTTTAAACCGAATGGAGAACTCCCCTGGGTCCTGATTTATTGAAAAATAATTTCCTGGAAAAGGGGAGAATTTTCTTGGAAAACTGCAGTAGAACCACCTTAAGTGAACATTTTGGTCCCTGGCTACTGATTAGGAGAAGACTTTGCGAAAGCACTGCCTTAGCGTGACTCGATTTTTATCACATAGGACTGGCGTACTTCGATTCGACAGGGGTGAAATTAGTAAGATTAACAGACGTATTTCGTTCCTGGAACATACGTGCTGTGCTGTAAAATACAGTTAAAGGTGTCAATCACTGATGTGTCACAAGGGATTGATTGGAATTTTAGACAAAGTACAGCTAAGGACACTCAATTTGGGTGGGTAAATAGTTGTGGCAATGAGAAAATGACATATAAGTAGATTTACACGGGCGAGAACTTAATGTTTTCTTTTCGCCTAGCACACCCCCTCGGATCGAATTCCCGAGTGCTGAAGTTACTCACATCATTATTATTAAGTATTTGCATGAGAATGAATTTATTCTAGCTAATTAGACACACCAACAGGACGGACATGACATTCACAGACACACAATTTCATTACCCCTAATTTTGAAATTTGTCCTGGTGGAGGAACATCAAAGAGGCACCGGCTGCGGGATGTAATCAGCCATATGCTATATGGAAGGCTCTAAACAGACTAAGAACTGAAGTGTCCCGATGTAAATATAATATTAAAAAATGGGGGTACACTAATGACAACGATCTATGTGAATGTGGCGAGCTTCAGAACCCACAACATCTTCTGATATGCAGGAACCTCCCTGAAACCTGCAATATCGACGACCTTTACAGGGCAAACGAGAAGGCCATCAAGATTGCGGAATTCTGGTCACATTCTATATAATTGTGTTTATAGTTAATATTAATTAATTAATGTTATTTGTTTATTCAACTTGTTATGTCCTGGACACGAGAAATATAAATAAAAATATAAATACCCCTAATTTAATACATCCTTTAAAATACACGGACTGTAGGTGACACTCGTGAGTTATATTATATTGTTCATAATGAAAAAGTGAGTTTGTTTCCCGTCTCTTCGTCGGTGAATTAATTTTTAATGTCTGCCTGCTTCGATGAACGGAATTTATGTTAACAGCGAGGTCTTTAGAGACGGGAAAGGATGGGAAGGAATTCGGCCATGGTCTTTTAAAGGAAGCATCCCCGGCATTCACTTGGAGTGATTTTGGGAAACCATGGATGCCTGGAACCTCCGTCCTCCCGAATGCGAGGCAAGAACGCTAAATAATTTCATGAAAACAGGTACACATAGAATTTATATCTGGAGTTTATGACGCTTTTTTTCCCGTTAAAAGGAAACATTTATGCTTTTTTTATTCAAGGCAGGTATCCTCTCTAGGTATGGAAACTAAAATTTTGAAATTGACGAGTTGGAACGGCTTTTTCAATAAAAACACCGCGGCCGGACTCGAACCGGCGACCTTCGGCACTCTAACCCCTACGCTACCGATGTCTGTTCACGTAAAAAATCGCTTAAGTATTTTTCACGATACAAAATATTTTACTGTGTGTCGATAGTAGCCAAGATGTTCAGTGCTTGCTTAACAGGACGCTAGGAATACATATTTCGTCACACTTAGTGGAAAAGCAAACAGTCGAGTGGGAATTTCCGTAGGTGTGTTGAAACAGTGTACACATTTCACAACGCGCGCATTCCAGAACAGAAATAGCCATTGCCTCAGGGCTTGGGTGGGCGGTGTGGAATATCTGCGCCCAAAGATATTAAGCCCTTGGGAGATGGTGCCATCTGTGCGTCCGATCGGTGAACTAACATATGCGCAAGCCCACCCGGTGTCGCTATCTGTGCGGCTGGTTGAGGAACTAAATTGAGGTTTGAACGCCCGCCAAGGGAGGTACCCCCCACCACCTGAACGCTGATTGGCTGATTCAAAAAGCCCGCCGGAGGGGAGGGGAGGGAGGTCCCCCCCACCACTTAGTGACGTCACGGGTTTTCCCGGTTTCTGGCCAGGAAAGACAGTCTCCTCCTACTGTTGCCAATATTTTCGTAATTTTCTTTTCTACTGAACCAGAAATGTATATTAGAGTTAAAAATTATGATAAATTCTTAGAATAAACTTTAAAACAGTCATATTAAACGATAAATGCCTTACAAATTTGAGATTTACTAGTTATGAAAAACAACGTATCCCAGAAAAAAACGTGTTTTTTTTTTTTCGAAGTTTTTTTTTAAGTCAGAAAAAAACGTTTTTTTTACAACACTAAGACTGTCCCATATAGATTAAAAAAAAAAAAAAACGGGACAGCTGTTCTCCAAGAAGCCTTAGAATGACGTTTACTGCAAGTGAAGAGTCACTGGCTTATCTTTATGTAAGCAGAAATAGTATACTTGTAACGCAAACCTTAATGAAATATGCTTAACATTTCCTTTTTTCAGTTCTGTGATGGACACTTTTCGATCAGACCGACTTGTGTTCGACAGTGTTTGAAATCTGTTCGACTTATTTTGATGTTAAAAATATTTGACCTTCATGTTCATTGCTTAAAAAAAAGTTACTGTGTATGTCTTAAGAATTCAATAAGTAGTTGAAACAGTGATTTGCAAAGAAACGATTATCCTCAATCGACCTAGCTGATGTAATTGCTGCAGCTCCTCTAAATTGCCTTTAGTTCATGCAGGATACAAACTTCTAATTGTTTCCTGAGCTCAGTTGCTTCCAGTAGTTACATAACTGGGAGCGTTTGGAATTCCTTGAGTACCTGTGCAGAGATTACGCTTCTAATTATCCAGTCCCAGGAACTTTCACACCGTGTACTGCAATTTGATTCATAAATACACTTTCGTAGCTTTCAGGATGGAAAGTCTGCTGACAGATTTTCACTTTGTACTAAACTGGCAATGGATGATCTCCAAAACTGCTAAACATGTTGACGATCTACCAGTTTTTCTGCGTGAAAATCCACTTGGTCTTTAAGCAAATTCTGGAAAATGCTTGTGTTAACTTTGGTTGCAATGGTGTTGTGGAGTGTACGCGAGAGTTTTTGCATACCGAAACGATTTGTTGGAATGAAGTGCCTCTATTTCAGACTGCGAGGCCAATGCTCTTTGCTGTTGCCTCATAGCTGATGCATATTGCGTCACCTGCAAACTCGTTGGCCGGTGGACACAATTTCTTAGCGTCATCAACGCAGTTACCCCTCTCGCCTCAGCACGAATAAATTTTATGTACTATGACCCATCGCAGTCAAAGGCACACTTCTTGCTCGGGCTGAAACCATGAATATCAACGGTAACAGCCCAGCTGTAAGCCCTTCAATTTAAACTTGCAAATTTACGAAGGAGTCAATCAGCATAAACTTAAAGTGTTCCTATCCTTAGATTCAGAAGTGAACTTGTAGACAACCAACTTTTGCTAAAGTCATTTTATCACATACAGTCTATCTAGCCTCAACTTTTCATATCACTCTGTTCCAATCAGCGAATGTTCTTGGCATCGGCAGTGATCTAAAACTTAAAAAAGGAAGCATCAGAGAGATCCAGCGATATGATTCTTTCATTTCCCTTCAGTACACGTACGGCCACTTACCCTACGCGTGATTATCGATTGACAGTGCAAACCTCTGTACGTTGTTCTTGTATGACTGCACCTGACGGTAGCTGTCGCGGTAACGAGACGACAACTGCTTATATCCTCGTGGTAATACAGCAACTGCAAACAAATTTCGCACAGTGATGTCCGTGAAACAAAGGAAGTGTTCAAACCAGCTACATTAATGTATCAGACTGTAAGTAAGATGTTCTAATTTCTACTGGAAGGTATGTTGCATATTATGTGGCAGTTCGGTAAAATGAGGATAAGTACTCCAGCTACGTGCGGTCTCAGTGACACAAAGTAGAAGTCGCAATAAGAACCATTGTAAGTGCATTAAGCAATTGCTCGCAGAAGTAGAAAGCAACCGTCGAAATTTGAAAAGAGTTTTCCCTTTGAATGTCATCAAAAAAAAAACTTGTCACTGACAAGTCCGTCCACAGAATTGTTGGAAAAATCAGATTAGTTTAAAAATAACTTTATAGTATGTTGTTTCGAACTTCCTATTTTAGTAAAACTAATCGTTTAGTCATACATATGTCTTACAGAACGAGTAATTTTATAAACTCTTCATAATATTCGTAGCAGAATTCGAGGCCTACATTGGAAAGTCGTAGTCGAAAGTCGTTTGTATACATATTCACGAGCTGAATTGTTGTATTTAAATTGCATTTGCCGTAAGAAGTACTAGATTATTACTATTTTGGTATGTACAGGCAGTTGCATATGTGGTGTGGTGAAACGGTCAGCGACGGACATCCAGACTTCCATGTTTTGAACACATCTCGGCGGTAATTTTCGCGAGCACCCGACGCGTTCTTTGTTTCTGGCAAAGCCTGTTTTCTGTCTCTGGAGGATGCCACGAATTTTACCTGGTTCACTAAAGCCGTAGATTTCTTCATCGTGGTAGGAATGCTGGATTAGTTTTTACAGCAAAATTAGAAGTGGAATACATAGTAAGTTAAAATTCTGTCTCCAACTTGTCAACTCCATGTGAGATATATCGACAATTACTTGGTTGCCCAATCGAAACTAGCGAAATTCTGCCGGCCATGCCCTATCAAAATGTATTATGAATGCTTGTTTCGCCAAAAAAGCTGATGGCTTGTTTAAAAATATGATGAAAAACAGCTTTTAATTTCTCCGAGGAAAAATCCTCGGCTTCGTCGATGATCGAACCCCGGTCTTCCGGTTTGCAGTGAGGCGCTCTACCGCTTGAGCTATTCGGCCGTCATAAGTATTACAATATACAATTTAAATAACACGTGTGTTGTTGTGGTAGCTCAGGGGCTTCAACAGTTTATGGTGCATTTCGGGGTTCAGATCCCGGCGGAAGCAGCAATTTTTAACAGTTTTATTTGATCGTATGAGCTATGCCAGAACGTTCCGTAGTTCGGATTCCACGTTAATGTGTAGGTCCCAACTCCTAACTCTGACACAATGGCTTAGTATGCCTCCTTTGGGAGGATCCAACCAAACTTCGGGTTGCGGGCTGACATTAAGACGTGCCATGCATTGGAGCTCTTGAAAGATGATAACTGCAGATGATGGAAATATCATGAACAACATGGCAACAGTGGAGGATCTACGAATTTTCCGAGCCGGTGCAAAAACACCCGGGGCTGTATAGAGCTATTTTTCGATTTTTCCGCCCCGGCCTCGCATTCGGGAGGTCAGCGGTTCGAATCCCCGTCCGGACATCCAGATTTGGGTTTTCCTTGGTTTCCCCAAATCACTCCAGGCGAATGCCGGGGTGCTTCCTTCAAAAAGGCCATAGCCGAATTCCTACCCATTCCTTGTCCCCAGTCCCATCCTGCCTCTAACGTCCTTGACGTCGACGAGGCGTAAAGCCATAAGTAAAAAAAAAAAAAAAATCCGCCCCCTGAAGTTGCCGCCCGGGGCAAGCGTTACGGTTTGATCACCCCTACATCCGGCACTGAATGGCAACAATGATTAGGCTGGGATAAAGTTGTGTAACATAGAACCTATTAGTCGTTGATTATGGATGGGTGTACTTCAGGCGTTTCTCCACTTTCCGTTTCTACAGATAATGACTCGACGCTCTCTGATGTAGTAACGAGTTGCCGTATAAACATTACGCAGTGTCTCGCAGCTTCCTGTCTCGCTGAGCAGTGGCCCAACTTTCTCTCACCTTGAGTACAGATTCCCCTATTCCCACACCGCGGGCGGTGCGAAAGTGGTTCTATTCCGGTTCTGCCCGCAGCTGGACTCTGCCCAGGTGCGTAGAGGTTCATCAGGCCATCACTGACTGTGGCCAACTCATCAGCGGCCAGAGAAAGTGAATACCCAGCTTCCAGCATACTAATTGGTCCCATGTCGAGGAGTAGAGACGCCTTGCATAACTACACAGAATTTGAAGTGGTTAATACAAGCATAGATGGAATCTTTGTCAGTTTGCAGAGGCATCGTCAATGAACTGAAAGCTTGCAGCTTAAGTCTCGATGAAGCCTAGGATTTCATTGCAACAGCAAAACGTCCGAAAACTTTCCCCAAGACCCAGACAGCCTGGTAACAGAAGAGTTATTTCCTGGTGGTAGTAAAGTGCAGGGGTGGCTCTAGACATAGTGACACTGTGACATGTCATCAACTACTAATCGAGAGTAAATATATAAATGTACTGAAAGGAACATAAATAATTAAAAATGCTGTATTGTCTAATATACGATAATTTATGATAGCTAGGGGAAATATTGAAAACCATCTGTTCGTCACATCAGTGAACTATTTCGCCGTCTTATAGAGACAGTTACCGGACGGTAAAAATCGCGCATGCGCACTGGCAGCTGCGCGGAAATTTGGAGGGGAGGGTGACCGCTTTTCCAGTGACAACGCCGTTCTGCCTCAGGGTGAACACGGACAGTGGGCAGACACGCAGGTTTCACAACATTACGGAGCGAGAAAAATTTAGTAACTGTCGGTAGACTGCAGCAGCAGCTGCGATTTTTGTTACATTCAACTACATCCCCTAGAAGATTTGTCAGTGAGAGGAGGCAATATTGTTTCTATTTCTTAGTTCCTTTGAAGGAGTATTACACAACTTTATGAATGCACGTAGCGGAAAACGACTCTCAAACGAAATACGTTCCAGTGACAGAAACGGTGTGCCACTGCCGTCATGGTCATCGAAGGCAGTGGCTGTGCTATGAAGACAGTGCCCGGCTAAGAAAGATATTGGGTATTCCTAGTCGAGGATATTGGGTAATCCAGCGTTGCCTGTGGCTCAACTTGTCGATTTTGACTAGTCAGTTTTGGTCAATTTTAAAGCATTTATCATTGATTCCTTCAATTTCAAAATCATTTCTCCGGCAGCATATGGAGGCAATGAGGCATCCACACTTTCCATATTCTTTGTGAGCTCCGAGCTATTCTTCCAGACACCTTTCACTTCAACACCGCAGATCAGTAATCAGTCGAAACATTTCAGTGTTGCCACTGCCTGAGCGAATCACTGGTAAAGTGGCAACAAAATGACGCTGATTCCTGATCACCTTGAGGATGCGTCTCGAAAATTAATGCAGAACTATGCCTCTGTCGAAAAAAAGTTTGATGCTGTGTAACTTTATATATTTTTAACGAAGATGCCAGCGTTTCGAATAGGGAATTGACAGATCGATTCCTAAGCAGATGTTTGCAGTGACAGGTATGCTATACAGATATATAGTCTTAACGTAAGCATCACAGGTTTCAAAAGTAAGCGTCACAGAATCATTTGGCTCCGAGAAAAGTTAATTATTCCCAGATAACTTTGGTGTAGATTACGAAGTAAGAAGTGCAGAATATAATAACTGGATATTGCTGGCCATTTCCTCAATTGCAAGTTAATCAATTTTTTTTATAAAGGTGAATAACACGCCAATGCAATTGAATGTTTGTTTTATTCTTTGTGACGTTTTTTTAGCATAGAGTGATCTGATTTCGTTTTGTAACCATTGCTTCTCGGCAGCTTGTTTAGCTTTAACCGCTGATGTTGAGACAAACTTAATACTAACATTTATATAATTAGGCTTAACATTATTGGCATTACAATTTTTGTTGAATCTTATATTCTGGCTGGTCTTGTGCAGTTTTAGATGTATCCTCTTGTATTTGTTGTACAGGTCCACTGGGAATGCCTGGCAGGGCTTCATTAACAACTGGATATTGTGGGTCATTTCCTCAATTGCGAGTTAATCAATTTTTTTTATGAAGGTGAATAACTCGCCAGTGCAATTGAATCAAAGAAAAAAACAAACATTCAATTGCATTGGCATGTTATTCACCTTTATAAAAAATTGAGTGCTGAATATTGTTGGAACTTACAACGGAATCTAGGTTTTAGAACTAGCTACAAAAGTTTGATGCTAAAAATGAAAAAGTAATACATATAACAAATGAGGAAAAGTCAGTAATAGTAAACTCAGTTACCTATATTTCATTAACGATTGACGGTAATAGTAATTACAAAACAAACTCGTACAGGGAAGAGACATGACATTAATTTCGTTCTTCGACTTCTGAAAAAAAAAAAAAAAAAAAAAAAAAAAAAAAAAAAAAAAAAAAAAAAAAAAAAAAAAAGATATGAGAGAAGAGGCGTATAAAATGTCGCCTAATCGCGTAGCTGGTAATGCTACAGTTTACTGTACCCACAGTGAAAATATGGGAGAACACCCATTAAATGTGAGCTGCAGGTGTTTAGACTTAGTTCGGCGTGTATGGAATTTAAAATGGAAATGAAATTTGAAATGGAAATTTGCTGTCATCAGAAACTGATATACCCAATTCATTCGTCAGTTTAGTCAGAAAGCTGGATTCATATAGTAACGACGGTTCAAACCACAGGTTCGGCTGATTATGGTTTTGAATCATATTGCTGTAATCGTCTAGGCAAGTGCTGGTAC
Organism: Vandiemenella viatica; assembly: GCA_031002005.1. Lineage (NCBI taxonomy): Eukaryota > Metazoa > Arthropoda > Insecta > Orthoptera > Morabidae > Vandiemenella > Vandiemenella viatica. Next base: position 160,618,030 of record JARYHS010012519.1, read on the forward strand.
TTAATTTTAAACACAAACAAAATTAACAGGTAACACATACATAAAAACTTATACTAGTGCCTCAGGCAGATATGCCTTAGAATTAGTAGTCCATCACTGAAGGAGGCCTGGCGGTGAGGCTTCATATTCTTCGAGTCGAAGAGACCTAACTACGTTCATCGGGTTAAGAGAACATTTCGCTGAGCGAATCATTTGCCTTATAACGACTTAACGATTGATATGCTGTCACCCACTATGAGTTCTCTCTGCACCGAAATCACCTCTTCCAGGCGATTTGTTTGGCTTGGAAAGTTAGAGACGAGACGCTCTGATTGTTTTAAATCTTCTTCTCTTCCTGTCACTAATGAGTCCACGTTCTGTCACATGTGCAGGGAACCTGGGCCACACACTTTGTTTGGAAGTGAACAGTGATGACTACTGCAGAAGTACACGGAAAAATGGGGGTGACAAGACAAATACGCCAAAGAAGTATAAAAGAACCTAAGCCGATGTAGGGGCTAAGCCATCACTCATATAGAATAACTTCTGAATTCTGATACATGCAATTATTTATTTTCAATTGCATGAAGCCAAATGAACCAGACAACCAGTGCAATTTGATTTCTATAATTTCCACTGGGAATATACGCCATCATCTCTAGTTTGTACTTTACAGTATAGACAACACAACACTTAAAACAAATCATGACACTGCACTCTCAGTACACAACTGTTAAGGCTACGGTAAAACTTCTGTTTACGAAGTCCACTTCATGTCTTCGCGAGATAACAGAACAATATCAGATGGCAGAAACCAAAATCACGCAGAATAAATTCCTTAAAAGTTAAAAATTAGTTAATCTATTTTGAGTGCATCAAACTTATTTATATATTATCTGTAAAATTTTGGACTGCGAGAAACAAATTCTGATACGCTGAGCGCAAAAACAACAGGGAGGAGTTTAATATGAAGATGAATTGTTTCTAATAATCAAAGATATGAAGCAACGACATAGCATTATTCAGAATAGAAGCTGATACTCATCGTTATCAGTCAATAGCAGGTCAAATTTTCCGCGTTAGTTTGTAGCTTCCATACAAGGCTTCACTTCATCTCATTGCCTATTGTTTTTTTTTTTTTTTTTTTTTGTGACGTGAACGAAGATAGTTTTTAATAAACGCAGAACGAGCAATTTCAGAAAAGCAAATTTGGCTCTTTAGCTAGTACAGTACATAAAGCGACACCAAAAAAAATTTCATAACCACGGTTTACTGAATTAGCAACGGGAATAAGGGTAAATCCTCATCACCGTTCCGCGCATGAGCCTAAAATCTTCCGGCGGGGAAGTTGGCAGTTATGTCGCTATTACTAAACCACTTGGAATTATGGCTGCACAAAGAATGTATATAACTCTTTTATTGCTTGAAGTTGTGAGATATCTTTCAACTGCTCCGAATGAGCATTAAGTGTTTGACTTTTACCTTGTGCAACGAATTAATACAGTAAAAGCTTTTATGTTATCGAAAGAAGCGGTATTCCTAAACTTTTAATATTTAACTTGATTAATTTCAATATTTCAGTGGTTATGATAAAAATATTCTAGTGATTAACCTGTTATATCCAGATAGAGCAAGTTGGAGAAAAAAAATTGTGGTTGTAATTTGGTGTCATATGGACTAACTTCGTTGCATGTGTAACCCATAATCTATAGCAACTGTCAGCAATACTTGTATCTGCCCGCTGTTAATGTGCATACACCAGAAAGCGGTATATCGTTCAGTCTCTTGCTTTGAGGTAAACAAATTTTCCAGACAACCATATCCGTTCTTCGGTTCAGGAGAAGCGTCGAAATTGTAAGTGCGATATATGTTCTCAGTAAGGTGCTTTAGGTTCTTCAAAGTAATTCCACGTTGCACACGGTTTTTTAGTTACCATTATCAGAGTTTAAGTAAAATCCATTGTAAAAAAGCAACTGAAATCGTTTTGGTGACAACCCCTTCAGTTGGGTAGAGCAGCAACTTTGCTTCATACTCTACTGTACTGTTCCCAAAACTTCAACACAGTTAAAGTTACACGGAAACCCCAATATACACCATCATTAACATTTAATTATTCAGCAGAAACGATAGCAAAAACAGCAGATTACCTATCGTAATAGGATCAGATGTGATGGGACAAGTAATACTATTCTATAGGAAGTAAAATTACTCGTAAAAGCAAGAACCATGTCAAAAACAAAAAATTATTGAGAAAGATAAATCTCTGAGTTTTAAGTATTGGCTTAGCCCGCAGAAACACTAATCAATTTATGGAAAAGAAACTTGGGTCTTAGAATTCCATACAGAAGTAAAATGGAAACATTTGTGATGCTCTAAAAATATTTTGAAAATTAAATTAACCGATAAAGTACGATTAAACGTGATATGGAAATAACTGACGAGGATATAAGTTTTGTTGTTGTCTTACAGAAAGAAGATACTGGATGGTGGGTCACATTTTAAAATAACCGGGACGTTAATTTGTTTTTGGAGGGAACAGTCGAAGGGACGAACAGTAGAGGAAGACAAAAATTACAACATATGAAGCAGATAATTGAAGACATAATATAATGGATATGTAGAGATGAAGAGGTTAGCTGTAGATAGGTAGCGACAGAGAATTGCATCAAACCATTAGACAGATTGTTGACAGGAAGAAACACCTATATAAGTAAATGAAAGCTAAGTTATATTACAGCTTGTTGATACCTGAACGATGTCTGAATCTCCTCAACATCTTACTCAATTGTACCGGAGAAATGATCGTGAGTTAAATATTCTGTTCCTTTTGGTAAAGAAAGATACAACCATATTTCCCAGTTTTTTTTTTTTTTTTTTTTTTTGCTTTCCGCCTTGTCGACGTCGAGTTTATTAGAGGCAGGGAGGAACTGGGAGCAAGCAACTGGAAGGGATTCGGTCATGGGCTTTTGAAGGAATCGTCCTGTTATTCGCCTGGAGTGATCTGGGAAAACCACGGAAAATCCAAATCTGGATGGCCGGATGGGGATTCGAACCCACGTCCTCACTTTGAGAAGTAAAACTTCCGTGGCCTTTATTAATTAAATTGTCTCATTTTCGTCTTGCTTCTGTTCATGTTAGTGTACTACTATTAAGAGGGGGAGGGCCGGAATTCTATACTTGTTGCTACCTGGGTTGGTATTCAGATCATTTTGAACTTTAAAAAAAAAAAAAAAAAAAAAGGATAGAGGCTTTAACTATGAGGTCACACAGCCAGTAGGCTATGGTATACTTGTTTTACAGGTTTTAAGTTTATATATAGTGTGAATGTATCAAGACTAACATTAAATTTAATTAGAAAGGTCCTGGCGAAATTTTATCAAAGTTTCTTGTTCAGTTGAGGTAGTTAATGCGTAGTGCCACTTTGGGTCTTCTAGTTCTAGGTCAGCCGGAGACTACGACGTATCGCGCAATTTAACTTAGTTTCTAGCAGAAACCGATTTGGCGGTGAAATGAGTTTCTGGCGGCACTGCCAACTCGATGCATGGGAGGTCGTGAGCCGGAGTATTCATCACCCAGAGGGTTCACTGCACTTCCTCATCGAGCACAAGACAGATCGCGTTTTCGTTGCGACACACCTCAAACCTCCCGTTACTGCAGGCTCGACTCTGCTGTTCTTATAACAGTTGTTGATGTTTCCCGCGGATTCATACACGTGCACTTACAATTTTATTGCTAGAATTGGAAAGCTATAAGCTACGTGAAATGTGTTCCAAAAAGCAGGGAGTAGTTATAATATGACGGGAAGCCATTACCATACCATTCTACCATTGAACCAGTCTCATAAAGAGAACCAATTAGCAACATGCTTAAAAATAGCAACAAACTTAGAGTAGAAGGGGGGGGGAGGGTGTTCACTGTGGGAGACTACATGTCATTGTTTATCCACCAGGAAATCTTTAGTCAGTACCGATTTGTATACAACGTTTTTGGTTGTTGTACTTTGCTAAGATATATACCCGTTGGGGGTTGGTATCCATCGAGCTAGCAACATATAAGTTCCCAGGGGGGAAAGGTCTTTTCTAGGTGTACTGTAGGGATGGCGATCTGGATCGATTAATCGATGAATCGATCGTTTGGAACAAAAAAATCGATTTTTTTTAAATCGATTTATAGTACTGAATCGATCCAGTGAATCGATATTTCACCCGTGAAAATTGAATGTGAAAAAGCACTTTGTAATGAACTTGTACATGAAAGTCAGGGTTTAAACGATGATTTAAACACTATTTATTGCAAGCTGTTGTGCACCTGAAGTATGATCCTATACTTTGCTGGCAAGAACCACAAAAAAAAAAAAAAAAAAAAAAAAAAAAAAAAAAAAAAAACAATTTATCATCATGTGTATTCAGCAGCCAAGAGAATATCTATATAGTGTGATCATCAGTACCTTGCGAGCACCTTTTTTTATTGCCGGCAACATCGCAAGTGATGAGCGGAACCGCTTGGAACCTAGTAGAACATTAAGCACTGGAAACTGTAAACTATATGATTTCAAAAGTTTTATGTAACCAACAAATTTGTGAAATAAATGTTTTATTCTAAATCTGATTCTTTGATTTAGTTGTAAAAAAAACTTTGATTAGTTTAAAAATGATAAAAGATTGATTATTATGGTATCCTCTTTGTTTTCCATGGAATTATATTGAAAATACGAACATGTAAACCGAATCGAAAATAGATCGATTTTTAGAAAATTCATCTTTTAGACCTCGATTTTTTGTGAATCGATTTATCAAATTTCGATTCGAATCGATTCAAAAATCAATCTTTTTCGGAAAGACTCGCCATCTCTAGTGTACTCCTTTAGCTTTCAGTGTCATTTCATGGATAGTCATTACACGCAGCGCACATTCACAACTATAAAACATAGCAAGTTGTGTCTGTACATGAAATTTATGAACCGATCATACAAACTGACTGCGAGAGAGAGCAAGTGATATAAAATACAGACATACACATGCTATCCGTCTGTCTATCACTGCTTGGTTTATTTTCAAAATTTCAAGACAAAATATGTTATTTGTCCAAAAAAAAGTACCCTATGTCCTTCCTAATGTTCATATTTCTTCGTCAAATTTCGTCAAGAAAGGTTTTGCCGTTTAGTCGTGAAAACGTAACAAGCAGACAGCGTGATACATTTCGCATTTATAATATTAGTGTAGACAGTTGTGGTGCCGTACGGCTTCACAAAACACACTTCTTAATGTTTGTTAGAACCGGCATGATTTTGTTGAACACTCAAATACTTCCAAACCATTAACCTGCAGTGATCTTGGGAAATATCGAACCTGTGTTTTCCTGAATGTGAATACCAAACGTTACAGCTTAGCGATAATGCTCGACATATTCTGCACACATTACACTTTTCCGTAATAATCAGACTTGCAGCTAACTTAGTGGGTTTCCACTCTCCAGTTACTGAACATCTAGACGGTATTTGGGTTGCTGTTACAGTCTCCTTTTTCTTAAGGCAGTTTAGCATGATCTTTGGTCTGTAACACAATATGGCGTTTTATTGGATAGGATGCAGGCCAGAATCCTAGAGTGGTATATTTTCCAAGCAGAAACTACTGCACTTGAATCCCGGGTTGTTGCTTAATATACGAAGTGGCCGTTTCTTTCTAGTTTCTTATCGGTAGCTGTAGGTATCTTTGCGGACGGCTTGCAAAGCATCACTGACAGAGTTCTTTGGTTGAATTAACTGAAATAAGGTCATGTTTACAGCATGAAATCTCTCCCTCTCTCTTTTTCTCCATCGGGTTAACGCCTCGTCGATGTCGCAATTGTTGTAGCTGGAAAGTAGTGGGGACAAGAAACGGGAAGGAGCTTTCCCATGGTGTTTTGAAGGAACTATCCTGCCATTCGGATGTAGTGATTTCGGAAAATCGTGGAAAACCGAAATCGGAATGGCTGGAAAGGGATATGAATCGGCGTCCTCCCGAATGCGAAGCTCGCGGGTATCGATATGAATCTCTAACGAGAACGAACAACAATTGTAAATTTTATTGCATTTCTGTATGAGGTATCAGCTTCGTATTGTTATGGTCTTGTTAGAACCCTTACCCCTGTAAGTCCTATCACTACACTCTTTACGATTAAAAAAAAAAAAAAATCAGCCATAATTTCGTTTAACGTTTTTAGGTTTGTTTGAATGGTCACTTGAAACCAATTATATTTGTATATATATATATATATGTTAAGTTTGGTTACTAGCTCCTTTTAATTCATTTACTTACAATGAAATTGATATTCCTGTTAAAGACATGCTTCCTTATTTTCGAAACGTTGCGTAATATTGTGATACCATCGGGCTTAATGAAAAACGCGATGTAATGTCGCAACTGACATTTCCGGAAACCTTTTGCTGGGTGCAGACGAAGATAAAGTGAATGCTGCACAGCACGCTTTCGCCAGCAGAAAGCTAACAGCATTGCTTCAAGCGTCAAGTGAACTGGTTATACCGACGACTAAAACAGTTTTCTTGATCAGTATTTATCACTTTCTTTGACTTTTTTCATCAGAAAAACTTATTAACATAGTGCCATAGATGAACTACCTTACATCATATAACTATTTAAGTATTGCAGTCTTTTGACGATAAAATGAATGTGTGCACTGTTTTTTCTATGGTCTTGGCTGCTGATGTGTTGAAACTAACGCATGCGGACGTATGTGATGTGTCATAGAGTTGAACTCGTGTCTAGACGCGCTTACGCAGCGCATTCCTCGCTGACGTTTGCGTTCACTCGTTGCAGCTGACAGGTCGCAACTCGAGCTGGCTCCACCAGCGATTAAAAGCTCTCGATAGACACGAAGTCGACACTCCAGGCGCTCTGCTCTGTGATCGAGGCATTCCTCTCTCTCGTCGCTCAGAGGGCGCTGTCATTTCCCTGACAGAGGGAACTGTCTGAAGCTGCACAATCAGGACATTCTTCATGACGAGACAGCTCTTCGTTATTATCGCTGCCACTTCTGGACTTGCTGACAGATTTTTTGTTTTTTGAAAGAGATGTTACTAATGTCACGTCTTTTTTCCCAGTAAAATAACGTATGATGATGATTTAACGTGTATTCCTCACTATCGATACACATAAAAAAACACACACTTATCCGATCCAGTTCACTTTCTTCGGAGCGTGTTGGGTGAGTGGTAACGCTCTGACCTCGTATTCGGGAGGATTTATTTTTTTTTGCTTATGGCTTTACGCCTCGTCAACGTCGAGGTCATTAGGACCGGGGGCAAAAAACGGGAAGAAATTCGGCCTTGACCTGGCCATGACCTGGAATGATTTTGGAAAACCGAAATCTGGGACCGGGATTCTAACCCGCTTTCTCCCAAATGCGAGGCCAGAGCGTTACTGCTCATCCTCGGTTCGGGAGGACGCTGGTTCGAATGTCCGTCCGGTCATCCAGATCTTGGTTTTCAGTGGTTTCTCGAAATTACTCGAGGCGAATGCCAGGATGGTTCCTTCGAAAAGTCCTGACTAATTTTTTTTATTTTTTTATTTTTTATTTTTTACCCAAAATTTTGCTTTCAATGTCTGCTCTCATCTGCAGCTTCTTTTTTCAATCTTTCTCATAACACTATCTCTTCATACATTCCGTAGTTTTTTCGACTTCCTACGTCTTTCAGTTCCTCCATCCGCTTTGGATGCTGGTTCGTGTTAACATCCTGTTGACGCCTGTATATCAACGTATCTTATTAAAGACTCTGACTTTTATTTCCTACCAATGAAAGAGTAAAAGAAAGAAAAAAAGGTCTGTGTATTAGAGATATTTTCAAAGAAATGAATGCAGGAATAATATAAATCCTTTGTTTTTTGATATTTTTGTCTGCCTGCTTATTTAGTCGATTCATACTACTGAAAAGTTTATCGAGCCTATAGCTCAGAAATAAGAATCAGGTACACATCCCCTTGATAAGACGTCTAGAAACAGAGATAAATAAAGGAAAGTGTCAGTAAATTTAATAGTTAGAAATTAATATCAAATAACCTGTGCGCTTAATATTCTTAACAGCCTAGCGCTGGAGGTAAGCTACTCCTGGTTTCAAAATATTCACGTGACTGCATAATCATAAAAATAACAACGTAAAGGGCAGAAGTACTGGATACCCATACGACTCGGACGACTCAAGGATGATATTAAAATTTCCTGCCTAGCCTTCGCAGATGATTTAGCCATAATAGCAGCTGAGGAGACTACAGCAATTAAAAAGACAAAAACTCTCATAGTGCGCTGAAAGAGTAGGATTACAAATATCTTTTCATAAAAACCAAGTTAATCTGCTCAAAACTCGTTACTCAAAATCTTATCACAAAATATGGACAAACTGAGAGAGACCCGTACAGTATTTCAAGTATTTAGGAGAAACCCTCGAACCCACAGGAGGAGAGAAAATAACACATAAAGATCGCATGCAAGAACTTAGGAGAGCCTACGATAGAACCTACATCTTAAATAATAAAAATGTTTGTCCATATGCACATAAGTAAAAAATTACAATACAGTTATCAAACTTGAAGCCTTGTACGCCAGCGAAACTTTAACACTGCACAGGAAAGGTGACCTAGAAAGCATTCTGAAAGAAGAAAGCAAAATTATAAGAAATATTCTTGGCCCAGAATAAACAGATGTCGGATACCGACTCAAATTTCGAAAGCAACAAAAACATTGTAAAACCTCGCGGTAGACATGAGGAAAAGAAGATTAATATTTTATGGACATATTCACACACTACCCAACATGACTCATTCACAAAATTATGACGTACAATAGGACAGCTAAAATCTATGCTCTGGGTCCAGCAGATCACAAAATACCTCTAAAAAGCCCACATAAACTCAGAAATCATTGACAGACACACGTAAACACAAAAAATTAACAAATGGCAAGAACCACCAGAATATGAAGTCACTAAGAGACCGGGAATGAAGTGGACTGAAGAAAGAAAGAGAATCTACGGAGAAAAAAAATGAGAGCTGTGTGGAAACTCAGAAAACTGAATGATTAAATATTTGCGTAATCCGACAGGGTCCAATTGCAGATCATAATAAAAGAGTCCTGTTGACTGTGCGATATCGATAAAAAAGATGGGGGTGCCTCGCCAGCATCACGTATAATTATACGTACTCAAAGGAGGTTTGATTTGTTTCTTGAAGCATGAATGAAACTTTGTTTCTCCCGCAGTCAATAATTAAATTATGATCCTAGGATCACCCAGCCTAATAGAGGAAGAGATGCTACAACAAAAAGGTGCGCCTGATATGATTACATGAATCCAAGAGGAGTTGTAGTTTGGATCTTCAAACAAGATCATAGCCAGGTTTATCTCGTTAAACAAACAATACATGCAGATTACAAAACCACTATACATTACAACGAAAGCGAATTTATATTAAAAAAATGTAGGTATACTTAAGACCAATTTGAAAACAATAAAAAAAATATGTGCGAACTGGATGTAAAATGTTACGGGTCATATCATCCAACTCTTAGGCTGGGTTAAATGTAGAAGAAAGCATACACTAATGTCTATACTAACGGTCGTACATACCATGGAAGCCAGTGCGGAGTACCATCAAAGTAACTATTTCTAATCAATATCCGTATGTTAATTAGATCTGTAACAGGAACGAGAAATTGTACGACCGTATGCATTCATTACTAAGTCTATCAGTACACGTTACTATAGTATCGTTTCATTACTCGTTACTTTTGACACCATCGAGCATTAGTATGAAGCAACGGATGGAGCCGCGTCACTTACAGGTTACGGGATGACTTCGTTCGTAGTTTGTAAAGTTTAAGTAAGTTTTTCATTTAGTAAAGCAAGTTTAGGTGAAATCTGCACTGTAATATAAAATAGAAGTCAGAATATCCATTTTAGAATAAACGCGTTTCATAAAAGTTTGAAATCGCTCTCACTAAGGTATGATCAATAAAGAACCAATAACCATCTCAAATTACCTGTTCGAATGTTCTATTTACAAATTATGTTCTGTAAATTTTAATGTTAAACAGAAGCAAAACTATAAAATAACTCTTTAAGTTGTCAAAATTACTTGTTAAAAATGTCAACACTTAACAGTAAATACTCGTAATATTAATTTTATTGAAATAATGTACGCGCAACATGTTTGAACTTACACTTTTTCCTTTGTAACGAAACTAATTCAAATAAAAATTCCCAAAAATACTCGATGTTCAAATGTTGATTCTTTCATTGAGATTCGTTTAGTCGCTGCGCGAACCGTTCCAGTTCCCGCATGGTGCGTCGTATTTGTTCGTTTATCTCATCAAACTGACGTCCATACGACAAATACGAGTAACGAAATGAATTTGTGAGTAACGTTTCGGTACTTTGAGTGAGGCGATGTACTCGTTACTCAGTAACGAATACATACGGTTTGATAAAGCTCTAATGTTAATTCGTTGTGGATGCGGTTAGTTGTTGAAGTAGTGTAATCATTACGAGAGTATCGGCTGGTGGACTCTCTGTGGGGCACCGCACAGAATAGTGCGCCCCAGCTGGGCACAGCTGTTGGGAGAGGGATCCCAGCCCTTCATCCAGTAGGGACACTCCACACAATGCCGCAGCACATCTGTCGCTGCTGATAACCGAGCTTAGCATCGCTCTCTTTGAAGTGAACCAATCTCTTGGCTAATATTCAGTATTTGGCGGAATAGACCATTACGTTGATTGACAGAAGGGGACGTACGAAATTACGGAAAATCAGTGTTATTCGCGAGAGATATTACTGGAATTATGGCCTGGAAAATTGTATGTTACACTGTCACGAAAGTCACTTCTTTTATTCATAGACCAAATTTTTTATCACGACTTCCTTCGCGTTGACTGGGTGTTCTGCTGAACCAGTGACTTGAAGTACTTACAGTATTTAAGTACTTTAAGTATCCCATTAGTCTTTTTCTTAGCTTTTTTTCGTTTTACGAAGATCTGTCCTACTTGTATTCTCTGTGTGAAGGTTGCGAGTAGAAGGAAGATTTGCCCACTGTGGGTTACCAGCCCATAGTTTGGTAAGTCACATAATGTGGCTGCCGCCTTTAGGCCTTGTGCCTGTTTTTCTGTAGGGGTTGTCTCCCTTAGGCGCCTGTGTTTTCAAAATTCATTGGAAAATGATTGAAATATATGCCTAAGCATTTTAAGGTCAATGACACTGTACTAGATACAATACTTTTTGCTGATGGCCAGGTGATTTTAGCTGACACAGGAGATGACTTACAGCGGGGGATGAAAATATCAAATAATTCCTTTTTTTGTTTTTATTTATTGCTTTACGCTTCGTCGACCACTAAGGTCATTAGAGGAGGGATGGGACTGGGGACAAGGAATGAGAAGGAATTCGGCCATGGCCTTTTTGAAGGAAGCATCCCGGCATTCACCTGGTGTGATTTGGGGAAACCATGGAAAACTCAAATCTGGATGGCCGGACGGGTATTCGAACCCGCGTCCTACCGAATGCGAGGCCAGAGCGTTAACCGTTCACCCACCACGCTCGGTATTACAGTTTGGAAATCTCCTCAGAAAAAAATAAAAGAAAGTAATGCCATTCAAGGGAGACGAACCAATACGGGCTAAGATTGTTATCAATGGCAGAATAATAGAACAAATTAACATATTTGTATATTTAGGATATGACATAAGCTTTACCAAGAATGACGATGCCAATAAAATATTGCAGAAATTTCAACACCTGTGTGGAATAATCAAAAAAAATTTTAAGAACACCAGACGCGATACAATGATGAAATTTTACAAAGTAATGGCAGTAGCAACATTACCATATGGGTGCGAATCGTTGACATTGACTAAACAGCAAATAAAGAGGTTAGAAGCAGGTGAGATGAGAGTTCTTAGAGCAGTGGCTGAGTATACTTTACTTGGTAAGAAGAGAAGCGAAGAAATAATGAAAGAATTGAAAGTTTTTAACCTGAATGAGGCAATAATTAGATATAGGAAGAAATGGAGCATATAACGTGTATGGAGAATACCGGAAAACCAAAGGTGTTTCTAAATTACAAACCAAAACAGGGAAGAAGGAGGATAGGTCGACCTAAGAAGAGGTGGATACAGCAAAATGTGTGAAGGCGGAACAAACCATCAATATTTTAAAGCTTGAAGATAATGATGATGAAGTATATTCTTCTTCTCCCTCGCAGTAATCCCGTGGTTTTTTCAGGATGCGACGTGTTGGGATTTGGCGGGCTTGTCGCTGAGCCTGGCGTCTCCCGGGGAGGATGTTGCCATCTGTCTGCGTAGTTTCTGAGGCAGAGATTGGGGCAGGAGGGACAAGATCCGTAAACAGATCCCAGTCAATGAAACCCTTCAAGAAAAAAATGCCAAAGCAAGTTTGCGATGGCTGGGACATGTCAGATGGATGGGCCCAACAAGAACAGCGACGATATGGCTGGGAAAAGAACTGAAGGGTAAAAGACCAAGAGGCCGACCCAGAAGGAGATGGATTGATGTCGTGAAACTGGACCTACAGGAGAGAGGTGCATCATGGTCCAGAATCCAAGAAGAGGAAACATACTTGGACAGGCAAAGATGGCGAGCGCTCTTACACCGGGACTGAAGAAGATAATGATGAGGAGATTGGGCACCGTCCTGGAAATCGCGTTGGTGACTGCGGAAAACCGCCTAAAAAGCGGAATCAGGACGGTCGATATGTGCGGACGAGAATTCGATCCTACCCCACTATACCTACCCTAGCAAGTGCGCGGCGCCTTAGCCCACTGAGTCCAGGGTTGATAACTTATTAAAAAAAAAAAAGTATATTTGTATTTTGAAGAGGAAAATATAAAGTATATGAAAAAAAGTATTTTTAAATTTTGGTTATTATTGCCTTAAATACACATATTTTCGTGCTTACGGGTCTAGCTATTAATTTTTGGTTTCATTTCAAAGTGTTATAGCTAGAACCACATTCTAAATCCAGAGTTATAATTAGATGAACAACTCATTTTTAATTAAATTTAAATACACTCTGTTTCCCCCTTCCCAAAATTTTGCGTTCATTTAGTTTCGTCATAAACACTAATATGTCGTTTGGAAATTAATAACGTTCCGTGAATTGTATATTTCACCAGAATTAAAGTATTTCTGCATACTGTATAGTTATAATCAACTATACAGACCAAAAATAATGTATGATACTTTATAGTAAGGTATGGTAAGAAATGTGACACGAGAATTTTCAATCAAATTTTCATAACCTTAATATATTTGACTAAATTAAAATTGACCAAAAATAAAATGTTACTGCTGTGCGGCACAATTTCCCATAAAATTAGTCCTACGATTTATTCAACAAAAGTATTACAGTATTCTGAAAATGATTGAAAATTGATATTTACTGATTTGCCAATCTGACTCAATGGTAAAACTCACAGTGCATAGAATTCGCAAAGAACTTATTTTGAGGATCTATTCATATTCAGCTATATGTTTTCTCCCACAAATCTTTATATTTTCGTAATTGTTTGGGTTTTTCAGTTTTGCTTCCTTTGGAGTTATGGGCGTATCACTATCACAAACAGAATCTGAATTACTTGCCGTTTTAAATAATGTAAAAGAAAAACAATGCGGTTCAAAATTCCAACCACAAAACGAAGAGAAACAGAAGAAACCGCGAATTCTCCGTTTGTCAGTCACGTGGTTGACATCTATCGTTGCGTTCAGAAATAACGGCGAGCAGACACAAGTCGACTCGGATGTTATAACGTGGATGGTCCGCACTCTCGTTGCCTCTGCTCCGAAGGGGTTATGTTCACAGATCGAAGGACGCAAACTGATAAAAAATCCCTGGCCGATAGGAACTTGCACGAAGTTGTGGAACTAGCATAGAACGTATCATTTCATGTATTGTATACTTTACTCGAAATAAAGTATTTTCCCATACTTTATTGGTGTGAAAAAGTATTAGATACTTTATTATAAAGTATGGTTGGCAATCCTGAGCCTTTTAGAGGGAACTTTAAATATCTTTAGTATCAGTAGAATAGCAAATTAATTTGTGTAATTTTTGTTTGATGATTAACATTTAGGTATTAAAAGGATTCTGGAAGCAAGGACAAAGTAAGGTTATAATCAACGCAGTACACTTTATCTTGCTCAGTACTGACGGAACCATTTTTCTGCGGGCTGTTATTTCATCTGCACTTAATTATCATTTTTCCACCCATTTTCTTTATGCGTCATGAACATTGTCGTTTCGGTAATTCAACATGTTGACAACCTAAGGCCAGCTTTTTATTCTTATGGTTTTACGGCTCGTTGACGTCGAGATCATTACAGGTGGGAGAGGATTTGGGGAGGGGGGCAGGACTTCCACTTTGACGTTTTTGAAGGAACCTTTCTGGCATTCGCCTGGAGTGATTTCGTGAAACCATGGCAAACCGAAATCTGAACGGCCGGGCGGGTATTTAAACCCACGACCTTTCGAATTCAAGGCCGGAGCGATACCGCTCACCCGCCGTGCTCGGCAGTAAAGCCACCTGCCGGGTTTAAAGAGCCAGTACCTGTAGTAAGAAACAATGGAATGCTGTAGTGTGGCGTGACTTGTATTTCTTTGTTAATGTCTGACGCTCAGTTGGTTAGGGGGCATCCCATAAATTACGTGAGGTGTTTTTCCGGGTTTCCGGACCCCCCCCCCCCCACTGGTGAGACTACGTGAGATCTGACACGATACCCCCTCCCCCCCCCTCTGGTGAGATCTGGTCCGTGAGACCCCCTCTTAGAAATCGCTACCTAGCAACTTTTTGAGACCTTTTTTTTAGGTCTCACCCTTCCAAAATCCGTTTACACCCCAACTATTCGACTAGATACCCCCCTAAACTTGACTTTCGCGTCATTTGTAGACCCCCTTTTTTTTAGCCCTACAATCCAACAATATTTTAAATCACCTGACACTGGGCTAACTGGTTCCAGTCCTGACGGTGATGGAAATTTTCACCATCAGGACTTCGTGGTGCACAGCTTCTAATCACCAGATTGTGCACCGAAGCACTGGATTAAACCCGAAACCTGTCCGCCGTGCATATGTGGTGAGGGTATGCGAGACTGCTGTAGGTGATTCGTCCGTCCGATGGGGAGGTTAAGCTCGGCGGACTCATGGTGTTTTTCGGAAGAGTAGGCCTGAATGGGTCGGCACCGTGTTTCACCCGTTCCCTTCTTCCATCGCTCATCCACAACACTGTAGGCTGGACATACATATCACCACAATCATACACAGACAACAACAAGTAGGAATACAGTCATAGTGAGAAAGGCTTAACCCCAGATTCATCTCCCCGGGACGTTGTCGTGGAGGGGCAAAATATCCCTC
The DNA here is from genome assembly GCA_031002005.1 of Vandiemenella viatica. NCBI lineage: Eukaryota > Metazoa > Arthropoda > Insecta > Orthoptera > Morabidae > Vandiemenella > Vandiemenella viatica. The sequence continues at coordinate 160,633,419 of JARYHS010012519.1, forward strand.
AAGGTAATGGGGCGTACATTAATGACTTGAGGTGTTTTTCCGGAATTCCGCACAGCCCCCCTCCCCCCAACTGGTGAGACTTCGTGAGATTTGGTCGGACCCCCCCCCCCCTCTAAAATGACGTGAGATTTTGAGGGAGACCCTCCCCCCCCTACCAATTGACCTCGCAACTTTTTTAGACCTTTTTTTAGGTCTCTTGCACCGAAGGGTAGTTTAATCCCCCTAAGATCGGTTTTTTTTTACCAAAATAAACCCTCCCCCACCCTTAAAATCGACTTCATGTCATTTGTAAACCTCTGTTTTTTTAGTTCTACAATTCTACTGGAATTTTGAAAACCTCACGTGAGATTTCCGTTGACCCCACTTCCCCCTCGGTGAGGTTTCGTGAGATTTCGCTGGACCCCCCCCCCCCCGCCCCTATTTCACCTCACGTCATTAATGGACGCCCCCTAACCGCCCGCACTCGGACACTCTACAGCCGCGTTCCCACGATCTCTTGTAACGGAGGCGGGACGGGACGGGATCTCATAATAGCCAAACTGTAGGGACGAGCGCTCGCCGCAGGTTAGCCCTAGCTTACCTCGCCGCCACCTCCTCACCACGTTGCCTAGTGTCGTTTGGCACAGAGCACTTTACAGCAACAGAAGCGGTGCGCACCGCTGCTGCAAACCGATGTCAACAGCGCACCTGTACACACGCCTGTGATGTTTACCGACACAGAGTGAGTAGCTGCGTCTCATCTCCGCTAGCAGAGGCGGCCCTGTTCCCATGGCGTGTTTTTGAGTATCCGTCCCGTCCCGTCCCGTCTCCGTTATTAGACGTCGTGGGAACGCGGCTTAAGAAGAAGAAGGGGAATATATTGACCCGATATTCATTTGTTTCCTGTCTTCATGGGAGGAAACGTGACGATGCATACTCCATTTTTCAAATCAAATTGTAAGCTTTAAAGCTGTGAAAACACATCGGAATCCAGTGAACCATTTTTAAGATATGCTAAATTATGGTCAAAATGTTTTACGCTAGAAACAGGTCCTAATTTCCTTCTCCATCATCAGCAGACGGACGTGATGAGGGGTCCCTCAGATCTCAAGTCAAAACCTGATCGTTAAAATTGTGAAAACACCTTCTAAGTCTTTGGAGTAACTATTGTATGGTGCAGAAACAAATAAAAAAAAATTATCTTTCGATATTACGACTCGTCAACATCGAGGTAATTGGAACCGGGAAAGAATTTAGCGCAAGTAACGTAAAAGTATTTTGCTATGCTCGGTACAAAACACAAAAAATATGGAAGTTTTAAAGAGTACTGTTTTAGCTTCAAGGACCTCCCTATAATTGATCCCAATCATTTTTTCTAAAATATTTTCAATGCAGAGACAAGTCTCAGTTACAGATTTATAACAGTATATGAATGTATTTGTGAAGATGGGTGAGATAGGTAAATAAATAAATTTCGCGTAGCGCAAATTTCGTCTCTGTCGCGCTCAACCTTACCCGATCATTATGCAGTCTTAATCACTAGCGCACTTCACAAGGGACCAAACAATCAAAGTTTCTCGTTCTACCACTCCATAATTAATGTATCAGCTGACTGTTGATAGGCGATTCTTCGAAGTAGATTTTCAGTACTACATCGGCTTGCTTGACAAACCGTAAAAGCAGCACCAACGTTGTTTTCAATCTCTGTTTTATAACAGACGAGTTGTAAACGGAAACTTAACGACGTCCTGTTACTCACGCTCGTCTAAACAAGGCGGTAATATTCCCGCACCTCTGAAAGACTTTGCTCCCCGTTCAAGGAAAATTTTCTTTTAGTCGTCTGCTGATGGAACGTTCGACTAAACGCCATGCTTACTAAACTTCACTTTTCGCTGTAAGTACCACAGTTAATTTGAATGTTGGTTTAATAGAGTACACATACAGAAACGTGATTAAAAATGAAAGATTAAAAATGAAACGTGATTAAACATCCATTAAACGTCAAGCCATAATCGATTCTCCTGTATCATTTTGCAGCTCACTAGCTCAGCATAATGACGTGCTGTTGGCTGATTGTGGAGCCTTCTGATGCTAGAAATTACGGTTTCAGGCGGCAGTGATGGGTACAAAGCCGCTTTCATCTGCGCGCTTCTGATGAAAAGCAGCCTTGGCCACTGCGGGACTATTTCACGGGCCGTCGGAACAGCCTGTGGTTCCACACACTGGTGGTGTCTAGCAGAGCGCCGAGCTACACAGCCGATGCACTATCACAGCCTACACCAACAGTTATATCAAAGGTGGTTCCATAGTGGATCCGTCAGACCGAATAATCTCGGTTATTGGTAACCCCTCAAACCGCTGCTACCAAAGTGACTGTTGTGCGCTGCGGGTTGCGTCTCCCCCAACAGACGCTGTGGTGAGGTAACTTGTGTCCCTGCCGCCCGTGGACTCATTTTTAACTTGAAATGTTAACAACGATGTGTTTTAAAGTAAACTGAATACATTATGCCGGAAGTAGGTAAATTCGTCGCAAGGCCAGCGACCTTGGTCTATTCGTCTTCAGCACGCAGTTCTCCCCTCTTAGCAATTTGTCCCATTTTTCCTCTGAGCTGTTTAGATTGTATCTTCATGTCTTGTCTTTGGTTTTCTAGCTACCCCATGCACTTAACGTTACCAAAACATTCAAGTCTTGCTTTTTTCTATCCTTTACTGTAGGGATCCTTTCCACTGTGTCTCTAAACTTCTCGTTTTTTATCCTGTCCTTTCTTGTAATCCCTACTCTATTTCTAAGTACATTTCACTCACTTTTCTTACTGCCATCCCGCTTCTTCACCATCAGATTTTGACAGAATAGGTGCAAATAGGATAAATTACTTCCTGGTACATCCTTGTTACATATGAGGCTGCTGAAACTTTTTAAGAATATTTCTTCTTACCTTCTTCTTTCATATTTTTCGATATCGTTACCTCCACTTTCTTCTGTAACACTTCCATGGTATTTAAAACCATTTCCGTTCTTCAGATTTACTGCCATCATCATTTACCTCTCTGGCTTCTCCTTTCTCACTTTTCTTTGGATTAAATATCAGTGTTTGCCCACATCTCTAAGTTCCACTGGACTAACTCTTCACTTTCCACGGATCATTAGGTCATTTGCAAAAGCCACCAGCTTCGTGTTTTCTTTCCCCATACTTTCAGGAATATTTCTACATTTTCTCATCCACAACGAAGATTAGAAGCTGCTGGGATAGAGCTGTTCATTTGTGTTGATGATGTCAACCACTTTAACTTTTTAATTTAATTGCGATGGAGCATATGCCACTGTGGAATTTTCAATAAATATCTGTTTTTTCATGTTACCATTTTATTAAACTTAGATTCTTCGAGTGCAATATTACCGTCCACCTACTTTTGCCCATTACGAGTTTTTCAACCTTTCAATGTTTAGGTTGAGAAGGTAATTGAAAGCAAATCATATGCTCCGTAATTTAAAGCAGTGCACACCGGAAGTTAAATCGATCGTATACAAAGCTCTGGTGCTTCCTCACTTAGAATATTGTTATTCTGTATGGGGGCCCGATCAAAAGGGGATAATGGAAGCACTGGAAAAGATCCAAAGAAGAGTCTCCCGATTCGAGACAGGTATATATAGTTGGAGGAAAAGCGCAAGTGCGATGTTGAAGGAGTTAGGTTGGTAAGATTTGTAACATCGAAAGCTTTGCTCTCGGTAGAAGCTAATTGAAAAATTCACAACTGACCTATTTCAGGATTACAGCAAACACATTTTATTACGAGCAACATTTGTATTTAGGAATGACCGAGAAAGATAAAGAAATCAGGGCCAGAACCGATTGTTTTCTATACTCAGTTTCCCCCCTACCGATTAGGGAATCAAATATGAAGATTTATAGAGCGAGAAAACTTAGAATCCGATAGGAGTAGGTCTCGATAAACCAATCCGGCCATCCTGATCTGGGTTTCCATAGTTTTCTTAGATCGCTCCCTGCGAATGCCGGGACGGTTTCTCAAAATAGCCCATGGGCCCCTGCTGCCATATCTCGTATATCGTTTACAATGCAAACGGTTACACATTAGGATAGGTGCAATGTATCAACTGTTAGTGAACCGCGGAGTAATAAAAATAGTAAATAGAAGTTCCTTGATAATTTTTTCAACCCTTGACTCTGTTACCTATCTGTTTTCTCCATAGTACTCGACTGACAGCAAGATGATGGGACCGGAGAGCCAATTCATTCCTTCAGATCCGAAGATTTAAATCCCTGTCGTGTATTCCGCACTCCGTCTCTTTAACACTTGAGCTATTTGGCCGTTTCACGAATATTGAAATTGCGCAGATTTTTTTTCTTCTTCTAGATTTCCACATCTATTAACCATTTTCAGCATAATCAACGGAGATTTGAATGTTTTTCTGCTAAGTGTTTGGATAGCCGACAATAAATGTACACGTGTTTCGATATATTTGGTCATGATCTAATCAATGGTTTTCACAGGTAGGCCTACTTTTATCTGTAGTTGAGAAGTCGTAATAACGTCCCTTTCGTTTTTTCTCTTCTTTTCACATCACGGTCAACGACTTTCATTTTCCCAGACGTCAGAGATGTTCGTAGCGTAGTGCTGTGTCGGTGCAGCAGCGATAAAAATATCAAACCTCGTGACGCGTGTCAGAGAACAAGTCGAGAGAGCCAGCTGTCCTGTAACCTTTATAACTGACCGCTTGTCTCTCGCAGATCTGCTCTCTGGAAAACTCTGCTTGTTCAGCAAGTCCCTAGGCACACCAAAGCGGTGTATAGAAAGACGCAACTACGACCTAAAAGAGGTTACTTTTCCTGAGTTTTGTATCCGCATTGGACCTTTTAATTGCAGTCTGAGAAGGTAAAAACTTAACGTGAAATTTGCTGTACAGATACAGGCCTAATTTTATGTTTTATTATTTCATTGAGGCTTAGGAATTATGAAATTTGTGTCCTTATCTAACATTTCTTTAAGACATCTTTTTTTTTACAGTTTTTTTCTTGTTTCATGAGAACTTCAAAATGGCGGGGAGGTAACTATGGACGATAATCATGAACCGACAAAGTAAATGCAACTCTGAGTGCAGAAAATTGAAAAGGAGTATTAAGATTCAAATTTTATTGCAAACTTGGTACCATTATTTCATTCTAAATGATTTCACTTAATTTCTGATGAGTAAATGAAATCAAATCACATCAACATTTCTTATATTTGAAGCGATCTGTGTCTTGTTCTACCCGGTTACCTTCTGAATGAAAGCAGTCACCCGTATGAAATTACTGTCTGACAGTCCGTCTGCTACAACTTCCAAAGCTTTTAACGAAGAAATTTATAATTGTGCAATATTTTAGGTCTAGGTAAACTTAACACGATTATAATGTAAGATTTGGAAAAATAAGGTACTGGAAACAACTATAAGAGGTTTATTGGGAACCTGAAGAAATTAAAAGTTGTTAACCCTCCGAGACTTTAAATTTGTGGATTTTTTTCTATTTTCCACGATTTGTAAGAATTCTTGACTAAACACTATAAAAAATATAATTCCTACTTTCTTGCGAAACAATTTATCCTAATTGGTCCTAAAGTTTACACTAAAACTACAGCGATATTTTTGGAGTAAAATTACTAGGGACATTTTTTAAACTTTAAATATATATTTTTCCGGCAAAACATTATGTATAGCATTCGATTGAAATTTTATGGATCAGACGATCAATAGGTCATGAAATAATATTTATAAAAAAGATTTTAAAAGTCTTTAATCCGGTTTAAGCTTTCTCAGCTGATTTTTTTAAGCGTCTGTGCTATTTCTTTGTTTCATTTGAAAGACAATTTCACAAAGCGAATATTGAACTTCATTTAAAAATCACTTGGTACTATGTTTTTTAAACGTTTCTGCAATATTTTTAGTGAATCGCTCTATATAAAAAATGGATGTGTGTAAATATATCTGTATGTTCTTTATATAAATCCACAGTTTTTATCCGATCTTAACGATACTTTCAACACGTAAACCAAGAGAAAAAATACTGTCTTCATTTTGTTTGCAAAATCCAACTCTCCGTCCCCCCCCCGCCCCCGGTCCCCCCCTGGTTGGTATTCCCTATCCACTTTCTTTGGGTGGAGAGGCGGTTGATGTCTATATCACTCTGTAGCGCCCGGGGCATCACGATCCTCCATTAAAAAAAAAAAAGAGAAATGTTTGCATTTGGTTTATAGAACTGCATCCGTATTACAGAGAATGTTTACGACAGTTCGATTATATGGAATAAAATGACAGAGCTATCATATCCAGCCCCGGATAAACGCCAGGAACTCTGATTGTTCAATTTAAAACACAATCTGTGATGTTGAAACAGGAGGGGATAAAAGAAAAACGCAAGAGAACTTGTAGAGGCCGAGGTAGTTTCCAAGCGACTAACAGTTTCGTGAAAGTTATATTGCGTGTCAGTTATTTACTCGCTATTATTTGCTTTAATCTGCTGGTTAGACTGGGGGACAGCACTATGAACGCTGGTAACTGTTTCGTGTTTCGTTTCCGCCGGAGCGATGTCCGAGAGGCTGCTGCGCAAACGAAGGCTCTTGCAATCCGAGCGAACCAGAGCGGAATGAGTGCGGATTTCGTCATGTCTTCCGCTCCCGAAACATCGCCCTTTGTTTGAGATGTCCCCAGGTCGTCACTTTGTCCGTACGGTTTACCTCAAAAGAAATGTTATTGTACAAGATTTTTGAAGTGAAAACTTGTGTAGACGCGTTAAGCGATTGGATGGGGGTAAATCTGTGAGTTCATGACGTCACGTCACCGACATGCTGCCTTTTGCGCGCGACACCAACACGACACCTGTTGCGCGTATGATATGGGCGTTGCACGCTTTTCGGATGGGCAAAATCTTTATACAGACACACAGTTTTAATCCGATTTTGATAGTACTTAGCACATGTATACTTCACAACAAGGCGGTCTGGTAGCTCAGCGGTTAAGGCACTTACTTCCAAAATTTCTCTCTCCGGTAGTGGGTGCAAATCCCGCGGTGAGTAGGAGTTTTTAGGAGTTGTATTTGACTACATGAGCTACGCTGGGACGTTCCGTGGTTCTGATTCCACGTTAAACTGCAGGCCCTTGAAGAAAGGAATTAGCCTTCTTTCCTCTGATGCACTAGAATGGTACATCTCCTTTGGGATTTTTTGTTTTTGAAGTGAAAACTTTTTCCGGCGCTTCGGGCGATTTTTTAATGCGTAAAATATTATGAGTTGGGATTACCGACATACTAATGTTAACAGTACATCTATTGCGGTCTGGTGGCTTAGTGGTTAAGGAGCATGAGTGGGGGACTAAAGTTCCCCGGTTCGATTCTGGGTCTCGGTGGGGATTTTCATAGACCATTAACCCGACCTCCACCTCTGGCATAACTTGCTGTGTATTGTAAACTACGTCAGAATTCTTCTGTGGTTCGTCTTCCACGTTTAAATGTAGGTCCCCTGTACCTGGCAGCAATACCATGTTAGGTTAAGGCGGTTAAAATAGGGGCGGAATGCGCAGCCAGTAGAAACCCTGTCCCCAGTCATTACGTCCACATGGAATTATTATTATTTAGTATATCTGTAGCTGTACGTATGACGTGTTGGGCGTATGATAATCATAGTTTTAAGTTTTAACTTCTGCCGGTAGTCCCCAATAATTACCAATTGGTTTTTATTATATTGAATCTTTCGTTGTATTTTGTGAAACACTTTTTTGCTTGCGGTAGGCGAAACAATTGTCTTTTTTGTACCTTTCTTTAACAATTTTATCCATGAATCCTTTATTACTGTACTGAATATTTGTTGTTTTTTTTTTGTTTCAGGTGAGTGTTAACATGAGCAGGGCAGAGTCTCCTTCCAGAGGTGCTCTGTGAGTATTACACGTACTGTACTTAAAGCTTAAGATCCGGCTGTATGATTTCTACGTCCATCTGTTATTTGACTGAAATGCAATTTTTATGTGTAATTATTAGTAGCAGAATACGATTCTGCCAGGTTGCCTATCCAAATATGGCCGCAAGTATTTTTATTTAAATTTAAAAAAACTTTTTTTTCAAAAAAATTCGTTCACTTGTTTTTTTTTTTTTTTTTTTTTTTTTTTTTTAAATAAATTAGAATTCATTTCAAATAGATACATGTTAAGGACACAAGAAGTCTGAGTTGTCTATGTAACAATGCCCGCAAGTAGGGATTGCCAGCTGTTAAAGATTTGTCTAAGCGCGTTAGCGCACCACATCGGCCATCAGACATTGCACTGGCAATTAACTTTATTAAAGAAGAGCTAAAATTTCGGTTCTGACGTATTTTATGAGTTTCATCAAATTAAAATGTCGTAACTATTGAAGTAAATACGTTGTTTTCTTATATCGGTGAAAAAGAAGTATGGTATTCTTAATCGCAAATTGTATTGTATTTCAGAAACACTGAAGTGACGATATATGACCCTGTAGCATAATCAACGTTATTAAATCTTCTATCAAATTTGTAACAGTATGTTATCTTTACTGTGTGCTAAATTATACATCATGAAGTTAAAAGTTAATCTTTCATAGTTACATTTTTGTGCCACTTTAGCAACCTATATGTTTTTTTTTCCAAATATTCCATTCATTTTACGTAACTTTCAAAGTGTTTATTGGGTTACAAAAGACGTTAATAAACCACTGATCTTCACGCATATGGTTCACAGTCATCTGTTTCAACTTTTAGAGACTCAGCTTTGATGTATTTGTACAACAGCTCCATATACTAATTTTTAATGTACGAATGATAGTCAAAACACATTCACTCTGAATACAAGCCTTTTCAAAATGGTTTTTGTTGGTGCCTTACGTTAACATAGTGAAGAAACCTCCGCGGTATGTTAAGGAAACACTCTATGATTGTAAACAAAAGGCACTTAGGGGGGCATCCATAAATTACGTGAGGTGTTTTTCCGGACCCCCCCCCCCCCCCCGCCCTCACTGGTGAGGCTTTGTGAGATCTAGCCCCCCCCCCCCCTCTCTGGTGAGATCTGGTCCGTGAGACACCCCCTAGATATCGCCCTCGGAACTTTCGGAGACCTTTTTTTATGCCTCGCCCCTTCCGAAGCCGATTACACCCCCACTTTTCGACGAAATACTCCCTTAAACTTTCGCGTCATTTGTAGACCTTTTTTTTAAGCTATAAAATCCAAAAAAAAATTAAAAATTTCAAAAACCTCACGTGAGATTTCCGTTGACCCCTCTCCCCTTGGTGAGATTCCGCACGACCCCCCCCCTCTATTTCACCTCACGTAATTTATGTACGTCCCCTGATTGCAGAAAACTTTCTGAAACGCATTGCCGGAATGACAGACAAGAATGTTCTTCATCACAATATTTTGGGACCTGCTGCCTTTGAGACGGCTTGGACAAATTTGGAGGTATGGTTTTACTGACGCCTAGCATTTTATACCTACTGACAGGTCCTACTAGATGAAGTGTTGCCAACTGTCTGTGACACGCGTAACTATGTTCGGCGTGTGGTGAAAGTGTTTTTTGTTTGTGTACTGCGGAGTCAGGACGGCCGGTACGCGGGGACGTGGTGTCGTGCCCGGTCCCGTTACACCTTCCTGATCCAGTAAGCGGTGCCTCAGCGCTCTCAACCACACTGGCGGGTAATGACACGACGAGGATAGTTACTGTAAATGAAATTCATCAAAAGCATGAAGTAAACACCCTCAAGCGGACTGGCATCTTCTGTCAAATAAAAGCTCGTAATGACGCGTTTTTATACATTTTTCGTAAAAATTGTCTGGCAGCGAGGTTGATTTTTTATGAAGAATGGAGAAGCGGTGGGTGACGGGGGACTTTTTAACATGGCTTCGTGCTAATTTAAATTAGCTACAACGTGTTTACCTTTGTCACACAATACTTTAGTTCGATCTTCTCCTATGGGATAGTTATCAGTTGCATCTAAACACATAGTCACTGTAGACAAAGTACTTTAACAGATCTTTCTTTCCTCTTTTGCTACTTGCCTCTAAGGGAGCGTCCATAAACTACGTAGTCCATTTTGCCCTCTTTCCACATAGTCTGCTGTGACTTTTGCCTCTACACCTCCCTCCTCCCCCCCCCCCCCCACCATGTAGCACGTAGCTTTTTTTCCTATCGATCCCGGAAGAATATGTATTGTTTTCTCTTGTCAGACTATCGCAAAGTACATATCGTTCATTTGCTGCAACAGTGAAATAACTCAAAAACGTCAATTTTATAGAAGGACCAATTAAAATGCATCATGTCAAACAACTTTATGCATTCACTAGAAAATAACTTATCTACAAGTTTTATTGAAAGAAAACAGTATAAAAGAAGGGAAAATGTATAGTATCAGTTGTAGTATTTGCGAAAATGGTCCACCCTAAGATTATAACGCAAGACAGCTCATTTTTTTTAGTTATGTCACTGTTGCAGCAAATGAGCGATATGGAGATAATTAAATGACAGAAATAAATCTTCACATGTTGTTGTGTGTTTTGTACCTTATTTTTACTTGACAAATAAAATGAATGAAAAGCTACGTGGCTTGGCTTCGACCACCCTCCCTCCCCCACGTAGCCCAGCATGGTTTTCTACCCAACTCACACCCCCCTAGACCGAGCCACGTAGATTATGGGTGCTCCCTAACCGGTATCGATGTTAGCAGGCCGTTAGGTAGACAACGACTGGAGAGGCACGTTAGAACCAGATGTGTAATGGCCAAATTGTCTTCACTAACAAGAAGATTTCTTTAACAAGTAAAGTGTCCTTGTTGACGGCGAAGTGGCGTCGCATTCGTTCGTACCTAACAGAACAGTCACTCATAAGCAAATAATACTCTCATGCCAGCACATACAAAATGAAAACCCACTAAAATAAGAATTAAATCAACCAAATATTACTGGTTCTTCTTTATATTTAATACCACCTCTCGCATTTCATAGTCGTAGATTCAGGGAGCGGTAATATTCTGGCTTGTTCTATCGGAGAATCTATATTGAGATCCCAATTCTACCATACAGATTAAATTTTTCCACAATTTTTTAATGTACTGAAGCCATAAATTTATTTAAAATCTTTTAAGCTTTCTGCTTAGAGAGTACCTCTTTTTAATTTTTATTACTGTGCATAAAACAGTTATATCGGTATTACATTTACTGTATTAAACGATATTTGCCGTAACCTGTAACCATTCAGGGTATGGGAACTGTATTTAGGAAAATTTTAATTTTGTTTACAGAATACGCAACCATCTGTGGTCATAATGTTTGGCTCATCAGTGTATGTTAAATAGTATTCATGTAGCAATGATGTACTGTGTAAGGACATGGTTGCCTCAATAGATAAGAATAATCTCACCTCCATATTCTTTTCTTGGCATCGTTTAAATGCAGTTTCGTATTGTCATTTTAGTAATGGATCAAATGAGCGCTTTCATTTTCCTTGAATACAATACTGTCCAATAATTCTTCGCGGATCTGCTTTTTCTTTGCCTCTTGCCGCTTTATACTAAGTGGTTTTCGCGGTGTTTTAAGTTTCTGACTGTACAATACAGAACAAACGCGGTGCGGAACAAAGCACTGGTTTTTCTGAGTCGATCAGGGCGGACAACGGTATAACTCCAACAACCGAGGATCATGCAACGCTGCTTTGCTGTAGAAACTGTCGTTTAAGTAACTACCAGGATTACTAGCTACGTCGTATACCAAAATCTCACATCTGGTTTGTTTGTGCTATCCGAGGATAGTTATTCTCTACATGGTGACAGCTCAGTAAAACACGATAAGTACAGGAGAAAGCATTAACAACCCAGGAGAATAATTTGTGAATTCTGTGGCCGTGACCAGTACAAGGAAATAATCTATGACAAAGATCTTATTTTTATTTGCTACGGTGGTGGATATTGTTTTATTTTATGGTTTTAGGTCTTCTGCCTTGGCCTTTTGAAGGGATCATCCCGGTATTCGCCTGGAGTGATTTGGGGAAACCATGGAAAATCCAAATCTGGATGCCCGGACGGGGATTCGAACCCGCGTCTTCCCGAATGCGAAGCCAGAGCATGGCATATATCCCTTTCTCTACAGCCTGAAAATACTAGCTCCTAATTTACATCTCAGTTAGTAACGTTGAATTACATTCTAGAACTGTTACTAGTACTATTATTATTATTATTATTGCTGCGTTGAGGAATATAATCTTATATCTTTAAACGAGCAATTCTTGTATATATATATATATTTCGGATCTCGGAAACGGCTGTGATGATTTGAATGAAATTTGGCATTTAGATAACGTTTTGACTTTTAAGATTACCTAAATAGTTGCCTTCCCTACAAAAAAGCGAGTTTACAAAATACGAACAATTTTGTCACTCCGTATATCGAAAACGGCACTAGCGCCATCTCGTAGACAATTCAGGTACCAGAAAGCCTACAAATGGATTTTCTTTGATTTCAAAGAATAATTAAACGAACAGTTCTTGTATCCTAGCTGACCCGTGGAAATATTAACACTGCAAGTTTAATTGTAAAACATTTAAAAAGGAAGATAATTCAAAAATTATCAATGGTTTTATCAGAAACTTCTTTATAAAGTAATCATCGTTTACTTTTTGACCGTAAAAAGTGGTTGTTAGTTAGTCATTAAATACTACCTCCTTAATTATAAATCATCTTTCGATTTCTGTTCAATGTACAAGATTTCGAGTAGAGTTTGATAATAAAGTAAAAAGCCGCGTGCGAGTGCACATACGAAAAAAAGGGTTCTGATAAATAGAATCTTGCCTTTTGAATCGTCTGACCTTGTGCTTTATTAATGTTTATAACGAAGGTTACTTCTTATGGGAATTGTTTTATTAGCATTTTGAAATGCTGATCAGAAGATGTGAGATTACTGCCATGTATGAGCATAGTTTTATCAGAGTGAATAAATTTAGCACAGATGATGTTCTATTAACGTCACAACCCGATGATGAATTCTTATAGAACTCGATGAAACATATCGAAAATAAAGAATAAATGTTCTTGGTTTTCGAGATATAGCATGTCAGAAATCATTTATAGATATAGTTCCTTGTGCTTTTGGCGACGTTTCTTCTGGTCCAGGCTGTATTTCAACCTAACAACAACCACTAGGTACAAAATAAAACATTGAAATTACATTTCCATCATATAGATATGGTCATTTTGGAGGATTTTTTTCTGGTCCAGGCTGGAGCTAATCCTAACCTCTTCACTTTTGAGATATAATATCCCGAGAACTAAGCGAGATATCAGAAAAATTCATTTTTTTCGATTTGTCTCGACGAGTTTCATACGAATTCACCATCAAACTTGGCTATGGCGAAATATGTCTTCTGGTTCAGGTCGCATTTCAACCAACCGCGTAAATTTTGAGATACGATATCTCGAGAACTAAGCGAGATATATATAAAAAAAATATTTTTTACTTTCAATTTTTCTCGTCGAGTTACATAAGAATCCATCATCAAGGGTTATCGTAGAATCCTCTGAAATACCACAAATCTCGCACCATTAATTAATAGGGCCTATCAAACTGGCATTAAGATTTCTATTTTACATAATAATAGCATTTTTTTAAAAGTAATATGTGAGGCGGTCTCGCAAATGGATCTCGGGATTTGGATGAAATTTCACATGTAGATAACGTTTTGCTTTTCAAGTTTTTAACACGATTTAAAAAAAAAAAAAAAAAGAAAGGAGCACATTTGTATTTGTTTTCTCGAAAACGGCTCTAACCTCATTACGTAGAAGTTTCAGGTACCAGTACGCCTACTGATGTTAGTTAAGCTTCTCTTTGGTGAACTGTGCACCTCAAAACGCCTAGGAAGCCTTTAAGCCTTTTACTTTAATCAAACTTTACTCGAAATCTTGGATATTGAACAGAAATCGAAAGATACCGAGCGTAGATCGGTCTCCCAGGTACTTAACGTTATGTGTATAAGGGAGACGATTTTTACAGTGTCTAGGATTATTTACTTGGCGGGTGAAAGAAGGGTGAAGTCAGACTTTTGGCACCTAGTCGTCTTTGACATGGACCAACCTCTGAGAATGATATTACAGGGAAGGTAGAAGGCGTAGCTAAAACTCAAGGCTGATTTTTCTACAGAAAGTCCCATGAGACATAAATATTGCTTGTGACTCTCCAAAATCACAATATTAGCAAGTCATCTAAAGGGGAGCATCTATGAGAAGGGGGAGCCACAACCACAGAATGAAATTTATATCAGTCAACTTAAACTATAAATTCCTATCGTGAACAAAGACCATTCTATTCCACTGGCTGTTTTATAAGTATGCACGTCGGATCAGCGCTTCACGGTGATACAACACGTAGAAGCGGTTTGATTATAGAGCGGCTGGCGTTGCGTCATAAAAGTCTATGTAAGTCATATCATCTCTCTCACAGACACATATTTTATGTAGATGAACTAAAATATCGTGAACAAAATCGATTTAAGAAAATTGTCACTGTTATTGCTAAGAAATTATTAAACAATTGACTTGTCTGTTATTTGATTAACAGAATCATTGAGCGATATAGTGTTCTATAGCGCAAGACGAATCAGTGATCCACCAGTGAATAAATACAATATTAGGAATAGACTTCTTTTTTTTTTCTTAATTTAGCTCCTGCTGAGTGAAGCTCAAAACACGGTTTGCCTAATGAAGACAGTCAGTCTTTGGTTTCTTTTTTTCTTTACGCCGCATCGACGTCTAGGTCATTAAGGGCGGGAAAGGATTGGGGGCAAGAAACGTGAAGGAATTCAGCAATGGCCCTTCGACAGAACCATCCCGCCATTCGTCTGTAATGATTTGGGGAAACTATGGTAAACCAAAATCTGGACGGCCGAATGGGGATTCGAACCTGCGTCCTCCCAAGAGTGAGGACAGAGCAGTATCGCTCGTCCAACACGCTCGGTCAGTCCTTCGCAATGATTGCCATAAAATATTAAAGAAAAATAACCATCAAACAGACAACTAATCTGGGGAATGTTACAATTGCGAATAGCCAATGATTCTGAGCCGTAATGACGAATAAATTTGAAAACTGTCTGTAGAGATCGATGGTCACCAAGTTTTCGTGTAATTTCTCGTTTTGCAGTTTTCCGCATGTACCACCATCTGTGACCGAGGTTGAGAACATTTCATGTAATGTAGATCTTTGAGAGAACACAGACTTACTTTCTTGTTGCGTATTTACGTAGAAGTCTTCATACATTGCCGAATTTAACGACGTCACTACCTGACAGGTTGATGAAGCACAAAGATTACCCATCTCTTGAAGATAATTGCGGAGCTAATAGTCGAAACATTCTACTTATTAAGGAAAATTCGGCAGTATACTTATCTTTAGATGGAGTATTTTGCTGTATTGCCTATAATTCACGAGTACAAAATAAACAATTCACCTGTTGACACGGTTGATTCCGTGAAGTATCTGGGGGTGATAGTACAAAGCAACATGAAATTGGACATGCACATAACTTCCGTCGTAGGCAAGGCTAATTCTAAATTACGATTCATAGGTCGTATTTTGAGGAATTGTAATGCTCAAACAAAGGAGATAGCGTATAAAAAACTAGTGCGTCCGCATCTGGATTACTGTTGTGGGGTTTGGGATCCGTATCGCAAGGTTCTGATTGACTCAGTTGAGAGGGTGCAGAGGAGAGCCGCTAGATTCGTGACTTAATGTTACAGCCCTTATGAAAGGGTCACAGAATTGATACTTAGATTGGACTGGGATAGTTTGGAAGACAGACGACGTAGCTTGCGTTCGAATTTATTGGAGAATATGCGAAAAAATTTAAATTTCGAGTGCAATGAAATACTTCTTCCGCCAACCTATTTAGGTCGCAATGACCGGAGGGATAAGATTAGAGAAATAAGATACCGTACTGATACTTATATGTATTCCTTCTTTCCTCGCACTATTCGGGATTGGAATGGGAGGGTTTAGGATTGGTGTTTAGCACCCTCTGCCACCCACAATGTTTGTGATTTGCAGAGTATGGATGTAGATGTAGATAATTCAGGTTCAAATCGTTAACCAAATGCTATTATCTTTTAAATTACAGATATGCCAAAACTCACTTATTAACTTTTAAAAGTTAATTTATCTTACAGAAAAAGTAAAATTGCAGAGGCCATTTAGAAAAGCAGAAGCTCCGAACTGTTCAACGACCTTAAAGTGCCCAGTAAGGGTTCCTCGAACCACTTGCGGCAGGAACAAATTGTATGATGTGTTTGCTCCACAAAGCACGTAACTTGAGAAATGGCTTTGTTTCTCGGCTTGAGGCAAAGTGTATTGTCTTCATCCAAGCTCCCTGCGCCCCCCTCCGCGATTGCAGCTTTCTCATTAAACATTCAATTAGCGTAAGTGAAGCTGATTGAGATATCCTGTCCATGACGTACTTGCAGACCTCTTCAGACGTCTTTTGAGACAAATCTGTGTCCACATCAAATAGACGCAGCACGCAGGGCTACCAATCTTATTAATAAGGACGCTGGTGCTCGTGAAATGAAGTAGTTTCATTTTGTCCTGATGTTTAACTCGTCTTATTTCTTCTTTTTTCAGAGATATATAATTATATATGTTTTGGGTAAAAAATAGGAAGATTTAAAAAAAATTATGAGGCATCCTGTTGAAATAATTTTCTTTCTTTGCGCTAATAGTCGACTGAATAGGTGTTATGGGTTAAATTACGATTTGTTTAATGTTGGTTGTAACTCACAAGAAGGCAAAAAAAAAAAAAAAAAAAAAAAAACCGGAACAACTGACTGCAGCAATTTTCGGAGTATACTTGTATGAAGGAAAGAAAAAATTTGAATGTGGCATAAGTGTTCAAGGAGAAAAAATCAGTATGCTACGATTTGCTGATGACATTCTCCTGCTAGCAGACATACTCATATACTTCCGCTAAAAATTTGAATGATTGGTACATTTGTAAGATATACTGCCAAGTTGCATCTCTATCAAGTGGTATAATATCGATTAACGACGTTGAAATACTTTTTCTTGAGATCAGATTCAAGAATACGACAAAAGAGATGTACGTTCTAACTGAGATACTTTTAAGCCCGACTAACATTTGCTGCCTAACTGTATATACCGCATATTTTAAGCTAAACAGTAAGCTTCCGATCTGTGAAAATCTCCTTCCAACTGGTTCGGTAGATTCTGAGTGATTCCTGGACAAAGGAACAGACAGACCAAATCCGCATAAATATTGATGATAGTACTAGCTGTTGCCTACGACTTAGGGAGCGTGCACAAATTACGTGGCTCGGTCCAGGGGGGGGGGGGTTGAATGGAAAGCTACGCTGGGCTACGTGGGGGGGAGGGGGGGTTTCCGAGCCAGACCACGTAGCTTTCCTTTCATACCATTTTTCACAGTTAAGATGAGGAACAGAACTCACAACAGCATGTGAGTATTTATTTCCCTCGGTTAATTGTCTCCGTATGTAATTTACAATAGTCTGATAGCAGGAAAGAGTACAAAATGTCCTCTGAAATCAAAAGAGAAAAAAGCTACGTGCTACGTCGAGGGGGGGGGGGGGTAGAGGCAAAAGCCACGTAGGGCTACGTGGGGGGGAGGGGGGGTTTACAGCAGGCCAAAATGGAGCTACGTGGTTTGTGCACGCTCCCTTAGCGTGGACTTAGACTATTATTGCTAGAACTAGATATAGAAAGCTGTAAGTAACGTAAAAGGTTCCCCAAAAACTGAATGCGAGAGAAATAAAGCCTGAGCGACCAATATTACATTTCAGAGACTTATACACGCTATCGGTCTGTCTATCACCGTTCGTGACAAAACATGTCATTTATCCGAAAATGTATCCTAGGTGCTTCCTAATGGTACATAGTATTTCCTTGTCAAATTACATCAAAATCGGTTTTGCCGTATAACCGTGAAAACGTAGCAAACATACAGAGATACTTTCGCATTTCTAATATTAATACAGAAAAATTGTGATATTAAAGAAAAAAAAGGATACAGATTATTATTATTATTTTGAACCTGAGTGCTATCTGTACATTTCCTCTAACCGTCAATTAAATGCCAGATAAAAAACAACGTTAAAAAGTTTCACTCTAAACAACTATGAATGAGTTCACCTATTTAAACCAAACGTGATTCCAATCTAGAATTTACTTTTGATGTCAATCATATTTTTCCATCAAGAGCTTGTGGTAATGTATTAATGATAAAATTGCAGTCACAAATTTCGCTAAAGCTTCTTCTTCGTCTCCTGCACCACTTACAATTGTTATTACTGTTAGTGGAGATTTCATGGCTCCCGGATATTCAGAAGCTGTGTTGAAAGCGGTCTCGCAGAAACTGCCGACGTGAATAGCACGGGAACCCAATTTAAAGACCACTTACACTCACGCACAATCATAAAAGAAACTTATTCTTGTAGCTCACGCTTTCCGGCCACACGAACAGTTGATATTAAACGCCACGCAAAGATGGCCTCTTAACGGGTCAAATGGACGGGTTCCGCTGAATTGTTGGCCATCAGCCTCTTCAGGGACTGAGTGCCGAAATTGTCCGATGTTTCACTGAAACATACAATTGAAGACTAATGATAATATTAATTATGTACGCGTATTAGCAGTTTGCTATGGAATACTCAAATGTACACAGAGTTTCCTACAAGTTATCAGCACGCTGTAGGTTCACGTGGGCTAAAAGTCTCAGCCAAAGGCAGAATTTCGAGTGTACTGAGAAACCATACTGCACCTTTAACCATATTCGACTTTAATATAATGCTGAATATGTTGTTTGCTCACCCAGCGATCAGTATCTATTTCGTCATCTTCACTTGACAGTTGAGACGGAAATTTTGACCGGTAGGTGACCAGTAACGCGCTGGACTGGCATTCAAAGAGACACGCGTTCAAATCTCCGTCGGTCCATCTATATTTAGGGTATTTTTTTCCCCAGGTTTTCCTCATATCACTCCAGGCGAATGCTGGGATGGTTCCTTAACAAGGCCAGGGTTGAATTCCTTCTCATCCCTTGATTCCCATTCTTTCGTGGTTTTAATGATTTCGACATCGGCAAGGAGTAAATATCTAAAAAAAAAAAAAAAACGGAGATTCTGATCACCGAAACATAGAGTGTGAACTCCATATTCACTCGGATTTTAATACCAAACGCCGAGTAAGACGTTCTTCTAATCATTTTCGACTTTTCTTAACAACTTTTGAGCAACTTAAGCATATAATGTAATAGTCATCAACATTTGCTTACTAATTTCTCGTAATTATTAATTTGCTGTTCGGGATCCAGAAATGAAAGATCTCTAACTAGGTAACAAGCTGCATTTAATCTACATATTACAAGGTGATATGTAAAACAAACAACAAAATGATTATACACATATTTATATGTCACTATCACTTCCAGAATTATTTTCAAATTACAAATTTTCATTCATACTGTATTATAAAATCATTCTCGCCTCGAAATCGTAGGAAATCAAATATGATTAAGCCGGATAGCTAAGGGTGTTTAAGTGTTGTATGTGTTGATGTCCTGTCCATGTGTCAATATTTGATAGCAACAAATCACATTGAGCTGGTTGTATGGCCTCAGTAGCCGAAAGCCATTAAAAAAAATTAAAAAAAAGTTTGAGATCATGTCCAGTCTCCAAGTAGAACGCATTTTACTAAAGTGAATTGCTGCTTCCACACAGAAAATAAAGATAAATTATTGACTAATGTTGTTCAGTAATAAACCACTTTCATAATTCACTCTACAAGTAGGCTTATTTTCTGACTAGCTATAAAGGACCTTAAGTTCTTACGGAATTTTTGTAAGTGTTCTGAAAAGAGTTTCGATTGATGTGAAAATTTTGTGGTCGTTCATGGCAGCTGGTAAGTGCCTTTATTACTGTCTTCTTCTGAGACCGTTGGGCTGACGTCATGCTGATGAGGTAGAGCAACTAGGTCGCCTCTCCACACACCGCCCGCCTGCATTAGCAATGACTACACGGCGCACAGGACAGCGCGGAGTGCAGGCTCGGACGTGCGGTTTTTCAGTTGGATTATCCGGTGTCACAGTACACCAAGTAGGAGGGAGTGAAATAACAAAGCACGTCCACTACTGGAACAATGGAAAAGGCACTTACTAGAAAACTAAGAAAAAATAGAAGAGACTTTCGGCAGGTGCTCTAGAGGCAAGAAACTATCATTCTTCAGTAAGAACGAAGACTTTCCCGGCGTATGACTGCAACCGTGAAGACTACATTGCGTATCATTCTTCAGGATGACTGGGCGCCTTGCAGTTTCCGTTATTTTGACGAAGAAAAACATCAGTATGCTTGTAGATCACTACACGAAATTGATAGGGTACTTGTAGAAGAGCTATTGCTTTGGAATAAGAAAGTTTGGTGAATTTTTTGTTGCCGTTTTGGCCATCTACGGAACAGTCTATTTCGACAGTCCGTTCCCTTGCGCCTGAGCTTTAACTTTCAACCAGTATTGCCGCATTCGTGTTTCTTCCTCTCTTCAGTCCACGTCTACTTGTTTTCAGATTCTGTTTTATACGGTGCTCTTGGAGTTTCTATTTGAACGGAATATCCTCCTGTGTTTTCCCCAATTCTTGCATTTCTCTCTCTCTCTCTCTCTCTCTTTTTTTTTTTTTAGAAAGTAATTAAAAATCCTATTGCTTAACATTTTAGGATTCAATCCACCAATGTCGCTATAGAAAACAATTCTTCTCCTGCGAATAGTATATGCGATCTTTTCTACATGTGTGTAAAGTTAGGCTTTTCAGTTCATCATTTTGTTTAACTGGTCCTAGGATTTTACTTAAGATCTGCCATTCATTTATTTCTAATTTTGGTGGTTAATAATTTTATATTTTCCCATAAATAACTGACATCCAACTGTGGGTTACTATTCAACGAGATTTACCTATACGTACTGGGGGGAAAATTATCCGTCTTTAAAAGTGAAGTATCAGGAAGTACAGGGCGTTCGCCGGGAAACGCAACCCACTGTTAGCGCTACAAGGAAGAAACTGCTCGCGGCATGCGAGCGGTCAGCTCCCGGCATTGTTCGACCGTCGGCCGCGGACTATTTCATAAACTTGTATGTGCTAAGCATTTAAATGTGACGTAATTCATTAGCTTACCTTATAAAAGATGCTGGAAGTGTTGACACTCTTGTGTAATGCACATTTCACATCTTCTGAACATATTTCGAGACACACGCTGCCCTAACTGACTTAATGATTTTTTGGGTGACTGTTCTAGTCGAAAAGCGATATCGTCAATTTTCTCCTCTGTGAGAATACGGTTGACCGACAGTCTCTTTTTGTTAAAAAATGAACCCGTTTCTCTTACTTTTTTAACCAGACGCAGAATTGTTGATTTAGCTGGCAGTAAAGCGCCAGGATATTCGCGACGAAATTTACTGCGACACTTTTTAAACGACTTCTTCTTCACATATGTATCGTAGAGAAATATTCTTTGTTGCAAACTGTAAGGTACCATAATTTTACTCACACTCAAACACGGTACAGATTAATAAGAGTATGAAGCCCCAAACCAGCCAAACCGCAAAGAAACGTTTATTCACAACACTGATTAATAAGAGACTGAAGTCACAAACTAGCTACAATGCAAAGAAACCGTTCTTAACAATGTAAGGGTCACTGCACTGCACTGTTGGGGCAGTGGAGGTGTTAAACAGTGCGGTGATTCACGGTGCCGCGTGGCGGAAACTGCTGGCTCCGCTGTCCGAGCAAGTTGCCGACGGCAACAGACTGGGAGGGTTGCGTTTTCCGGCGAACGCCCTGTATTAGGATATTTGCCGGTTTTTGCAACGACATTACACATTGCTTTCAGAATACGGCATATATTAAATCATATATGAATCTTCGACAAAAAAAAGTTGTTGAGTAAAATCAACACGACATTAGAAACACGATTTTATGAATCGCAGTTTGCACTCGTCACTAAATGACTTACCTGTCTTGTGGCTCAATTGATTAAAGCGCCGGCAGGTCCCCAGTTCAAATCCCGGTCTTGAGCCCTAAAGGTGACTTTCACCTCTGGCACATTTCGTTTTTTACATGTAGAGTACACTAGAAAGCTCTGCGGTTTGTATTTCACGTAATTTGTAGTTCTTTTAAGATTCCTATTTCTTTTTTAATAGACTATTATTATGCGTTGTTAGGATGCACTCGCATTTAATTCGTACCAATCAAACGAATACCACTGTACGATTAACGACACAAGCATATTCTTCGAATTAAACGGCAGTGCTGCCAACTTAGACATATTACGACCAAAATTCAAATGCAAGAACATTCCACTGCCAACAAATTTCAATTCTGGAAGGGTTAAATAAGATAATTGTAATCAGAACTGATGATTTCTTGCAATCGTTTTCGCCTGCTGCTGTAGGACAATGCTTTTACTCTTCTCTATCGAGCGAGATGATGCAATTAGATCTCTCGTGGTTTAAATAATATATTAAATAACTAGTCCACGATCCACTTTCAAATTTTAACTTGCTTTATTGGTAGTGAGACATCCGACTTCAAGATACAATGCACATATAAACACAAAACTCCAACGACTACATTCGACACTTCTTCCAAAGACAATACTACCAAAACTGTTCGTTCAACACTGTCCTTGACCGACGTAAACTATTTTCAAAATACTGTCTCATAGTCTCTGCTGGTCACATTATATAAGTTCCATCGAAAGTTCTAGAACACTACAAAGGCTTCCGACAGATATTTCTCGAACATTAACAATACTTAAACATTGAAAACATATTAAAAACACTGAGATTTAATACAATAATTTACAGTCAATACAAAATGCTTACAAATGAAAATTAAAGATACTTAAACACAAAATTATCCACATAAATCATTCTAAACTGTAGTAAATCATCATTTAAACATCGTAGCTCACCTTAATACTAACAATTACAAACATTTAAGTAATTCTCTTGTGTAGTTCTGTCCTTGAACATATTAAATGGTATTTACATAATTTATTTTTACAAAACAAAATCCATTTACACTGATTTACGATAAAATACAAGACAGATATACAAAACAATTTTCAATCACACTCTAGCTTGCTACAAATGCTTCATAGAATACAATTCCAGTTAAAGTTTAGGTTTGAGGGCTGTTACAGCTGGGCGTTGTAATTTGTTTTCTTAGGTCACTCGGAACAGACGACTAGGTTTATAGAGGTCCTGTCTCTCTTCTTACCGTACCACCAACTCGAGGCACCAAGTAGACTGGATTCTAAATTATAATAATAGTATTCAACAGTTCAATAGCGGACCAGCAAGTCAAGCGTTGAAGTATGACAATACGAGCTAATCGTTGATCTCACACATCTGTTAATTGCTACGCAAGCGAGTCGTTCTATGAGCGACGTGAAAGAAGCTGCCCACCAGGAAGTGGTCTGTCGTCTGAGCACTTAACCCGCGGTCCACTTAATGTTATGTGTCCCCAGAGAGGACCATATGGCGTGCACGAGACCGTAATGCTGGCGCACGCGCAGGCGTGACAGACGAGTTTAACAACCTCTGTGTTTGCCAAGGTGAGTGGCCAAACCCTCGGCAGTCGACCAACACAGCTCTGCAACGAAACCACCAGGAGGTCGAACCTACATACAAAAGACGAGTCAGAGATAAGTTCTTATTGTGCACAGGATATCTTTGCATTCTCAGAGACGCGGTCTGGTGGCTCAGTGGTTAAGGCGTCTGACTGGAGATCGAAAGGTCCCCGGTTCGAATCCCTGTCTCGGCGGCGATTTTCATAGCCTTTCATCTCTAGCACAGCTTGCTGTGTAATGTGAAGTACGCTAGAACGTTTCCGTGACTGGGATTTGACGTTTAACTGTTGGAACCCTCTACTCAATAGGATTACCGGATTCGCTTAGGTAAGGAGAAAAGGAACTGGTCGATATGACTGTGATACCAGCAGACTTAGTATGCCAGCTTCGGGAGGATACAAACAACCTTCGGTTGACTCTGTCCATTGGACGCAGCACAAATGCAGAGTCATAAGGGGATTGTGATATGCTTCACATCACAACTGGTGGCTGAGATCTTTGATCTTCCAAATTTTGGTTTAATGGTTTCCCGAAATCATTGCAAGCGAATACCGGGACTATTTCATCAGAAGGCCATGGCCGAGTTCCTTTCAGTTCCTTATCCCCATTCGTCTCCCGAATCTAATAACCTGCACGTCAAGAAGGAATAGAGGCTTAAAAATCCAGATTTTGTGGTTAATTGAAAATGGTGAACAATTCACAATCGTTTTTAAAGAAAACGAATAAAACTGATGCTGTCCTTTGTAATATACGAGATTCTTTAGTAATCTGAAAATCAAATCGGGCATAGTTCCAATTTAGTCAGCATTTAGAGTCATATTGTTTCGAGTGACATGCTGGAATTTGTGAGGCACTTAGATTCAAAACTTGCCGCTGCTGTACAGATCATAGCGGCTTTCGGCGGGTCGGATAATCATACGACGGAATGGTCGGATTACAAGATTCGCAAACACTGTAGCATAACTAATATTAGCTCAATGATTACACCATCAGCGAACAGACGAAGATATTCATTTTCCCCTAATAACACGACTGCCATCAAAATAACAATCTGATGATAAAAGTAACAGTTATCCAACATCATTCAAGAGCACTCGAAGCACGTGATCAGCTGATGTCAGAAAGATCGTCGCTTATCATATTGAGACATTTTCGATGTCAAATCAAATTTGATATAATTACACGCAATTGCAGCGATAGGGTACAGTCTTTCCTTAAACTAATGTTTGCTGTTTTATAAGTATTTTTCTGTTTTTTCGAATTTCCGAAAAACTGCTCCATTTGATCAGCGTTGCCCTTGTAAAGGTAAACCATTAGTAAATAACGACTTGGCTTTACAAACATAGGGATAGATCAGAAGTTGCTCCCAACTACTGGTTGAAAGAAATCACAAACATTTAAATTTTTTAGACGGTTCCATTGGAATTTCGAATCGGCTTGACGTTACATAATTTTCGTTGCTATTATTATATTTTTTAGTTACACTTTTGAAGTTTTTTTTGTGTATTTCCTTCTTTTAATTGAAAATAGAGTATAATTGTATTAATCTACGTCGTGTGAGTTTGCTTGTGTATATGTCCTTTCTTAATTTTTCTGTCTTAATATAATTATAAATTGATATCTGATCGGCATAAATTTCATAATGAAGCTAACCAAAATAACAGAGCCAT
The DNA here is from genome assembly GCA_031002005.1 of Vandiemenella viatica. Taxonomy (NCBI): domain Eukaryota; kingdom Metazoa; phylum Arthropoda; class Insecta; order Orthoptera; family Morabidae; genus Vandiemenella; species Vandiemenella viatica. The sequence continues at coordinate 160,658,745 of JARYHS010012519.1, forward strand.
CAGGATACCTTCTTCTGTGGTCTTTCCAATCAAAGTTCTAACTGATATGTGTACCGCGGTGGTGGAGTTATTTAGGCGGTTCGTGAAGGAAACATGCAGCTAGGAAAGATCTCATTCAGATTTCTTTAAACACTCTTTTCGAAAAACTGTGCCAGTAACGATTGGATCGGACTTATAAACAGTATTGTCAGGCGTCGTAAGTGATTCGCAGTTTTTGAAACTGTAGATTAATGTTGTGAAAAAAAAGTAAGGAGGATCTGAACTCAAATCCCAAGGCCATGGCGGACTATGCTCTTCATTTTGAGCTGCGAGACTATTCTCCTGGTCTCCGCACTTTCTCTCGAACTGAAGTTGGGTATCTGGTAATATGGCGGGCGGTCTGGCTGGCTATTGGCCAACTCAGCGCACTGTTGCGCCACAGCTGTTCTTGGGAAACGCGGCTGAGCATGCAGGACCTGTGAGAATGCTCAACCAGCAAGATACGGCGTGTGAAATACACAACTGATAGGAGAGGATTCACTAAACAGCACACTGGAGCAATATTTATCGTATTGTTTTAATGCTGCAATATCGACATTTTGCGAAAATTAATAAAAAACTTTTATTCAATTATAACTGAATTACTAAATACGCAACTCGATTGAAATAATATGAACACTATGTACCAAAACGAAGCTCCTAAATTACTTTTTCTAGTTTTGAATTCTGTCACGCCTATCATTTGTTCTGTTAACTCCCAAGAAGTTTGTATGTTGACTCCTCCAAAGATACGCTCTCTCACTAGCCAGCGCTGCCAACTTTAAGCCTTGATGTGTAAAGAGATCCTAGCACTATACTAGAAGAAAACATTGTCTTGACATATAATTGAAAACCGTCTCAAACAATTATCGAGATACTTTAGTTCGAGAAATTTTAGAAGGGAAGGCATAAGTTAATTATTTTCACAGCTAAAACAGTAAAAATTTAAAACTAAAATTTTGGTGCAAGCATGAAGGAGTAATGTTAAGCATGTAATTCTAAAATTAATTTAAAACAAAAACACGGAAAAGGATTACGCTGTTAGAATCTATGCGAAAAAAACTAAATTAGAAAAGGTATGAAAAATAGATTGATAACTATCTAGAAACTATAATAGTATTCAGTGAAACTACCAAAGCGGAACTGAAACTGAGAACAGAGGATTCAAGAAAAAGTGTGGAAACAGTCGCAAAACGTTTGAAACAGTTTAGAGAAAAATATTTTTTGAATGTGTCTCCACACAGAATCGAAGAAATATGAACTACTAAGAAGACAAAATATAAATGAAGGGCGTTTTAGATTGTAGAGGAATAAAACTGCGAAAATATTTTCAATAAAAAAATTACCAATCAAATGTTTTGAGAAAAAAATGGTGATTCAGAATTTTTGAAGGTAACAAGTGTATAATAATGATAATGCGTATGGCACTATTGGCCGAGTGAACCTGAAGGGTAGTTCTGCTGCCTATTTTGCAGAATATTTAGATTTCTGCGGAAGTTAACCCCTTAATCCCACTGGGTAAAGGGAACCTCTAGTTTAACGTGGAATCCCACCACGCAAGCATTCTGGCTTACTTCACATTACACAGCAAGCTGTACCAGAGGTAAAGGTCGGGATAGACGCCCTTCATAATCCCCGCCGAGACTGGGATTCGAAGCGGGAACCTTTCTATTTCCAGTCAGACGCCTTTACCACTGAGCCACCAGACATCTCATAGTAATGTACTGCAACAAGACTGCAGTTAGATAACGACTTAATAGGAGAAAAAAGGACATGAAGAATGAATTATAATTGTAGCTTCCCTGTAACAGCAAGTATATGCAGTAAACAGGGAGACAGAATACACAGACCTGTCGGATACTCTTTGCAATTATTGTCATTGGACATAACAATTAGTGTCACGTTGTGTGAGGTTTAAGGAATCAAAAATGACTCGGTGTTTTTTGAAAGGGCGTAATGGACATTTTTTCACATATGTTTTTCTGGAGGTTTTTGTTCCTAGAGGATAAAACTTTCAGATTCTTTTGAAAAGGCATAGGGGGGCATATTTTAAACGAAAATACCAATTTCTAATACGGCTTCTGTATTTTATTTTAGAAAGTTTGCATTTGGTCACGTACGTCCAATCAAAATGTTTGTTACGGGGTTGTTTGTTATGTCTAGTGGCATTTCGCCTGACCTCAAAACTAAAGATCTTTGGTTCCCGCCACCGTTATTACGGGCACTTAATCTGGTCTTCACCTCCGGAAAGGGTTGTTCTGTTCGTGTGAATTATGCTCCATCACTCAGATTAGACGGTAAACAGTAGGTCACGGCGGTAATAAACTGGGCGCCCTGCCTCTGACTCACTAGCTTAGACGCCTCATTCTAGAGCAGGGGTGGCCAACCCACCGCTCGCGGGCCGCATGTGACCCGCCATGGATATTTTTCTGGCCCGCCAGATTCATCACACTTTTAAAAAATATATTTATTTTATAATGACCAAAGTAGTGAAAACCAATGTACTAAAAAAATAAGTTATTTGTGCATCCTTTAATACAAAATTTATTTCATTTACGTTTGTATATCATTTTTCTTTAAAATATGCGTTTAGTATCATTATTATTATATTAACTATGTTTAGAAGTAAGAATAATAGTAAACACAATAATAATAACTCATTATGTTTCAACTTTTGACTCAAAAAAAAATGTCTATAGTGGGACTTAATCTAATACGGGGATATATAATTTTATATGCGGCCCGTGGAGTTATGATGCATTTCCAGAGTGGCCCGCAAGATCATTTGTGTTGGCCACCCCTGTTCTAGAGGATCCAGCTAGCCCCGGGGATGAGATTTAACGCTCTGGCCTGGCATTCAGGAGGATGCGGGTTCAAATCCTAGGTCGGCCATCCAGATTTCTGTTTTCAATGATTTTCTGAATCACGCGAATGATGAAAAAGAAAAACGACGAGGTACAACGGAATGAGTTGTTTAATTTCAGAATAATAAATATCCCACAAATTGTTTCATTACTTGAGGTTATGAAATTGTACCGAAATTCATGATAGATATTCTGAGTCACAGTACTCAGATACAGGTAAAACTGACTCCTACAAATCTTGCGAATCAGTATCTCGAATGCATTAGCAGTGTCTGGAATAACTGTGTAAAACGAATGCTCCGAAGAAAAATATAAATAACTTTCCTGCGTTTAGAGATCGATGTTACAAGTTTAATCGAAAATATCCCGAATTAAGTAATGCGGTTGGTCAGTAAGAATCTATAAACTTACTGTGCTTCTTATTAATCATCCATCTTCCAGTTTCAGCAGCTAATGCAGAGAAATAGTAGTAAAATATTACACGTAAGAAGCTGAAGGAATAAACACTTGGATAGATCCTTCTAGACATAAGATGAATTTCTTGTACACTTCCTTGTGTGAAAGCAGTTGTTAAATTTTGAGACTAGTGACGTAATTACATAGAAGTATTCAGTGGTATTTTGTCAAATTTTGCTTTCTATGCCCAACGTGTCGAGTTTTTGCCCTCCCAAGGAAACAGTGGAAACGTTGCGCCTAAAAAGAAACACCCGGTAGTTCACTGGAGAAGACTCAATGTTATTAAACTCGATAGTACACTCGAGAAGACTACGTTATTACACTCGGTAGTACACTCGAGAAGACTCTATATTATTACACTCGGTAGTACACTCGAGAAGACTATGTTATTACACTCTGAGGAAGTTTACGTGACGTAAATATTCTATTAAATATAAAACTTTCGCCTACCCTACAGTAAAGTTTTGCATGTAGCAATTGATTCTAATGAGACATTCCCCGTGTATGTGCTACATCTGTACGTTAAAACTATACTATCAAGAATCTGGATCTGTCACATCCAGTCTCACTAAAGCATATCTACGAAGAAAAGGGGATTTGGTCTTGTTTGCTGTACACTGTTGTGTGAGCTTTCCATTTTTCCCCCTTTACTTCGGTTAAATATAAACTACTGTAAACATTTATTTAGTATATATATTTTTTACTTAAATTTTTGTTTTTTTTTTTTGGAAGTTTATGGAAGAAGCTTACAGAAAGAAGAGACTGGCTGATAGGTCATATTTTAAGACATGCTGGATTGGTTAATTTGTTAGTGAAGGAACAGTCGAAGGTAAGAACTGTAGAGGAAGACAGAGATTAGAAAATATGAAGCAGATAATTGAGAGCGTGGCTTGTAAGGGGTACGTAGAGATGAAGAGGTTAGCACAAGATAGAAAACGGTGGAGAATTGCATCAAACCAGTCGAAAGACGGATAACAGCAAAAAAAAAAAAAAATATGGTTTTACGCGTCGTTGAGATGATTAGTGGCGGGAAAGGACTGCGCGCAAGGAACGGAATTCGGCCGTGGCTTTTTGAAGGAATCTTCCTGGCATTCACCTGGAGTGATTTTGGAAAACCCAAATCTGCAGGCCCCGACGGGGATTCGAACCCACGTTCTCCTATATGCGAGGCCATAGCGTTACCCATCACCCACCACGCTTCATGTCTGTGGGACAGGTTTGCTACCGTTTTGTTACGATGAAAATCGTAGCAATACTGAAACGTTTGCTCAGCAACTAAATTCGTGTGGCCTAGTGCCCTGGTGACAGAATTTCGACTAGCCGGGCATTCTACCACGTAGCTGAACCTACAGTTTAATGCAGTATTACTTGTTGTATCTGATATGATCAAGCAGAAGTCATAATAATATTGTGGTCCCACAGGGATCTCTACCGGTGATGCTGAGTTTTGAAAGCAAGCACGTTAACCACTGAGCTATCAATGACCCCTGTTGCACATCTCATGTTACTGGTAACAACGTGGGATTGTGTAGCCCACCAGCAGCTTTCAGGGTAAACTCAAAGGGCTTGTCTCTGATTGTAGGACCCAGTGGGTCCCCTCACCTCAAGCGGATACGCTATGGGACGGCTGGAATTGGACGTTTGAGTTCCTGGGGCTTTGAGCGATTAGGACCTACCAAACCTGCAAATATTTCCACCGATGAGTCTATGCTAAATGAGTAGTACCGTCTGGTCTACAGTCTCCGTATCTGTGGAGGTCATTAGAGCACGAAATCCTAATTGTGCGAGACCCGATTCGCCCTTGGCCGGTTTATAACGAAAGCGCGCACCACTTATGGAAGGTGCTACGGCAATTCCGTGTGGCCAAATACGGCGATGCAAGCGGTGCTCCGTGAAGCTGCAGTCCTCGGGCGGGGGAGGCCAGCAATAAGCACGACTAACTACCCTAGCTGGTAGGCTATCATGCAGGCGCTCCTCATTAAATCATCACTCAAAAATTATCGAGGCATCAGAATAATTCTTACATAAAGATAGTGGGGAATTTGGGACCATTAGTCGTGGTTTTTATTTTGTCATCTACACTGGTCTTCTAATACGCCGCATCGTAAACGAGTCTTAAAGAATTATCACGCCTACTCTGCACTCTATGTGATAGTGGATGGAATACTTTAAATTCACGCTAATATGATTGAAAAAAAAAAAAAAAAATGTCAAGTGCAAGTTAATCCGCATACAAACTGTATGAAAAGTTAACTAAAAATACTTAAAATATTTGATAAAAATTTAAAAATAAGAAATGTATCAAATAACAAATGGGTTTAATTGGATATCATTATTTATTTTCAAATGGTGTATATAAATTAAACGCAGACGGTTTCCTTCAAAAAAATATAAGGGGTCTTTAGAAAAAATTAAAAATATTTTCACGACATAGATATTATTCGATTAGTAAAATCCTTTATCGTATCATATACATCTTTTTCTCTAAAACGTTATCCACTAAATATTCGCTTCTAGTTATTTTGCGAAAACTGCTAACTCCAGAAAATTCGCATAATTTTCCTGTAATCGTTGGGACATAACACAAACTTATAAATTAAGAAAGGATATTCTATAGTTTAGGCAATAAAGGAAGAAATTAGATTTCGCAAAAAAAAGTCTACAGATCGTGGAATAAAAGAAAAATATCAAAAAATTTTCAGTGTAAATGGGCTGAGAGCTTTCATTTGAGAACCATGGATATTATGAAAATCATATTTTTCCCTTCAGTCCCTACCAAACCCTCTATATTTAAGTAACTTTATGAATTTGGCAAATGTTATGTTAGATCCGTAATTAGGTTAGTAAGAAATAATTTAAAAATTTTACATTATGTTGTTCAGACGTTATGACTCTGTGACTAACGGACATACAAATGAGTGATCCCACCAGGGTTCAGTTTTTTATGCACAAGGTCCTGAGCCTTAAAGACCTTATGATCACTGCAGCGGGACCTAAACTCTGAAAACAGGTTTGTGTAATTAATTCACACCATGTCATTGATGATAAGTGATAATTTATTTGGTACTGGGGAAAACCAAATTCGATGAGTTGCATCTTGCTCTGCAAATGCAAAATAATTTAAAAGAAAATATTGCGAATCGTACGAAGTCCTAAGAAAAAAATCGTATTACATAGGGACCGCTGTTTGCTATCAAATTTTGTTCTATCACTGCTGCATTACTTTGGAAGAGTACTATTTATTCTGTGAGATCCTTGCTCAGGGGATAGATACAGCAGGGCATTAGAAATCTGTAGCTCGCTATTCTTTGTATCTGCAAGTACTCAGGATCTTGAGAAATAGGAGCTTCAGCATCGGTTTTCTAGAAAGTAGCAACCCACACTGAAGATGAAAGAGCTGAAAGACATCCAGTTTTGTTAAACTAAATAATGGACATTGGAATTTTATAATCCGTCATACTGGTGGAATTATTCCTTCTTGAATGAGACAATCTGTCTCATTTCTGAGTATTAGGGATTTAACTGGGGAAATACTTCTGAGAATGAGCCAGCAACCCTCTGAGTTTTTGTCTCACCGTCGCACCGTTACGTCTCCCCCCCCCCAAAAAAAAAAAATCCGTTAAGGGCTCAATCTCGAGGTGATGAGAGGCGGGATATGATGAAGGACAAGAGCCGGGAAGGAATTTGGCCATGGCCTTTTGAAATAACCATCCTGTCAATCGCCAAGAGAGATTTCGGGAACCATGGAAAACTGAAATCTGGATAGTCGGACGTGGATTTGAGAGGTGGAGGAACCATTTTAACATATTATATATTAACGACCACCACGTAGTAATTAACAAAACTCGCGCTAATCTCAGGCTATGAACAACATTACTTAGACTGTATAAAACTTTTCTTAAAACGTATTTGCTTGACATGAGCTATAGTTTCCGTATTGTGCCTCTGTTCTAAGTATTTGCTATAGACAACAAATGGAGATTTTTTCCCCCCCGTTAGTATGACAATTCTAGGTCATGAAGCATCTCTGGGACGGACGTTGCCGAAGTCTCGTTACGGCGGGCAGAGATCGTAATGAGCCTTGTGTTTCCCAACTGGCGGCCTTTGGACAAGTTGCAACACGTGGCGAACTGCTCTGCTTCCTACCACGACTTTCTCATTCACGCCTGCATCTAGGCCCCCAGCACTACACCCCTCCCTGCTGCCGCCACTGTCAGTATACTACCGTGCTCCTATGTATCCGAACGAACTAAACTGTTCGTTGCTTCATTTCCGCCTGCAACTTATTCAACCCGTTTCACAAAGTAACGAAGACAATCCCATACACTGCAGTTAGGCGATTATTAAAAACTGATGCTGATCCAACTATCAAAGAAATAGAAACCCTGCTCACATTTTCAGTACAAGCAGCCAGAGCAAACACTGTAGGTTAAACAATACAATCAGGAAGCTTAGATCAGTCATGGTCTTCAGTTAAAGTACTAAATTGTAGCTTCACTACGATTTTGTACTGTCGTAGTTCTCTGGCCTTCTTTAAAACTATTTGCGGATATTAGCTCCATCTTTAGTTCACCGTATCTTATTTCTGTTCTTTGTTTGTCTGATATTGTTTAGAGAATGAATGCAAATGACTTACTTTGTGTCTGCTGATTGATGTAAAGGTAACGGTGAGGATGTTTTATGACCGCATTATAAGCAAGCAAGATCTGTGCCGCATGTTTAAGAGATGGGCGCTTATAACTTCTCACGTAGGCTGGGTATAGATAGAGCTATTAATTTAAGATCATATATGCGACCTGAGAGCTATAGAGGATACGAGCGCATACAGAACACCGCACAGAGAAACTTCACTACCTGTAGTATGATGTCGTTCGCTGGAAATACGTATTCCTGTCTGTGATTTATATGATACGTGAGCGATAGTGTTTAGCCTATTTTATTAGTCAAAAATAAAAGGAAAAATACGTGTCATGTAAGGTGTAACCGGGCATTAAATAATAATCACTCCTCGCAGGTTAAGCCAAGTGTAACTTCCTGGCTGTCAATTAAATGTTTCAGCAGGAAATCAGCTGATATAAACTTCTCAATTACAATACTTCGTACTACAAGTCGTTTTGGCGGGTTTTTTTTAGCCCTTAACCATAGTCTCTCGACCGTGCATGTAATAATTATGGAGGTTACGATATAATTAACCGTCAATTCTAGCATTAGGTCAGGTGGATACTTTTAATTAATGATTAATTCACTGATAAAAATTCACTATGATCGGCTTTAATGTCAAACAGAACCATTAAACATACACTCCAAAAACAAGAATAACTAAGGCCGCAGCATTCATCGTATGTCGCGCGCGCTTTGTATTTCGTCAGAGATATACGTCCTCACTCTCACAGACCACGACTTGAACTCTCTAGCGTACCAAAGATTCTAGTATTACTTTGTTACAGATCTAACTTAAAAATACCCCATGACATAAAGATTACCAGTCTTTGGAATTCGTGAGCAATTACATTATACATACCATTAAATTTTCAATATCATAATAAATTGACCATACAAACGGTGTCTTTTATATAAAAAAAATAATAATTATAAAACTATTAATTGTACACAAAGGCCGCCATCCATAGCATTTTCCCTTGGGTTATTGTATGTGCAGCTGACCGTAATTGGTAAGTATCTTAGGTGTAGTATTCTTGTCTGTGTTTTACATGAGAAAAAAAAGATCGAAAGAGTAAAACAAGGAGCCGGCACATTCATGACTACCTTTCTCAAAGACACCGGAGTGTTTCTAGAATAACATCCGTCTTGAACGGTCGGATAAGCCTTGCAGAGAGTTTTGTGATTTAATCCACTGCAAGGTGATGCATCATTCCTAATTACCCTACAATGTATAATATTCTGTAGGGTAATTAGGAATGATGCATCGCCACCCCTCTTACCCTGCTGCCCAAGAAATGAATGGAGAAATTACTTGCACCCCTAGAAACGTTGCGGGTGTTCGACTAGTGAAAAAAACGATTTTGAAGGTATTGCGTAAGCTTTATTTTCAAATCTACCCAAATCTTTAGTTTCAGTATGCTATCGAACGGCGCAGATTAAGCTGTGTGGCACGAAAAAAATAACTAGAAGTACTGTCTTGAATAGTTGTCCAAGTATATTAGATAACAGTTTCTTGTGGCAGTTATGCGACACAGCATGAAAAAAGTAACCAAACACATGTTGACAGAATATCTTGATTAGAGTTCTGTCATAACTTGATTATTCCTTTATCAGAAGATGAGGAGGGTAAAACTTTGGAAAAGTGTGAACATGGTAAAAGAAGTATTCATGGGCCATTTGCACTGACAAGAGATTTCTCCAATTCATAAGAATCGGCGGTGTTTGAAGAGGTTATTAGCATTGTCGAACCTATTATTTATTCCGGGTGATGCAACGCGCAAACATCTATGGAACTGAAGAAAAACTGGTTCAAGCGAACCACCTGGCGCGTTTTTTGTGCTTTGAATATAAGTGGAGGGACGGGCAGTCTATGGAGCGTGGTGGATGAGCGGTAACGCTCGCGTCTTCACAGTTGTTAAGGCACGGGTTCGAATCCTCGTCCACATTTCAGTTTTAATGGTTTCCCGAAATCACCCCAGACGAATGCCGGGATGGTTCCTTGAAAAGGCCATTTCCAAATTCCTTTATCTTCGTTGGCCCCAGTACTTTCCCGCCCATTAATGACGTATGCGTTGACAAGGCGTAAGGCCAGAAGCAAAAAATCCTCATGCGGCGCAGTACCGCTCTGCTCTACCCTGCTCTGTGTCTGAATTCGAGCTGTTCCGATCCAATAGATAGAGCCACAGAAACTGAGCTGCCCCATCTGTGTGTCAGTGTGTATCTAGCTTAAAACACTAAGCTACACTGAGCCAAGGAAGCTGGGACTGGTCGATAGCGAGAAACATTTCCGCAGCTATCTTAACTACTCGTATTTTGTGATGCACTATCATAAGTGGCAGAGGTTGTCGACGAAGAATTTGTTGCTGATTCGTATAGTGGAACAGAAAGGAACCAACATCTTCTGCGCAGCTGGTTTAGAGATTCGTTTCGAAACATCTACCAATCCAGTATACACAGATATATCTGAATGAAACATTGCATTTACCGATGGCGTCTTCGGGTGTTCCTAGTGTAGTATGGGACCCACATTTTGGGTATCAAATACAGCTGTTGGAGAGGGTTAAAGAAGAGCTGCTAGATTTTTCTTTGAAAATTACCGCAGAACAGAGTCAGTAGGTGATATGATAAAGGAGAGGTAGTCGGAACCATTGGAAGACAAGAGGTGGGTGAAGAGAGTTATGGAAGTTTACAAGATGTATTTTGGTGATGAGGCTTGGAAATATATTGATGGAAGAATTAAGAGAGGTGAATGGATGGGAAAAGATGACCATGGCCACAAGCTGGCAGTCGATTTCAGGCATAAACGTGTGGGAAGATTTTCTTTCATAGGGATGTGACTCAGGGATTAGAATATATTACCAAGAGAAATGATGAATAAAGCTAAAATAATTTAAAGTTGATATTAGTAGAGTGCAAAGTAGGTGGGAAAGGGAAAGGCGAAAAATGGGTGTTTAGGGGATTAAATTAAATTGTTGGCCGTGGCCTTCTGGCTTGAGTTCGGGACAGACAGAATGGCCGCTAAGTGGCTTAGTCGAGAATCGTGACTGCTAAGGTGAAGCATTCAGGAAGCGCTTTGATTAGCGACGTCATTATCTCTGGTACGTGCCACGCCCCGCACCTAACAACAAAGGGACCAGTTGCGCCGTGCTCTATGCAAATGGAGATATCGCTCGGTATCGATACATCGCAGTTCGACCGCTGCTCCCCGCCACGCCCCATCGAAGTTGCTTGCTTGCGAAACGACGCCTCCTCTGCATACGTTGCACCAGCTTAGATTAACGACGTCGGGCTTCGAAGCTCACGCACGCAAGAGCCAGCGCAACCTCACGCTAGCATAGTATTTAACTAATTATTTCGCGTGCGAATATTGAGTTATCCTAAATTTCTTTAGTCATATACACTTTGAAATAAATAACACAGACGTGTTTATAATATAAATGATTTTACTGTTTTCTTAACCGTCCTACTGTTATAAATATCTTCGCGAGATTAAATGCTGCGTCGCAAATGCTCTTCCAACTTCCGACGTTTCGACCATGCTTAAGGACGTCTTCAGGGGTCTATCCTCTCGCTGAGTGTGCTAACAGGAGGCCATAGGCTTGGTCGAAATGTCGGGAAGAAGGAAGAGAATTTGTGACGTAACCTTAATCTCGTGAAGATATTTGTAACATTGTTTATAATATGATTTAAAATTGCTGAGCTGGTTATGTAAGTAATTCTTTCATGAATTATTTCGTGTATGTCACGTATTGAATAAATGATAATAACCCACAATTTAATTTTTAGCTCCTTATCATCGGCACTAGAACCTAATTTACGAGCTTTTTACGTGAAATACAGATCATCAGGCCACCAATATCCGATTCCTACCATTCGTTTCGTTTCTCTAACCACTGTTGTAGTAACTTATTTTGCAGAGGTTTCTAGATTTGCTACTGTCGATAGCATTTTAGGCAGTTCTTATAGGTGAATGTTCAGTACTGTTCGTCTGTCTTTCAGTCACAACAACGAAACAATTGGCATCTAGGGACGCGGCTTAATGCTTACTGACACTTCGTCAGCTACCGTCTTCCATTTTGCTACTAACGTATTTCAGAACTGTTGAATTAAACTTTTCGGTCCCTCGCCCCCGGTTGCAACTTACGTATGACACCTTTAACACACTTTTTTGGATAAAAGATACAATATTGCCTACATAGATTAGAACTCGCCTGTTCAAAAATTTTGACTACTTTCTGATAGAGGACAGGTCGATACTGACTCATCTCAATGTTATTCTTTGCTCACGCAGCAGTGTTTGTTGTGAGTGATAAGAAGAGACATGTATGTACACCAGGCTTGTGTTGCGAAAACGACGACAATATTCGCTATCTTAGTGCCACCCCACCCTCTATAATCACACAGGCGTTGCCGATGTGTTAAACAACAAACGACTCTCTTGTGAACGCAAGAGTAATAAACGTCTT
>JARYHS010012519.1:160672210-160718206 GCA_031002005.1 Vandiemenella viatica
TGAGGAAATGACCCGCAATATCCAGTTATTATATTCTGCACTTCTTACTTCGTAATCTGCACCAAAGTTATCTGGGAATAATTAACTTTTCTCGGCGCCAAATGATTCTGCGACGCTTCCTTTTGAAACTTGTGATGCTTACGTTAAAGACTACATATCTGCATAGCATACCTGTCACTGCAAACATCTGCTTAGGAAACGATCTGTCAATTCCCTATTCGAAACGCTAGCATCTTCGTTAAGAAGATATAAAGTTACAAACTTTTTTTCGACAGAGGCATAGTTCTGCATTAATTTCGAAACGCATCCTCTAGGTGATCAGGAGTCAGCGTCATTTTGTTGCCACTTTACCAGTGATTCGCTCAGGCAGTGGCAACACTGAAATGTTTCGACTGATTACTGATCTGCGGTGTTGAATTGAAAGGTGTCTGGAAGAAAGCTCGGAGCTCAAAAAAAATCTGGAACGTGTGGATATCTCATTGCCTGCATATACTGCCGGAGAAATGATTTTGAAATTGAAGGAATCAATGATAAATGCTTTAAAATTGTCCAAAACTGACCAGCTAAAAATCGACGAGTTGAGCCAAAGGCAGCGCTGGATTACCCAATAGCCACGACAAGGTACATCCTGGGGCCCCCTATATGTAAGGGCCCCCTGAGAATTAACATTTTTCATTTAATTAAAGTAATAAAAAAATTAATGAAATCATCCAAAATAAAAGTTATAAGAAAAATACAAAATTATTTCTTTTGTTTAATTGTACTGAAAGATAAATGAAAATAATTTTCAAACTAGTATAAATTGTAAAATTTGTTCGTGTAATTAAATAAAAAATGTGATCTATTCAATTGGTCAACTACGAAACCTCTTCTTTGTACTTATAAAATATAGATTAAAAAAAAACAGTCGGCCTCGTTCTTTCTTAGCCCGGCACTGTCTTCATAGCACAGCCACTGACTTCGATGATCACGACGGCAATGGCCCACCGTTTCTGTCACTGCATTTCGTTTGAGAGTCGTTTTCCGCTACGTGCATTCATAAAGTTGTGTAATACTCCTTCAAAGGAACTAAGAAATAGAAACAATATTGCCTCCTCTCATTGACAAATCTTCTGGGGGTTGTAGTTGAAAGTAACAAAAATCGCAGCTGCTGCTGCATTCTACCGACAGTTACTAAATTTTTCTCGCTCCGTAATGTTGTGAAACCTGCGTGTCTGCCCACTGTCCGTGTTCACCCTGAGGCAGAACGGCGTTGTCACTGGAAAAGCGGTCCCCCTCCCCTCCAAATTTCCGCGAAGCTGCCAGTGCGCATGCGCGATTTGTACCGTCCCGTACCTGTGCCTATAAGATGGCGAAATAGTTCACTGATGTGACCAACAGATGGTGTTCAATATTTCCCCTAGCTGTCATAAATTATCGTATATTAGAGAATGCCACATTTTTAATTATTTCTTTTCCTTCACTACATTTATCTATAGGGCGAGTCAAAATGATTGCAGTGATTTCAGAAAATTACTACTGATTTATTCACAGATATACAAACAAACGGTGAAAGTTTTTTTTTTTTTTTTTTTTTTTTTAGTGTCTACAAGTGCTCAATATGTACACCTTTAGTGACTCTCCACACATCAAGTCTATAATCAAGTTCTTCTCATACCCGTTTCAACATGTCTCTGTCAATGAGAGCAAAAGTGTTGTTGATTCGTACCCGCAGGTCTGGCAGATCAACTGGTTCTGGTGGCACTAACACTGTGTCTTTTAGGAAACCCCAAACAAATACCAGACCTGCGTGTTCGCATCACCAATGCATTTGCTCTCATTGACAGAGACACGCTGCATCGGGTATGGGATGAACTCGATTATAGACTTGATGTGTGCAGAGTCACTAAAGGTGCACATATTCACAATTTTTTATATATCTGTGTAATCTGGTAAGTATATGTCAAATAATAAATCTGTAGTAATTTTCTGAAATCACTGCAATCATTTTGACTAGCCCTGTATTTACTCTCGATTAGTAGGTGATGACATGTCACAGTGTCACTATGTCTAGAGCGGCCCCTGCACTTTACTACCACCAGGAAATAAACCTTCTGTTACCAGGCTGGCTTGGTCTTGGGGAACGGTTCCGGACATTTTGCCTTTGCAATGAAATCCTAGGCTTCATCGAGACTTGAACTGCAAGCTTTCAGTTCGTTGACGATGGCTCTGTAAACTGACCAAGAGTCCATCTATGCTTGTATTAACCACTTCAACCACTGTGTCGTTATGCAAGGCGTTTCTACTCCTCGACATGGGACCAATTGGTATGCTGGAAGCTGGGGACTCACTTTCTCTGGCCGCTGATGAGTTGGCCACAGTCAGTGATGGCCTGATGAACCTCTGCGCACCTGGGCAGAGTCCAGCTGCGGGCATAACCGGAATAGAACCACTTTCGCACCGCCCGCGGTGTGGGAATAGGGGAATCTGTACTCAAGGTGAGAGAAAGTTGGGCCACTGCTCAGCGAGACAGGAAGCTGCGAGACACTGCGTAATGTTTATACGGCAACTCGTTACTACATCAGAGAGCGTCGAGTCATTATCTGTAGAAACGGAAAGTGGAGAAACGCGTGAAGTACACCCATCCATAATCAACGACTAATAGGTTCTATGTTACACAACATTATCCCAGCCTAATCATTGTTGCCGTTCAGTGCCGGATGTAGGGGTGATCAAACCGTAACGTTTGCCCCGAGCGGCAACTTCAGGGGGGCGGCTTTTTTTTTTTTTTACTTATGGCTTTACGCCTCGTCGACGTCGAGGTCTTTAGAGGCGGGATGGGACTGGGGACAAGGAATGGGTAGGAATTCGGCTATGGCCTTTTTGAAGGAAGCATCCCGGCATTCGCCTGGAGTGATTTGGGGAAACCATGGAAAACCCGAATCTGGATGTCCGAACGGGGATTCGAACCGCTGACATCCCGAATGCGAGGCCGGGGCGGAAAAATCGAAGAATAGCTCTATACAGCCCCGGGTGTTTTTGCACCGGCTCGGAAAATTCGTAGATCCTCCACTGTTGCCATGTTGTTCATGATATTTCCATCATCTGCAGTTATCATCTTTCAAGAGCTCCAATGCATGACACGTCTTAATGTTAGCCCGCAACCCGAAGTTTGGTTGGATCCTCCCAAAGGAGGCATACTAAGCCATTGTGTCAGAGTTAGGAGTTGGGACCTACAGCTTAACGTGGAATCCGAACCGCGGAACGTTCTGGCATAGCTCATATGATCAAATAAAACTCTTAAAATTTGCTATTTCCTCCGGTATTTGAACCCCGAAGTGCACCATAAACTGTTGAAGCCACTGAGCTACCACACCAACACACGTGTTATTTAAATTGTATATTGTAATACTTATGACGGCCGAATAGCTCAAGCGGTAGAGCGCCTCACTGCAAACCGGAAGACCGGGGTTCGATCATCGACGAAGCCGAGGATTTTTCCTCGAAGAAATTAAAAGCTATTTTTCATCATATTTTTAAACAAGCCATCAGCTTTTTTGGCGAAACAAGCATTCATAATACATTTTGATAGGGCATGGCCAGCAGAATTTCGCTAGTTTCGATTGGGAAACCAAGTAATGGTCGATATATCTCACATGGAGTTGACAAGTTGGAGACAGAATTTTAACTTACTATGTATTCCACTACAAATTTTGCTGTAAAAACTAATCCAGCATTCCTACCACGATGAAGAAATCTACGGCTTAAGTAAACCAAGGAAAATTCGTGGCATCCTCCAGAGACAGAAAACAAGCTTTGCCAGAAACAAAGAATGCGTTGGGTGCTCGCGAAAATTACCGCCGAGATGTGTTCAAAACATGGAAGTCTGGATGTCCGTCGCTGACCGTTTCACCACACCACATATGCAACTGCCTGTACATACCAAAATAGTAATAATCTAGTACTTCTTACGGCAAATGCAATTTAAATACAACAATTCAGCTCGTGAAAATGTATACAAACGACTTTCAAATGTAGGCCTCGAATTCTGCTACGAATATTATGAAGAGTTTATAAAATTACTCGCTCTGTAAGCGAGTAATATGACTAAACGATTAGTTTTACTAAAATAGGAAGTTTGAAACAACAGACTATAAAGTTATTTTTAAACTAATCTGATTTTTCCAACAATTCTGTGGACGGACTTAGTGGCAAGTTTTTTATGATGATATTCAAAGGGAAAACTCTTTTCAAATTTCGATGGTTGCTTTCTACTTCTGGCAGCAATTGCTTAATGCACTTGCAATGGTTCTTATTTCAAATTCTACTTTGTGTCACTGAGACCGCACGTATCTGGAGTACTTATCCTCATTGTACGGAATAGCCACATAATATGCAACATACCTTCCAGTAGGAATTAAAACATCTTACTTAGAGTCTGATACATTAATGTATCTGGTTTGAACACTTCCTTTGTTTCACGGACATCACTGTGTGAATTTGATTGCAGTTGCTGTATTACCACAAGGATAAGCACAGTTGTCGTCTCGCTACCGCGACAGCTACCGTCTTAGATGCAGTCATACAAGAACAACGTACAGAGGTTTGCACTGTCAATCGATAATCACGCGTAGGGTAAGTGGCCGTACGTGTACTGAGGGGAAATGAAAGAATCATATCGCTGGATCTCTCTGATGCTTCCTTTTTTAAGTTTTAGATCACTGCCAATGCCAACAGCATTCGCTGATTGGAATAGAGTGATATGAAAAGTTGAGGCTAGATAGATTGTATGTGATAAAATGACTTTAGCAATAGTTGGTTGTCTACAAGTTCACTTCTGAATCTAAGGATAGGAACACTTTAAGTTTATGCTGATTGGATCCTTCGTAAATTTGCAAGTTAAAATTGAAGGGCTTACAGCTGGGCTGTTACCGTTGATATTCATGGTTTCAGCCCGAGCAAGAAGTGTGCCTTTGACTGCGATGGGTCATAGTACATAAAATTTATTCGTGCTGAGGCAAGAGGGGTAACTGCGTTGATGACGCCAAGAAACTGTGTCCACCGGCCAACGAGTTTGCAGGTGACGCAATATGCATCAGCTATGAGGCAACAGCAAAGAGCATTGGCCTCGCAGTCTGAAATAGAGGCACTTCATTCCAACAAATCGTTTCGGTATGCGAAAACTCTCGCGTACACTCCACAACACCATTGCAACCAAAGTTAACACAAGCATTTTCCAGAATTTGCTTAAAGACCAAGTGGATTTTCCAGCAGAAAAACTGGTAGATCGTCAACATGTTTAGCAGTTTGGGAGATCATCCATTGTCAGTTGAGTACAAAGTGAAAATCTGTCATCAGACTTTCCATCCTGAAAGCTACGAAAGTGTATTTATGAATCAAATTGCAGTGCACGGTGTGAAAGTTCCTCGGACTGGATAATTAGAAGCGTAATCTCTGCACAGGCACTCAAGGAATTCCAAACGCTCCCAGTTATGTAACTATTGGAAGCAACTGAGCTCTAGTCTGTATCCCGCATGAACTACATACAATTTAGCGGAGCTGCAGCAATTACATCAGGTAGGTCGATTCAGAATAATCGTTTCTTTGAAAATCACTGTTTCAGCTACTCACTGAATACTTAAGACATACACAGTAACTTTTTTTTAAGCAATGAATATCTGTCAAATGGTAAACTTGAAGAAGAAACCTAGTATATATCTACACCATCAAGGCTATTCATGAAGGTCAAATATTTTTTAACATTAAAGTATGTCAAACAGATTTTAAACACTGTTGAACATTAAGTCGGTCTGATCGAAAAGTGTCCATCACAGAATTGAAAAAAGGAAATGTTAAGCATATTTCATTAGGGTTTGCCTTACAAATATACTATTTCTGCTTACATAAAGATAAGCCAGTGACTCTTCACTTGCAGTAAACGTCATTCTAAGGCTTCTTGGAGAACAGCTGTCCCGTTTGTTTATTTTTTTAAATCTATATCGGACAGTCTTAGTGTTGTAAAAAAACGGTTTTTTTTCTGACTTAAAAAAAAAACATGAAAAAAACACGTTTTTATCTGGTACCCGTTGTTTTTCATAACTACTAAATCTCAAATTTGTAAGGCATTTATCGTTTAATATGACTGTTTTAAAGTTTATACTAAGAATTTATCATAATTTTTAAATCTAATATACATTTCTGGTTCAGTAGAAAAGAAAATTACGAAAATATTGGCAACATTGAAGTTTTCTTTTACGTACGGGGACTTCCCGAAAAAGCTAGGTTGCGCGAGAAGGAATCCCCGTTCCCCGTTGTATGGATTGATACTCGCTATTTGAACTAGTGCTGCCAACCCTTCAAATTTATCTGTACACCTACACCTACGGATCTTTTCAAAAAATTAGGAATTTTAAATTTATCTACGTTTTTTTTGCCTCTTTTTATTACTTATTGTGCTTTCCTTATATTCGTATACTTGATAGACTTTCAGCGTATAGTGATACTGAGTCATTAAATTGTCAGTAATTATGAATCGTTTCCTTGCAACCGTTGGCGTAAACCAACAATTGAAAAAGAAATAAAGCTCCTATTTTGTATGATAATATATTCAAACTTAAAAGACCGTAATAAGAGAATTATCAGGGCAGTCTTTGTGCACAGTGTGTACTTTGTTCACAATTTAGAATTGCAATCTCAAAATCTTTTGCGTACAATACAAGAACAACCAGTAAAAGAAAATGTAACTATTTCTGAAGTTATGGATCTAGAGGAGCCAGAAGAAGAAACAGAAAATTCCGACACCGACCGAACTGGTGTTGGTGGTGCTGATACTAATGAATGTGGTACTGACATAGAGGATGAATAAAATTATGTTACCTATATAGATACATTTATGAATCATTATGTAAGACATTATAGGATTCAGTAAGATATAAAACACACATGTAAAATGTAAGTTCCGTAAATAAAACTATAATTTATCAAGTTTATTGTTTTCTGGAAAAAAAAATTTAGAAAAAAAACCAGAGTGCCAGTTTTTTTTTTTTTTTTTTTTTTTTTTTTTTTTTTTTTTTTTTTTTTTTTTTTTTTTACAAAGCTGAAATTTTTTTTTCAATTTTCAACACTAGGCAGTCTTTTTTTTTGCATGATGCTAAATCTACCGAGCCAATTTGGATGGAGTTTTCGCAGCTTGAAACATCATGGTCTAGCGTAAACTCTGCGGTATATCTTTACGTGGTCGGCAATTGGAACGGCGATGTGGTGTAACCAGCCATCAACAGGGAGCAAATCAGCCAGAAATAGCCCTGAGGAGGGCACCAGGTTAAGTGCCGAAACGGTGGCAGTTACAACTTCATTGAAACAGCGCTAACCCCGGAAAAAGTGGAATTTTTCCATTTGTCGTTTTGGCCTCCCTGACTACCCCGATTAGTTCGCACTTTGCTGGAGCCCACGCGTGTCAGAGAGAGAGAGCTGTTGGCTTGAGAGGTGCGTAGCTTGGCTCCGCTCACGTGTCGCGAACAAATGGCACCAGCCGGGGGAAAGTGCCGGGAGCTGACGCACTAACGCGAGAAAATGAGCAGTTTCTTTTTTTGTGACCATTAACCATTATTCCTGTAGAGAAAGTAAAGAGACAGGCAGTGAGATTATACCCGCTAGTTAAATACCAAAAGATGTTTCCGGTCGGCATACCAATTCGAGAAAACTGTACGTGTTATCTTAATTATTTATTCCAAAAAGCTTTGACATAAGCCACTTCAGAATCAACCCATCCAGCTAATAGAACACACAACAATTGCGTGTCGTGCACAGTTACGAGGCTAATATCAGTTTGTTTCTGTATAGTTATAAAATTTAATTAATATTCAATATCTGGTTATATATGATCTCATATTTGAATAAATACGATATGTTAACAGAATTTCAATTTGTCACGTATTCCTCTCGTGCTGGCTGGACCTACAGTTAGGCGTGGAAATCCCAAACAACGGCACGAAATAGCATACTTGAAGCTCAAGTTAAATGCCCGTAAAAAATTCTTGGGAGTACCGAAATTCGACCCCAAGACTCCGAATTTTCAAAGCAGGTGCAATAAAAAAATGTTCTACAAGAGGCTAATATATCATAGCGCTTAGAATCAAAGCTTATTTTATAGACCGGAAAATTAAATTTGTTGGTACAAAAATATTACCAAACTCTAGAAAGAAATTAAAAAAAAATATGATTCCTAAGACTTCCGCGGCAGTTTATTTCATCATAAACTGAGCTTTCGATTGGTATCCACTACAATTTTGGTTGAAAGACTTCATAATTGCCATCATCTCCATAATTTTTTCGGATTTTTTCAGTCATAGTCGGAAAATTTGGAGGGGGGGGGATACATTGTTAATAGCACACAACTAAATAAAACATTGCAAAACTAGAATTAATACATTTTTGGTAACCTGGTCAACGATACTATACTCTGTGGGGTAGTCGAAATAGAATTGTTTCAGCCCTATTTTTTTTTTTTTGTGTGATGTACCCTAAAATTATTTTTCTATATTTTTCTACTGATCTGTTTGCAGGAAATATACGTCCAGTTGCAGTCGATGCAATCGTGACGAAATTACAAGGCCGTGGTATTTAGATGAACATGAGGGAACTATAAGGGTTTCCATTTCTGACGTTTTAGTAATGGAAAAATAAGGAAGATAATTATTTCACAGTTGAACACAATGCAGAATATTTCAGAAATTCAGTGTTTTAGTTGGTAAAAGTTGAACTCGCCTACAGCAGTGAAACAATGTAAGTGTTAATTATGAAATGCGTTTTCATGAGATAAGCGGAGAGGAAGATAGTTAATGATGGAATTGTGTTCATATCGCCTCCAGACACATCACCGTCACCCTTAAACACTGGGAGAATGATTCATCGTAATCGTTTCCAGCGGACAATTACTTGTTACGCAGATAAAACCGTTTTCGTGCGCCTGTTAAAGCTGAATTCTCATCAATACTAATACAAGGCTAGCTTGGTCATCGTGTCTGTGACGCTATGCCGTCACGCGCCCGGTTTCCCGGCGGAACAATAACGGCCAGAGATGTTTTGCTCACTGTCCATAGATAATGTTACAGTAGCAGCCACAAATAAATCAAACCTTTTCTGTTTTTCTAATGATTCAATATGTTTTAAACACCAATCCAACCGTAAGGAAAGTTTATATTTCGTTTAAATCCTTATTTTCCTTCGTCGTGTTTGGTAATTTCCTTTGATAATTTTTTCCAATCCCTAACACCCTTACCCACAAAAGAAAATTTACCACTCCCTTATGCATGAAATCGAGTGTCATGGTCATCTTTTCCTTTCCATGCACTAATTCTTCTACCAATATCCCTCCAAGCTTCATCACCAACATTCACCTTGTATACTCCTATGGCACACTTCCCCCTCCTCTTGTCTTCCAACGATTCCCAATCCAGTTCCTTTATCGTATCATTTCTACAAACAAATCTAGCTGCTCACGTTTGCACGCCCTCCAATTCCAGTATTTGATACCCAAAATATCGATTCCAAGCTACACCACCATACTGTAGTGGTACGAAATCCACTACGTGTTTGTCAAGGTGAAGCCAGCCTGCGTCAGTGAGTGTGAATGGATTTTTTTTTTTTTTTCGCAGGGGGAGCACCCAAAACCCGCTCCTCCAAGCATGGCGGCCTTCCAGTTATCTACTGCTCGCCTCTGCACATGCATTAAGTTAGTAAATCTATAGGTGATCACAGGAACGGGATTGTGATGTATTCCATGCGTCCCCCCGTTTACATGGGTCCATCGGATAAGATAAACAGAAACTTTTGAAAGAAGAGACAGGGCAGAGGGAAAAAAGTGCCAAGGTTTTACCCCTGGGGAACTCTCTTTCATTTATGTGCAGAAGCGTTTAAGACAGTACCTTTGTTTTTCATGTTCGACCAACCAACGACCAGCAACGTGGGGAAGGGGCTGAAGAAACCCGATTGGTTGCAGAATATTTCCCGCCAACGACTTCGGGGTGACAGAAACGCAAGCGAGGGCGAGATTTGTAGGCGGGACTGGACGGTGTAGCGGCTGGAGTTTTGGGAGCTGGTTTTTTTTATTATTATTATTATTATTATTATTATTTGAGTGCAGCAGTTCATATACAGCGTTTTGTGGTCACACACCAAGTTAAGTTAGGCAGCTGACAGCAACGGCTGTCATTACTCCATCGATATAGTGATAACTGCAGCAGTTTTATTAGACACGTAACGACACAGGATGGAAGCGCCAGAATTATGGTAAATTTTAATGTAAATAGTTTGACTGCATTGTTCCTCGCGATGGCGACCTGAAACGCCCTACAGAGAGATCTGTCGAGATAAGAGAATATAACTCATATTCATTGTAAACTTTAAATCGTATCTAGCGGAAGATGGACAATATCACTGTGTTTGGACCACGCATTTCGAAGACGATATCTCATGCCAGTAACTCCTTTGTATGTTTCCATATTTTTTTAAATTCTGTTTTAGTGTTTTGACATTATGTATGTCTCCAAGGCGATTATATGCAATGTTGAAACGTGATTATTCGCGTGAATTTTTCCTTAAGTTTTGTTTAAAATGCCGATAAACGTTAATTAATTGTCTAGATGCAAGTGGAAATTTATCCTATCCTTCATAAATGATATTCAAAATTAATATTCAATAATTTTAATGATTAATAGCAAATTCGATCTGTAACCTAAGTGACAAATGAATCGTTACAATACTAAACTATGGTCTGACTAAAATTTTGTAACACGATTGTCTAACTTTTCTGGTACATCCTCTCATCGCCCACTCCAGAAAATGAAGGAATATGTAGCCATTTCCTACGATCTGCGCAATGTGTCCTGCCTCGTTGAGTTTATTTTACGGGTTTAGAAGCAATTTATGTTCAATGTTTTTGTTTAATTCTCAGACCATATATGGCAATGTTACAGTCAGCTGAGAAATGCGTACAGCATTCCAAAATGAAGTTTAAGAGTTATATAATAACAATTCTATTTAGTCAAGCAATGCGAAGAAATAAAGTGTCCGAATACTGTATTCAACCATTACTTTTCGTCTCTCTGTGTTCGTAAAGTTAAAGTATTGAGCACTCGCAGGATGTTGTGTGCTCGTTTGTAGTGTATGTCGCCACGCCGTATGTGCTGGAGGCCAGCGTTACTTCCAGTTGCGCAAGCCGACTGAGGTCCACAGCGTGACCATTGTCAACCGTGTGACATTTGCCGCGCCCGCTTTGGATCTGGTCAGCAGTGCAACTCTCAGGGCCGCATTTAGGATCTGTAGATCCCTAGGATATACCTGTGGTGCGGGATTTTTGGGATCTGTAGGACCCTAGGCTATGACTGTGGTGAGGGCCCTTATATATATATGTATAAGGGCCCGATATTGAATAGTTGACATCCACTGACGCCTTAATATTCCAGTCAAATAAAAAAAAAAAATTGAAAAAATATCTTATTCTTCTGCCGCATGGGGTATGAAAAAAATATTTTTCAATCACTTTAACTTGTATCGATCCTCCATCTCTGCCCTCTATCCCCTCCCCCCCCCCCTCCCATCTACTATATAATTTCGTAAGGTCATCCACTTATCTCGATAGCTATTGGCTGAAGAATGTCACGTGTCAGCCTTCGCTCGCAAAACAGCGACCAGAGATACCATTAGTAGAAATTCGTGGTTATGTTCACAATTTAATAGCTAGTCAATTGCTACGAAATTAATTGCCATAATACATTAATTAAGTTTGTTTTTCTTTGCGTTTCATAGTTAAAGAATAATACTGATAAATTTTGCGACTGAAAAAACGTTGCTTTTCAGTAACATGTTGCTAATGAAAACAACTAAAAAAAACTTTAAAAAAATTAAATTATTCATGGTTTCTATTGTAACCATAAATGCCAATTGTCATTCCGGCTTAGCATAAATTTCAATTTAATTAAAACTGTCACTAATGTTTTTGCTTGACCAAATTTTATGCATTACGGTTTATTTGCTTTTCAGGTATTTTACTGACCACTTTTTAGATGGCCTTTGAATTATTAGGTTATTTTAAGTGGACATCGGACCGAATCAACTATTCTGGCAATCCATTTCTTCCCAGTTGCTCAACTTTATAATAATATGGAATATGTGTTAAGATCTATGGCCATTACATATACAATGTCCAATGATTACATTATGAGTGTTTGCCCACTCTCAATGAAAAACAACGTAATGCTTCCGAAGCAAACAGGAGTTTTTTTAATTTTTGCAGAGTGAACTTTAAGGGTCAAATACAAGTCAAGTTTGTATTTAAGCAAGTTCGAGTCAATGACCTTTGAAACAATTATACGATTGCGCTATCATCCCTGTTCGTGTTTAATACCTGCCTCTATTAATGATTCTGAGTTCTTCATGCTCAAGAGATTTTATTCATCCTGAAACACATCTTAAGTTTATATCTGGTCAAATCAGATCAACCTGTCATAATCTTTCATCCTAAAAACTGGAACTAATCTAGATCCATGACCATACGCTATAAACAGTCACGGGCTTACACTAGTAGTATATAATTTTACAAAGTTTTGAATGAGATTTTATGTTTTTGGTCAGCGAAATAGATAATGCGTGCAAATTTGAAGTCTGGAACTCCGTTTAAGAGCCAGAAGTGGTGACGACGTAGTTAATTTCATTGTTACTTTTTAAAAAAATAATATTTCAACCAAGAAACAGAAAAGTATTATACGCAGTTAATATTAATACTGTAAATAAAACAATGGTATGTTTATTTCAATTAGAACCTTTTTCCCCCTGCGAATATTACACGTTTAGCAATGTAATCTTCACCAGTGAATGTTACAAGCTGGCTGTTTTCAGACCGGACAGATGCGATTCGTCCAGAACGGATGCAAACATCGCTGATTACCACGCCGCAGGGTTTATTTACTGTTTGCATTACACACTCGAATAGCTGGCGGCGGTAGTTCACAGAGATGGATCTGGCCGTGTAATTTCATTTGCCAGACTTTCACTAATTCCAGCGTTAAGCTGTTGGAAAAAAAGTAATCTCGATTGGCTACTGGGTCGATATAATGAGGGCAGGAATGGCGGAATAATTTCTGTGTCGCAACTAGTGGTGCCATGTTACTGGTGGTAATGCAGTTTTTCTGTAAAGTCTCTTTACCAGTTTCGAATCACTGACCAAACAGCGTCCCTTACCTTGGTAAACAAATTTTAATCACTCCGGCCTTTTGAGAAATATAATAATATTACTAATCCAAGTTCTGTCTTGTCGCGTGAGCTGACAACTAGAAAAAACTACGCAGCAGTCAACTTGTACAGAGTCCACAGAGAAACAGACACTTCACACCAGCGTTTCTCAATCTTTTTCAGCCCGACCAGTAAAGCATCAAAAATAATGCTGCCGACCATTAACTTACATGAATCCATTTTTTACCTGTGTGCATATTATTAACATCTGGCACATGTTTTATTGTGCTATTTTGTTGTTTTATTGTGCTATTTTGTTGTTTTATTGTGCTATTTTGTTGTTTTATTGTGCTAATAAATCTAAAACCATGTTTTGAGTTCTGAAACTGGAAGTAAATTATTAAAACTTGATTAAATATTGAGCAGGCTCTTAATATTTAATAAGCAAATGAATAATAATGTTTCCGTAGGCTGGTAGCTACACTGTACCACCGATCTACATGGACAAAATAAAAGACACTGGACTTTACACCATTTAGTTTGGTGTACTTCACCAACTGTACCACGTACTGCGGTTCCTCACAACTATTTTAAGATCAACAGAAAACGGTAATTTACTTAATCCTTAGACGATGCCTACTGGAAATGAATAGACTTCTGCAGAAACAATGCTGTCCCATTCTCATCCTGGAAATGTCAGATTTTTCCTGGTCATTGAAATACTCGTGGTGACTGTCATACTCGCTTACAGCCTTATACAGTACGAACACGGTATCTAAATTTACAATAATCTTCCTGCGAACCACAGGCTGAGAAACACTGCTTTAGGGGGCGTCCATTAATTACGTGTGCTGAAGGAAGGGAGAGGGAGTCTGGTAAAATCTCACCAAATCTCATCTTTTTAAATTCTTGAAGAACAGTAGAGCTTTAAAAAACAAAAAAGGCGCGGGAAAAAAGTCTAAAAGAAGTACGAGGTCTGTCAGCAGTGGGGGGAGAGGGGGGGGGGAGGATCGCCTCAAAATCCCAAGTCATCTTAGGGATTGCAAAGAATATATATTGGAGAAACCGAAACCAGTAGATAAATCGAAATCACACTTGAGTAGACTGTACTATTATAACGTGACGCGCTGTCGCCACGTACTAATGTGCATTTTTTATTATAAAAATCATAATGTTAGAGTAATTTACATTAATCTTGGGTGACCACCTAAATAGTTTTTTTTGAATAATTTCCTAAAGTACGCAAGATTCCAAGTGAGTACTGTAATGCAATGATGAACATTCAGTGTATCTTGTTAAAACGAATACTAAAGAATTATTGAGCTGTGTAGGCTTGAAGCTAATCGTGGTCTTCCCGAATCATGGTAACAGGAAGTCGCGGATAAAGGGTTTTGCCGGACGACACATTCTGCTCCCTGGGGATGGGCGGCCAACAAGGTCGCTCACCTTGCGGGAAATGCCTGTCGCCCGAGCGGAGGGTCGTCCCCGAATTTAGCCGAATATGTCCGACCTCTGTGAGATACGCGGGGCAAATAAGATATCGGGGATATCACGACTTTAGGTGCCAACCTGAAGATCCAATCCAAATGAGCATATAACTTAAAATCCTGGGAATTTTCTGTTAAATGTGATCTTCGAGACTGCAAGGGGGCGGAGCCAGAAGTTTCCTCGCAGATCGAAGAGCGACGAGATTCTTCATTCGATTCGATTCTATGCTAGTCTGTGGTGGACTCGGAAAGTTGGCTTCTCTCGCCAACTGCTGCTGTCCGACTCCTGGTGTCGGAAAACTCACGCTGCTGGCTTACTGGAGCAGGCTTACCACGGCGACACCGCCAGTTATGCGATGATGTGCATTACCAGACCGGACGTGCCTGTAGCCGCCTTGTGAGACAAGTCTCACATACCGTGGGTCATCTCCGAATACCGCAGGTATCAGAACCAGAACTACAATGGTAAATTATTACGACCAAGCCAGCTGATTGTCGATTCCGTGAAACTGAACCCTTAATCGTCCTTGAGAGGATAGATCCATGTTCTAACTTTGTAACCGTGAAAAAACCCCTGACCTAGCGGGGTAATTTGCCAGAACTAGTTATTTTCGAATGGTATATTGTTCATTCTGGCTCCCATGATTTTCTTTTTTTTTTTGAACTGTAAAATCACAGGTCGTCATAACTTGTATTGTACATTTATTCCAAATATCATTATTTCTTGCATATTAATTCTGAGATGGATTTAAAAGTAAATACTCAATTGTTTGCTTGCTCATGACGGCTAATTGTACCTCTGAGCGTTGCTTTTATGATTTTGCCAATTTGTGTTAATGTTAACGATAAATTCGCTCAGACTGTAATCGCCAATGATAAGAAAATAAATGTCATATTGTGACAGTTTTCCTATATTCCAACTAACATCGAGATTCTTGCAAATAAGTATATTTTCACTCCTTCACAAAATTAAAATTAAAAATCCCCTATTATTAATCATAAAGGTGTGAAAGATAAATATAAGGTATTTATCCACCAAGGCCCCTACTACACTGTGGAAATCCGACCGAACGTTTGAGCTATCGAAAATTATGGTAACGTTGGGTGACGAAAATGTTCTCTGACTAGCAGAAAAATCAGTGAATTGAGATTGATCCGACTTTTTTCATCGATTTAATGAGGAAGCCATATTTTCTCTGTCGACGAAACATTGATATTTTAATTCATGCTAGAATCGAAACAGTCCGAGTCCGTGGAGTGGACACACGACTCAACCCAGGATGAAATTTAAAGAAACGCTGTGCGGCTAGAAGACCATGAACGCCGTTTCTTGGGACTGACAGTATTTGCTCACGGTTCGTGGTTTTACGGTGAATGTTGCAGCAGATTGATAGACCCTGAAGTGATTGCGCTGTGATCCGAAACAAAAGGCGAGGCTACTCTAACAGAAGAGCCTATATCGTCATTTGGATGGGAACAGATATAAGATCCCTTTTCCATAGTTTCCTTAAATCACGCCAAACGAATAAAGTGAGGGGTTTTTCGAACGGCTATGGCCAAATTCCTTCCCATATCTTGCTCAATCTCCTACCGGCCCTAATAGCCTCGACGTCGACGAATCGTAAAGCCATAACAACAAACGTTCCAATACGGAGGGGCAGATGTTGTGTTTAATCGGGTCTGGATTGGTAGTGCTACTGACTCACATTGGTTCACTCCCAAATTATCACGACAATCTTACTTCAAACCTGAAGGGCTCCTTCCACTCAGAACATAGTTTGTTTTCTAGTACATACGGCGAGGGGTATAAGATTTTGGAGAGATAATATTAACCTATTGCAACCAAATGTCAAAGTGTCTCCTCTGCACGGACGAAGCTCTGTTTACTAAATGACTGCCGGTATAAGGAGTCACCCACTGTTTGGCAACGGCATCCTGAAAATTAGGGCGGAAGAGCGGGGAGTGGTCCACGGCATCCTCTTGCCCTAGCGGTTGGAAACAGCCCCAAAATCCGATTGAATCAGAAATTATCAACAGAATGGGGATGCAGAAGGCAACCGGAAACCTTTGCATTAAACCTCCAATCACTTTCCCATACCATAGCCTGTTGGACGATACGCACCCCTGTTAGTTGTCTGGTAGTCAAAACACATTCAACACGTCCTACATGTAGTGTTGCAGCCCCTTTCAAGGCCCAACAAGAGTCCTACATCAGAAAAATGGATCATCTTAAGGACAATGAATAGGAAGGAATTAGGTCATGGGCTTTTGAAGGAAGAATCCCGTTTTTCACCTGGAGTGATTTGGGGAAACCATGGAAAACCAAAATCTGGATGCCCGGAAGGGAATTCGAACCCGCGTTCTTCTGAATGCGTGGCCAGAGCGTTATCGAGAAGAGTGATTGGCACGCAGATTTGCGATGGCGTGGCCTTGTTTTTGACGTTTGAATTAGTAGAGCCACGAACTCCTCAAAGTTCACTTGACAAAGTTTGTTTTTTTGAGGCGTGCGTAGTAAAGTAAATAATTTAATTCACTTGTTAAATCATCCCACGTTTTTTGTAGTTGAAAGATGAAGTAAAAAATAAATCAATATGGCAATATTAGATGTGAATAGACTTTGCTTATGAACAATAGATAATTTGTAATGAAAATATAGTTATTTTGATTTTAGAGAAAATATTAAAATCTAAATAATTATTAATTTTTCCCCACTTCCACAAAACATCCGCGGATGTCGAGCATTGAACATCCGCATTTTTATCCGCTAAGATGACATCCATTACAGCGCTACATTAAAGACGGAAAGGGTATCCCGCTGACACGTAATCTTCTCAAGAAGGAGGATTGCATCAAACCAGTCAATCCACTGGTGACAGCAAAAAAAAAAAAAAAAAAAAAAAAAAAAAAAAAAAAAAAAAAACATTGCAGATCAAACTTTTGGTGTTAAAAGCGGCAGCGAATTCGAGCTAGGCATGCCACTATATTCTCAGGTGTCCATCCTTAAAGGGACCAGTAAAGGAGAAAATAAGCCTTAGTTTAAACTCCTCGGCAGTCTGTGTGTACCTGGACTTAGCGACTCAGTTGAATCGGTTGTAGAGCCGCTCATGCAAGCTGTGACCCAGTGAGCGTGGATCTGTAGGCGGGAGCCAGGCCGGTGGCTATCTGTCAGCGGGCGGAAGCCGAGCTGCAGGTCGTATCTGGAGACCGCAGGACGTCCGCCCTACACAGAGAGAAGCCGCCTCAGGGCTCACACAGCAGATACCAAGCTTCCGCCTGCAGCGGCTGCATCACGGCAACACAGCACCGCCCCACAGTCTCCAAGTAACACCAAGAACGAGACACTCCACAGGTCAGGAACATGACAGTACACGAGAATTCAGTACGGTGTCAAACCACCACGAGTTACATTCAGAGCCCCCAGATGTCGTGGCGTGGAATCAAAGAAAGCGAAAGTATGGTTCTGGAAAACACATTGCTATGAGGTTTGTATTAGGGTTGTAACAAGGCATCTTTGAGGATGCGGTTGCGGAAAAATAAATGTATAACTGGTAACGGTAAAATAAGATCGAGGTAAGAAGGAATTGTGTTATTCGTTTGAAACTTGTCACACTCGTTCCTCAGGTCATACCTTTTGAGAAAAAGTTTACGTGAAAGCGAATTGTAATGTGCCTAAGACGTAGTGCCACACGGAAGTTACGAAACGATGCATTTCAACAGGTATAAAAAAAATAAAAACCTCCATTTGCAGTCAAACTGTTTTCGCCAAAGATAGTATCAGCAATCTACAGCAACGAATCTTAAACTAAAATTCCTCACATTTCTTTTGTAACAGAGTACGTATTCTTTCATTCTGGTACAGGCTGCATTAAAACCTAACCACCAGACTAATATATTGCCGCAAAAAAAAATAAAAAAAAAAAAAAAAAAAAAAAAAAAAAAAAAAAAAAAAAATAAATAAATAAATAAATGAAAAGTTAAGCAAGCTTAGTGTTTCGGTGAAAACTAAATTCCTCGCATCTTTGTTGTAATAATTTATGAATTTTTTAAATGTGGTCCAGCTGGCCTGTTATCTCGAACACTTGACAGCGATATTACATTCATTACAATAGTGTGGAAATACTATCTTTGGCGTGAACAATTTGAATGGAAATGTCGGGTTTGATTGTTTAAGTTGCATCGTTTCGTAATTTCCCTGTGGCACCACGTCTCTGGTATGTTTCATTTCGCTTTCATGTAAACGTGTGCGACAAATTTCAAACGAATAGCAACATTCCTTCTTACCTCGTTCTTATTTTACCACTGCCATACAATTACTTAGATTTTAAAATTTTATCAAAAATAAACTTAAAATCAAAATAAGTATATTTTTATCCCAAAACCTAGATTTCTTACAAGCAAGGTCTATTTCCATATAATGCTGCCATATTCATTTATTTTTGCCTTATCTTTCAACAATCAAAAAGTGGGATGAATTAAATTATTTATGTAACTACGCACGCAACAAAAAAAATTGTTTGTCATATGAACTATGTGGAGTTGGCGGTTCGATGAAGTCAAGCGTCAAGCTCAAGGCACGCCAGCGCACCTCTCCGTGACCCTCACACGCCTTTCCACCGCTCTAGTGCAACATTCACAGTCCAGCTTGCAGGACCTGCCATGATTCGATTTTCTGATAAGGGATGGACCTTAAGAGGGGTTACAGGGCTACATGTAGGACGTGTTGGATGTTGCTGGAGTCCCAGGCAACCAACACGGGTCCTTGCTGTCCAACAAGCTATGGCGCTGGATCATGATTGGAGGAAGCATCCTACGAGTGTGTGATAACACTGGTGTGCCGCGAGAAAGTTCGAGTGGAAACGACTGTTTGGAACAATTTGTTGGACCTCTTCTATAAGCGAGAATGACTGAGCACCTCCTACGGTACTTCTACAGGGAGTTCATATAAATTGAAGTGCGAATAGGTCGTTTTACTTTACAAGTAAGTTAGACTTGTACACTCCTGGTAATTGAAATAAGAACACCGTGAATTCATTGTCACAGGAATGGGAAACTTTATATACACATTCCTGGGGTCAGATACAACACATGATCACACAGACAGAACCATAGGCACATAGACACAGGCAACAGAGCATGCACAATGTCGGCACTAGTACCGTGTATATCCTCCTTTCGCAGCAATGCAGGCTGCAACTCTCCCATGGAGACGATCGTAGAGGTGCTGGATGTAGTCCTGTGGAACGGCATGCCAAGCCATTTCCACCTGGCGCCTCAGCTGGACCAGCGTTCGCGCTGGACGTGCAGACCGCGTGAGACGACGTTTCATCCAGTCCCAAACATGCTCAATGGGGGACAGATCCGGAGATCTCGCTGGCCAGGGTAGAGCACGTTGGGTGGCACGGGATACATGTGGACGTGCATTGTCCTGTTGGAACAGCATGTTCCCTTGCCGGTCTAGGAATGGTGGAACGATGGGTTCGATGACGGTTTGAATGTACCGTGCACTGTTCAGTGTCCCCTCGACGATCACCAGAGGTGTACGGCCAGTGTAGGAGATCGCTCCCCACACCATGATGCCGGGTGTTGGCCCTGTGTGCCTCGGTCGTATGCAGTCCTGATTCTGGCGCTCACCTGCACGGCGCCAAACACGCATACGATCATCATTGGCACCAAGGCAGAAGCGACTCTCATCACTGAAGACGACACGTCTCCATTCGTCCCTCCATACACGCCTGTCGCGACACCACTGGAGGCGGGCTGCACGATGTTGGGGCGTGAGTGGAAGACGACCTAACGGTGCGCGGGACCGTAGCCCAGCTTCATGGAGATGGTTGCGAATGGTCCTCTCTTATACCCCACGAGCAACAGTGTCCCTAATTTGCCGGGAAGTGGCGGTGCGGTCCCCTA
This sequence comes from Vandiemenella viatica, assembly GCA_031002005.1. NCBI lineage: Eukaryota > Metazoa > Arthropoda > Insecta > Orthoptera > Morabidae > Vandiemenella > Vandiemenella viatica. The sequence continues at coordinate 160,692,814 of JARYHS010012519.1, forward strand.
TGGCACTGCGTAGGATGCGACGGTCTTGGCGTGCGTCCGTGCGTCGCTGCTGTCCGGACCCAGGTCGACGGGCACGTGCACCTTCCGCCGACCACTGGCGACAACATCGATGTACTGTGGAGACCTCGCGCCCCACATGTTGAGCAATTCGGCGGTACGTCCACCCGGCCTCCCGAATGCCCACTATACGCCCTCGCTCAAAGTCCGTCAACTACACATACGGTTCACGTACACGCTGTCGCGGCATGCTACCAGTGTTAAAGACTGAGATGGAGCTCCGTATGCCACGGCAAACTGGCTGGCACTGACTGCGGCGGTGCCCAACCGCTGCGCAGCTGGCGCCCTTCGACGGCCAACACTGCTGTTCCTGGTGTGTCCGCTGTGCCGTGCGTTTGATCATTACTTGTACAGCTCTCTCGTAGTGTCCGGAGCAAGTATGGTGGGTCTTACACACCGGCGTCAATGTGTTCTTATTTCAATTTCCAGGAGTGTAGATTCGTAGCTTAGGTAATAACACCGTTCAGTTTATTGTTACTTTTATTGCAAGATTGTAAGAAAAAAAGCAACCACGTTGTTGTTAGCTAAGCAACGATGGGCCGAATCTCGTATAAAGAGAAAAGAATAATAGGCATATATATAGCAATGTAAACGAAACCTCCGCTATACATCCGCATTAAAAATTGCAGATGCGGAGGCAGGATTTCACCCGAAAGTTCCGCACTAGCGGATGCGGAGCTCCGTTATATTCCTAATTTGCATGGCAGCGACAGTAGTTGCAGCAGAGCCAGAACAAACAAGCTGCCGACCGACCCTAGCCCACACTTGTTCACTGGGTGACATGTCAGGTGAATTTACAGGCCGTGGAATCAGTGGCACCCGTCGTTCTTTGAAGAAGGCTCGCCTATTCCTCGCATTGACCCGCTGAAATATGGCAAGTGAACTGACTGCAGGAATGGCATAGCCTCTAGATCTAAAACCTCCCTAATGAAGTGGTTTCTCAGTTGCCCAATCTCTGTAGCTACCTTTTCTGCCTTACTAATATTAACATCTAATTGTCTCATTGTCATATGAGGCTCGGTGCCGTATTGTATAATGGGAAACTGATCAATGAGCCACTGATTTTCGAAAGCACCACATACTCGGTTCGACAGTACCCTCTAGTATGCATTGTGACATACTAGTAATCAAGGATAATATATATTTTTACCTAGATACTGTATAAGTGTACTGCCATTACAATATTATAAGCGCTGAATGAACAGTCCAGTAAATACAGGGGAAATCTCAAATGTTGAATTTTTTTCACGATGTTGAGGGACAAATAGTCTTCACGTTTGAAGTTATAATAATGTTGAAAATAATGTCTTTACAAAACGCATCAGACTTTTTCATATAATTGGTTCCAAATATTTCAACTGCGAGAAGAAACTTCTGTTTCGTTGAAAGTCAAAACATTCAAATATTATCTAATAAATCTACGTGGGGTTTGGAACACTGTGCAGCCCAACCTCCCGCGAGTAAACTGAGGTATGTTTTATCTTGACGCTAATATATTAAGAAAAAAGTGTCCGAATGTTCAGCTGTTCCGTGGTATACATATGATACTGTTTATCTGCTTGCGACCGCCGAAATGTTTACAAGGTTCAGAGTCAACGAAGTTCAATGCACCTAACGAAATTCGCCTTCTACATCTACATATGTACTCTTCAATTCACAAAATAGTTTGAGGTATAGGGTGCTTAGCAACAAAACTAATGTTTACTCCGTGCATTCTAATCCTGAATGGGACGACGAAAAAAGGAATTCATATAAGCGTCAGAACGGCATCTTATTTCTCTAATCTTACCTTTCCTGTCATTGAAACCCTAACAGCTTGGTGGACGAAGTATTTCATCGCACTCGTAAGTGAAGTGGGAGTTTAGCAATAAGTTCAAACGAAATTTGCGTCGTCTATCTACTAGATAATGCCAGCCCATTCTACGAATAAATTCTGTGAAGCTTTCGTAAGGACTGTAGCAAGCAGTCACGAGTCGAGCCACTTGTCACTGTACTTGCTCTATACTGTCAATCAACCCCCTACGAAACGTCATTTATCCTTAAGATATTTTCCAGCCATATCCTCACTGTTCTTGTTGGGCCCATCCGTTTGATATATGCCAGCCATCGCAATCTTGCTTGGGCAATTTTTTCGCGACTGGGATCTGTTTACGGATCACTTCATTCCGATCTTGTCTCTTCTGGTTTTCTGTACCATTAATCTCTGTAACCTCACCTCGGCTGTATTTCCAGGCTGTAAGTTGTAATGACTAAGAAGTATGAATTATACAGTGACATTTCGGCTGTAATTGGAATACGCTTGTCCCACAGAAGGTGCCTAACTTGATGATAGAACTGGATTCCTTTTTGTACCCTATGCCCTGTGCAAGCCCGAAAGTAGTGGGGAAGGAGGAGAAACACTTCGTCAAAAAGCCTTGGATCAACTGGCTGCGGTTGATAGCACTATGTGAAGGGCCCCTGACAGGGTAACGGTGAAGACCTCAACGGCAGCGACAGCGGAGAAGGAGACCTTCGTAGGAGGCAACCTAGTACCGAAGGCACTAATGTAGGCAAAACTTGCTACATTGCAAGATTGGTAGGGAACTACCTAAGGCTGAGGGAAATCCTTTTTAGTGATAGACCTAGCAAGCCAGCAAAAAGAGTAATTGGAGACAGTTTTCGAAAAAAAACATTTATAATCACCGTGGGTCGTAAATGTAGTTTCGCATGAAACGTGACAGTGACCAAAGAAGTAAGTTGTACCGTTAACGGCGGTGGGCAGTGAAGTGCCCCATACACTGACAGCGAGTTCGGTGATCCAGTTTGCGCGCCGTGGGTGGGTTCGCGCTCCGTCCTTGGTGATCTGGTCAAACAGCTCGGCGCAACGGTACCGCGTCTCGAAGCCTGGCCCACCTCACACAACGGCCGCTTTCACAAGGGTGCCCACGCTTACCGAGTGCGAAGCCAAATAACACGGTGCAAACACGAATACTTGGGGCACTGTTGCCAACCCTACTGTTTTAACAGTAGATTTGCTGTTTTTTCAATGACACCCCTGTTTTCTGTTTCGCTTACTTTCGGCACAAGCAATTCTCTCTATGGCTCTCGAACCAACGACATAATTGTATCTACAGTTTTTGAAGTTTGTGTTACCTATATTTACAGAGCTCAACAAAGAAATGCAGTCTGAAACACCAAAATTATATTTGCTATATGACAAAATATTGACTGCATACACAATTATTCTGGAATGTTTTGTACAAACAGAATATTTAAACCTCACGGAAACAGAAAAACGTGAAACAAGAAATATTTCAGAAAGAAACAAACATATTGAACCTTGATTTCACAGATGAACAGAAACATTTACCACTATACGAGATATATGTCGGTGGAATGGTATCAAACCTGATCAGAAGAAAAGCTTAGAAATTTCTACATGAAATGTAAGGAGTTTTATTTAGATGCCGCAAAACAAATACTAAATAGGTTTCCTTTTAATGACAGACATTGCCGTGCATTAAAATGTCTGAAGGTGCTAAATCCCAAAGCAATTTTGGATACCGAGATGAAGAAGAATTTCCCTTCGATTGCGGATTTACTTTATTTCTTCCCAAAGATTTGTCCAGATGATATAACTGAGCTGGACAGAGAATGGCGAGTTTTAAGAAATGTCAACTTTCCTTTTGACCAAAACGAAATCCCCGATGTTAACAACTTTTGGACATTTGTAAAAGAACTTAAAAATGGAGATGGGTCTCAATCATTTCCTGTGCTGTGTGAATTTGTAAAGAAACTTTTGTGCCTACCTCACAGCAGCGCAACTGTGGAAAGATTGTTTTCAGCTATAAATATCATGAAAACCAAAATACGCAATAAATTATCAACAACAAGTATAAATGGAACATTACATACAAAATCTGAAGTAACTGAATGTTACTCATTTAATACCACAGAAAAGCACATGAATAAATTTAATAAAAATATGTACGATTTTCACTTGAAAAATGAATCAGAAGACTTTCAAGATGAAATAATTGATGATGAAGACAAAATATAATTTCACTTTGATTTTTTAAATGTTTGTTATTCATTGTACATAATTTCTTAAATAAAACTTATGACTGTAAAAATACCTAATAAATTGTATTTTTGAAAACAGTATATCTTTATTTTCTTCACTTGTTTTATTTCCATAAAAATGTGCAAACAGTAAATTTCATGTTTTCAAATAATCATAATACTGTTTTCTACCGGTTTTCTTTGGGGGAAACTACTGTTTTTCTGTCTCGTAGGGTTGGCAACCCAGACTTGGGGACACAGCGGTGAGTCAGACTGTACGTGTTGCTACGGACGAGTCATCGGTCAACGGGATCACAGCGTTAGCAGCCTGAACGCTTCCGTTTCACGGATCAAGATAAAAGGAGAGAGGCGTGTCAAACTTATTTCTTTCACTGTAGTCTTAGAATACAGCCATCGAGCTGGTACAGTATTTTTTTGTCCAACACTTTGCTGCATATACGCTGCGTCATATTATCCTTCCTTCTGCCGTCTTTTTGAGCAATGCCATTTATCTTCCTCAGGGGTCAGGTCATCTGCTGGGCCTGCTAGAGACTAGATGTGTAAACCGCAAACTCCTTTATAACTGGAATCGTGCATCACTGCGAAATCGGTCAACAGAGCGTGGTGGGTGAGGGGTAACGCTTTGGCCTCGCATTTGAGAGAGCATGGATTCTAACACACGTACGGTCATCCAGATTTGGATTTTGCATAGTTTCTCCAAATCACTCCAGGCGAATACCGGAATGAATCCTTCAAAAGCAACGGTCGAATTTCTTTGCATTCCTTGCCCCCAGTCCCGTCTGTAATTACATCAACATCTACGAGGCATGAAGGCAAAAGCAAAAATAAATAAATCTGTCAGCTGAGTAATAGCCGTTTCACTTCAGTTCTACCGTCCTGAAGGCTGTGTACAATGCACGGAACCATTTTACTGCTTGTCATATGTGTGTATGTTTTTTTTGTTTTTTTTTGTCTGAAAAGTGTAAACTGGATATTTCTATTAGGTTCTTAACATCAACATAAATTTGTTGATATTATCTTTTCTTGATGTCTGTGATGTTTCGAAACATCGTTTTTCCTTTCTCCCTGTTTATAACTATTCTTTTTTCCATTTGTGAGGTAAGGCCCAAAAATTTATGCAATTATGATTTTTACTTGCTTTAATGTTTAATAGAAAAAAGGTTGCTAGTTTGATTGTTTTAATTGTTATGAAGATATGTTGTAAAAAACTAAAAAGAATGTCTGTGGTGAGGGAAAGAAGTTCAGTGTGTAGTGTTTTTGTTTTAGAGCAAAGAGTGTGAAGATCATCATTGTTAGAGAGGGTGGAGGTTGAAAATCGAGTCATTGAAATTTGATTTCATAAGATTTATTTGCAATATTCAAATTCCAAGAGCTTGACGTTAAACAAATATATATAAAAAAAAACGATACGATTTTATGAAGAGAAGACAAGCATGTTTGTCTGTCTGTTGAAGACTAGTTTGTTCCGTTTAAGTCTCAAATGTTACAAAAAGGGAAAGTTAATGAAAATTTATAAATTAAATTATGAAGATCGTCTAACCCTTGTTAGTGAATAAGAAGTTGGCAGTGTCGTTTTATTTAATTCTAAGAGTGTTTTTTTTTAAAAAAAAATTTTAGACATATAAGTCATTATATGTCAAAAAGTGAGGGATTCTATATTGAAGAGGAGAGGAAATTATAGAAAGCTAATCTCTGATACTATTTTTTCCTCTGTAAATTTTGGCTGCGGAATAAATGATACCACATTTGCGGAAGTGTATGAATTCTGGAACCAAGATTTTATAACCTTTCAGCGGGCACTTCTCACCATTTAATTATGGGATTATGTTGTTCTATACAATGATCTTGAAGTATGCCAAATGAAATCATTACCTTACCCGCAAAATTAAGAATTGATACATCCGGTAAAAAACAGAATATTTTATTTTTACTTTACCACGATTTCCCGACGTCAGCTTAAGCAGATGCGTACACACTTTTTTTTATTTAAACTAGTGTAAATGTTTGTGGAGCTGACTCTAATGATAGTCAAGTCGACAAGATGTGAAGCCTAATTCCTCCGCTAGTCAGTCCACGCTGGTGAGGATTAGCATACGAGGTTATTTATGCGATTGCTTACCCGGAAATCCTTCACTGAATGCCGAATCGAGGGCTACAGAAAGAAAACGAATTGCGCAACGGTTGGCACAATATTGCCCGAGCGAGCGTTCACCAGTCGATAGCTCGTGCCAACTCTGAAGAGCGTGTTTTAAAAGTAACAAGCAGCCTGGAAATACAGTGTGATCGAGCCTGGCATCTGGCATTCAGAAGCACGAGGGTTCGAATCCCAACCATCGAAATTTCTGTTTTCCATGGTTTCCCGGAATAATTCCAGGCGAATGCCGGCATGGTTCCTCCAAAAGGCCAAGCACGAAATCTCTTCCGTTCCTTCTCCGTCATCAGATCCCACCCAGTTCTAATGAAATACACGAGTCGTAAAAATCTCAGCAAAACCAAAAACCGACTGTAAATAGTTCTTATAAGCTTCACGTTGAAGAGCATTGCATAATATTACATTTACTATGCATGTTTTCTACTATATTTACGAGACCATTTCACATTCAAGCTATAATTTCAATCTAGAGTCTAGTACCACTATGGTCTCGACCATAGATGGTGAAGTTAGCTACAAAAACAAAACTAGGAATTTCGCGAACGTTTGGTACCATCCATAAAAGTTTGTCTAATTAAAATAATCTGCCTTCCCAGCCGATAACTTTTCTAATGGCATAGTAAAAATTTTATGACAAAACAACTAGACTTCAATGGGATGACTGAAAGATAAGTGTGAAATAAGGCAGATTAATAAAGCGCACCATGAAAAATTTCTAAAACACTTCGGCTGCCAGATGTCAGAAATAAGCCTATGTAACTTATTAAAACCTGCATACATTGCCAACAATGTACAGAGAATAAGTCCCAGTCTCGAGGCCAAAATATATTTTTAGCCCAAAGAACTTTCTTCCCAAAATAATACCTAGTATACTTGGAAAATATCTGTTATTTGCAAATAAAGATAGTATTGAAAAATAAAGTAGTTAAAATATTTTCTGTGAATAAATAGTAAACTGCCAGGGCGTCCGACTTAGATCTCCATACACCCTCAGCCTGCTATACAGTGATCTGGAATTTCTTTGTGGAGGGTAAGACGGCTGCAACATTGCCTCACTCCCTCACCCTCTACTTGGTGTGGTAAGGTTAAGAATGAGGGTATCTTCGCAAACCCATCCAAATGCGTACCGTGAATAGACACAGAGCCAGATTACTTTCGGTGGTCTTTTGCGTTTCTGAACCTACGCTAAGAACAATTGTTGGTGGGCAAAATATTTAAAAAAAAAAGCTCTGACCCAGATTGAAGTGAAGGAAGTTACATTACCTGCTTCGAATATATAAGCTGGAAGAAATTTTCATAATCTTACTACCGAACGAAACTTGATCCTAAACAACTTGTCGCCACCATATAGTCTCCGGTAGCATCGGATTAATTGCCAAATCTCTCCATAACAGCTATGAGTCAAGGAATATGATTGTTCGACAGAGTCAGAAGGAAAACTATACAGTTGATAGTGATTCAAGAGTCTGATAGGGATGTTAAAAGAGATGAGCCGGTAGAAGTCGTTATGCAGGAGTAAACAGCAAGTACAGTCAACGGATTTCACCGTCTTTCTTCGTACTCACCATATTCAATACGCAGCAAACAAATTCATAGCCACCATTTACATAGATTCCCAACCTTTTTTGATCACTGCCTCCTTTTCAATAAATAAACACACCGACTCCCCTTCTTGTGATAAATAATGTAACCTATAGTGCTCCAACGTTTTTGGCTCAATACATCCACTTTTTACTACAGTACTTCTATGGCGCCTCTTTCAGTGTACAATATCGTTCATAGAAACACGAGAACAGATTTATAAAGTTACTTTATTAAAAGATATTAACAATACTGGTTTATTTTTCACAGTTTGATTAGCAAAATCATATTATAAAAAAATATTATTAGAGGGCTGAGCTCCGTGTAACGACACTAATTTTTCGATATTTGGTGCCTTATTTGTCATCATCAATATTAAATCTGCCACGCTCAGCTACTGACAACCAGGTCCCCCCCCCCCCTTTCCTGAGCTAATGAATTGTTGACTACGATAAATTCTCTTCTGGCTATGCAGGATGTCTAAAAATGAAAAGATAATCCTACAACCCCAAATAAGTCAGGTCATATCCTACTATATGATAAAATTTTATTTTAGTAAAAATCTCACCATTTTCGAGATATTGATTTTTAACTTTTTTTTTTTTCGAAACATGTGACTTTGTTCAGTTTATTCCCCGCCATTTCTACAAGTTAAGACTTTTTGTGCACTTTTTTTTAATTTAGTCAAGGTTATTTGAGTATTCTAAAACAATGTTCTTTTTAAAAAAATTAAAAACTTTAGAAAAATCTTTTTTTAAAATCATTATCATAATTTTTTTACTACATGCTTAAAATGCACAATGGTCTCTTTAGCAGATTGAACTACCATAAGACAATCATTTTAAAAGAAAGTATAAATTAATATACTATTTAAGATTTTTTATAAGGTTGATTTTAACGTTTTAAGAAAAAAATGAACATTGTTATAGATGACTCAAATATCTTTGAGTAAATTTAAAAAAACACAGGTTTCAAAAAGTCTTAATTTCTAGAAATGCCATGCAATAAAATGAACAAAGTCGCATGCTACGAAAAAAATGTTTAAAAAATCAATATCTCGAAAATAGTGAGACTTTTACTAAAATAAAATTTTATCATATATTAGAAATGGTGTGAACTATCCTGCAGTTGCAGGATTATCCTTTGATTTCTGGATACTTTGTTTACGTTCATGGGAATTTAATTGAAAAATTTCTTTGATGCAGCCCTTGAAGCCAGATATAATACTGGGAAGCAGGTAGCGGCGGTTTTCCCTCAATGGCCATAAGTTTTCCTTGGGCTATAAACGCCTACTATGATCTCCGTAAACGCCACCATAGGGCGGTACCGCCTCGTTGGGAACCAATGATCTACGCGCATACAACACGGTGATGAAGTGAGCATTACCGTGTTTGTACAGGGAGGATCAGAATGAATCTTCGAGCTCCCCCTTATTCGGTGGTCGACCTGCAGGTCTCTGGGCCAGTGGCACACAGTGGTTTTTGTTAAACACGTCCCGAATGCGCACACATGCGGCCAGCACTCCAGTTTATTGTCGAGTGACAGCTAGGGCCTTAACCCAGTTTTTATCGCTCATATAAACACATTCCAGCAGCGGTACGCTTTCCTTCTCCGTTCATATGAACGTACAGTACGTCGGCAGTTATCTGGAGGCTGCAAACGTTATCACAAACACAACGTCTTCAGTTTGTGATTGTTAAACTGTAAAATCTCAACAGTTTTTCTTACAAATTACACTTTATTTCCGTCGATCATTGATGGGAAAACTTTACTTAACATAAGAAGGTCAAATAAATATTCTCAGTAAATAAATAAAATCTGAAAATTATAAAGAATCTTCTAGCGTAGCGAACGAGTTGTATGGAAACGTTTTTAACATGGGCATCACATATAAACAAACTTAGTGTAAAATATGACATCCTAAAATATTAATGCTCAACCAACCAAATGAGAATACCATTTTCATTTCAACTACAGCTATTACATATGTTTTCGATTATCCGGAGCGATAAAATAATTTTTAATAAGCTTTTTCGCAACAACTTTCAGTCTTAAGTGTCAGAAGATACTTCACCGTTGTGGATTCATATTATCATAACCAATTAAGACAAACAAATGTCAGAATCAGTTTAAAACCTCCTTCGTAAATGATTTGACGATTCTTATAAACGATATAAACATTATTGTTGTAATAGTGAATAAATGTTTTAACTTCAATTTCAGATTTAATGTCTTTTCCATACATAAGGGCGTCACATGATTGTTTAAAACGGAAATTCATCTTCAATGGTTCCCAGAAAAATGAAAAGTATTAACATCTGTATGAAACAGAAGAGGATATAATAAGCGTAAGGATGAAAAGCTACCCAAAAGCAAGAAAAGACGTAGTAGATATGCGAATTCGTTCAAATCTTTCACACGGTACCTTTGGAAGATTCTGCCTACTAAGCGAAATCTATTGTCCTCCTACAGTAACTTATTCTCCAGCATTGTCCAATTAACTCCTCTACCATGCATACATTCTCGCACTCTTTTCCGCTATATGTCCCTTTGTTTTTCCCCACACCTCTTTCCTACCAATCTTAGATTAAACGTTTTCTGCTCCTCCTTCTCCTGTCATCTTAGTATGTCCATATCTTTGATCGTAGCTTACCATAATTTGCTGTATGAAGTCCTCTTTCAGCACCCACGCAACAAGTTTGATTATTTACTAATTCTTGGGAATAATTTCGTCCTCTGACTTTCGTGTGTGTCAAAAAACACCTTTGCGACGATAAACCACAGTGGTGTTGTGATATTGTTTGTGTTATTGTGTTGCTACGTCACGGAATACAATTCCTGGACAGAAACATTGATAATTTCCTGAAGTATATATGTGGAAAATGACATCAAACTCCTTCAGTAGTCACCACTCCGTCTTACTCAGGGACAAAAACATCACTCCAATATTTTGACGTTTCTTTCCCTCGTTAAGCTGAATAAATGGTACATTATACACACAATTAAAAAAAATGAAATAAAAATAGGCTCGCTTTTTTTTTTTTTAGCTCTACTACTACTACCCGGGGTGATGACGCATTTGTTCACAGCAATCGTAAACATAGATGAAATGATGGGCGGTAGCGATTTAGATAAGCTATCTAGAATAATGCATGGACTTCTTAAAAGAATTCATTCGTAATCTACTTGAAATGTTAACACATTTGTTACTTCACTTATGGAAGATGCACAAGTTAACTCATTTTGCCCTTTAACAGCTCTCACGATTTGAGTAGATACAAGGAAAGTAGTTACATAAGGCACTCAATTCGTACACAGAACCAGTGACAGAACGAATGGTTAGGAATGCAGAATATTCAAAATTCTATCCCTAAGGAAGCAGTGAAACTTCAATCATAGCATCATAAAATGGAATAGAATCTTCAACCATAGCCTGACGTGTTTCAAAAGTGTTTTCATAGTTAGAGAGTGTAGTTACGAAAAAGTCTGAAAGTATCCTCTAGAACAACCAGGATAACAGCAAAGGGTTTACTTTCTGGATATCTACAGTAATTCGACAAGAATTTAAGTATACTGGCGAGATCACTAAGCTGTTCGTTTCTGTGCAGTAAGATAACATAGAGCCTTCCTGGTCACGATGCAATGATTAGGCAGACAAAATGATATAAGGCTTTAGATCAATTAGATTAGATTCATGACCCACAGCACACATGTTTCATTATTTGTAATGGTATCTTGCCTGTTAAATAATGGCAGCCAACAGCATGCTGAACAATACTATATATATAAAAAAAAACAATAATGAAAACTGGGAGGTACAATAAATGGACCAAGCTCAAATGGGCTCCTCTTATTATTGATTGATTGAAATTGAGCTTACGCTCCAATGGTAATTTTCCTACACACATACCCCTTTCACGCCCGGTACATTGTTGTTTAGAACCTCCCACCACATCTTATTAAAATCCCTGACGCCCTTCCCATCAAATAAGAACCTGCATAATCTCTTAGGCGGACTCTATTAGTTACGTGAGATCAGAATAGAGGGGTCTCACCAAATCTAACGTCAGCTTTATATTTTTTTAAAATATATACATTATTATATCACATAAGATTTTGTATTACAAAATGTAGTACATGGAAGAAATCAGTATTATTATTAGATATTTAGAGGCATGAAGCAAAATGGATGAAAATATCAAATAAATTAAATTGTTTAAAAAATTATAAGGTAAATCTCATGTGAGGTGGAGAGGGGGGCAGGGGTCCATTAAAAAGAATCACGTAATTAATTCAGCCCCCCCCCTCCCGTACTAATCCTAATTCTTCTCCCACGCCAAATCATCGACGAATGATATACATCGTCACTGGAAGACAGCTGGTGGGTGAAGGGAGTAGTGGATTTTTATAAGGTATACCCTCGCGCTGAGGCTTTGATGGATGTTGGTAGAAAAATTACGAGCGGAACGTGAAAGTGAAGAAACAATCAATGCTATAAATTAGCACTTGATTTTAGGCATAAGCTAATGGGAAAGTTTTCACCTGCTGATTCAACGAGTGCAATAAATTATTAAGGGACATAATAAACAGATTACCTCAGAAAGTGAAAGAATTTAAAGTCAAAATTCGTGTGATACAAAATTAAGAATGCAGGAAATTTGGCACAGGGGTTCAATGTTCAATCTGAATCTACATATATATCAACTCAAAGTATTGATTTGTAAAAAAAATGATTTCGTATAGACAGCAGCACCGATTTTGAACAAAACTGACACTGTTGATATTCTAAAGAAGGGTTACAGTATCGACCTGGCAGCTCGATTCTCAATATACGTCGCCAGATTGCAACGCCTCAAAAATCTGTTGTGCAGGTTGCCCATTACTGAATTACTAAAATGGTTATAGAAGGATAGGACAAATTTTATTTTTAAGCATGCTGAATTTAATTTCAAGTAAATACAAAATGGGTTGTGCGAATCTGAAATCCACCCATGATTGACGATATACGATAACAAGAAATAAGGGAGCGTCCATAAACTACGTGAATCGATCTGGGAGGGAGGGGGGAGAGGTTGGGCTACGTGGGGGGAGCGAAGGGAGAGAGTGGGGGTGTTCGGAGCCAAGCCACGTAGCTTTTTAATCATATTATTTGTCACAGTGAAAATAAGATACAGAAAATGTCTTCTGAAATCGATAGGGAAAAAAGCTAGGTGCCAAGCACGTTGGGGGGGGGGGGAGGGGAGGTGTAGAGGCGTAAGCCTCTTCAGACTACGTGGAAGAGGGGGTAGCTTCAAGAGGAGGCCAAAGTGAGGTTACGTAGTTTATGGACGCTCCTTAATCACGCGGGTGAAGGTGTGGGTCACAGCTTGTTCATAATAACAGCTAGCGCAGTCCTAATTCGCTTCCTGCCTTCTGACGACTCACAGTGTGTATGCTGGGATGGTTCCTCACGTTTAACACAGAGCTACATTATGCACGTTCCCACAACCTGACACCTTTCGCAGAGTGTTTGGAACGCTCGCGGGAGTGTCCTTGTTTACTGTAATTTGTTCTTAACGACCCGTGAGCAGAAGACAGGACGGTAAACCCCAGCGCAGTTATCCTGTTCAGGCTACCGTAGCACTGTGTTGGAATCAAGGGATAAAAAAAAGCTTTCAGTGTTGCGACATATTTTTGCAGATCCGGGCAAAATAATATGGGTGTGGGGGGAATTATTAGATAGGATCTCAACTGACAGACATTGCCCAATCGGCGCAAAAAGCTGATTCTGTTTCCATATGTGAGAATTGTTCTCAAAGACATTCGCAGCAAGCGGTCTACAGTTCCAGTATGACTTTAAATCTTTCGTTGCTGATCAATTATGATCCATAAATCGGTGTATGAAGGTAGCAGTAATATCCACCCCTTTTTTTTACAAAACGTAGCATTTCTACAAATCCTCACAATGTGACATACTTTTACCTACAGTGACGTGAAAGTTGTCATCCAGGGCCAGCGCTAGGAATTTTGGGCCCGGGGTAGAATGGGCGACCTATTTTTTTATTTTTAGCTCTACAAATTGGCCTGGCGACAATGGGCGGAATCTTGGGCTTTCGAGGCCTGGGGGCCCCTCCAGCCGGAGATCGGGGCCCCCATCAGCCGGTGAGCCCGGTTACATTTGACACGCTTACCCCCCCCCCCCCTAACGCCGGCCCTGAAGTTCTGGGGTTTGGTAACATAATTAATAAAGAATAGAATTTTTCGAAATTCTACCGGTAAATGGAAAAATTATTAACAATCAAGGTCACGGGTATGAGATAGTTCAGATTCAAGCTACTAGGCTTCGTTGGTGTCGATAAGGAGTGATCGCATTACCACTAGATAGCAACACCACACATCACAGAGGTATTGATTAACTGTGTGTGTTTACTAGAGTCAGTAGCTCTGCGGATATTTTTGTTTCTGTTAGGGGAACCATATTATAAGTCCTAATTGTTTAGTAAGATGTATTTTGCTGCATACCTATTTCAGTTAACAAATAAACAATTGGAACAAATGAGGCGTTAGTTCTTTCGTAATACTACAAACCACCAACCTCGTTATTCATCTCATATCATTCACACGGGCCAACTAGTCATTATTAACCAGTGAAAAATCCTGGAACATAATGCTTTTCAACGGTAAATATTTGTACACCAACCTACAAGAATATAATCGCTGGCATAATTTTAGTATCAAGTCCAGCTGTTTGCTGCAATTAAACCTGGTCGTTATGTGTCGAGTATACATACTGTGTGTCTTTCTTACGGTGTGTAGCTCTAGTTTTTTTCCGTCTCCAAGCAGCCCTGCCTGTATCCACATGCACGGACAGCTGCTCCACGTTACGTAACGCAATCCGCCTGAAGGACAGACAACTCCCAACAAATAGCTTTCACTATCACTTGGACCGGCCGGGCCGTAAGCCGTGGGTCCGTTCACTCCATGAAAATAAGCTAAATCCAAACGGCGAAATAAAACTATACAAGCCAGCTGTGCCAAATTCCATCGTGTCATAACAAAGCCCAGTACATCGCAAACATGTCTCCACCACAAAATGTAAGTTATCGCCAGCAAGTTTCGTTCTCAAAAGAGGGAAATCTGATAAAGATCTTGCTTTGTGACGATACAACTGGCTGAGATTATACAGCCTTAAAACTTTATGCTCAATCCTGTAACATTATCATTAACCCCCAATAATTTTATTATCAGTCTATTATAATTTACTATTATTATTATTAATATTGAATAATATAGCATTTATTCATTATAAGTACAGCAGAGCATCGATAAACCCAACTAATTGCGACCGAGGATGGCTTGGATTATCGATCTGTTTGGATTTTAGATATATATATTTCCGGTTTGTATAGTTTTTACTTTGCCTTTAAAATTACAATAAGTACACCATAATTTTACATACCCCAAGCAAGAGAAGTCTCTTATTTTCTTCTGATTCATTTTTGAGACACTTATGCTTCCTTTCAGAAAATGAACATGAAGCCATTACATTCGTATAATGGTGATACAAAACAGTTAACATAACATACTCACAAAGCAAATCAATAACATAGGCGCAGGGCGAACACGTCGCGTTATTTCTGAAGGTGTGATACTCGTTGTGCCTAGTCCATTGATGGCGGAGTTTTAGAACAAAACACGCGCAAAGTTGGATTACACTGTAAATCTCTACACAGAAACAAAGTTGACACTTCTGTAAAATAGCGCACAATTTTTTAAAAAATATTTAAAAAGTTACTTGGATAGTATCCTAGAGGTCGAAGTAGAGAAGGCTTTCGCGGATTTTTTTAATTTTTTTTCCCTCTCTCTTCCTCTACAAAACTGTTCCTCCCACCAGCAAATTAACCAATCCAGCATATCTTAAAATACGACCTACGAACCTGTCCCTTCTTTCCGTAAGCTTTTTCCACAAACTTCTTTCCTTACCCATCATTTCCAAAACTCGTTCATTTCTTACTTTGTCTGTCCACTTAATTTTCAGCATTCTTCTGTAGCACTACATTTCAAATGCTTCAATTTTCTTTTTTCCCCCGGTACTCCTAAAGTCCATGTTTCGCTACCATAAAGTGTTGAGGTCTACACATATAGTTTTAAAAAGTTCTTTCTAACTCTTAGATCAATAATTGAAACTTAAACAGTAAGGAACAGAAAAAGGAACTGGATTGGTCATATGTTGAGGAATGAGTGCCTGCTTAAAACTGCTCTGGAGGGGATTGTAAACGGAGTAAATGAAGAGGTCGGCGAAGGAAGAAAATGATTGATGATATCATGGTGAATGGGAAACATACAGAAACTAAGAGAATGGCGGAACAGAGGGAGGCTTGGAAGGCTGTCACTGTGCATGGACCTGCCGAATAGCAGAAAACCCTTGGTGATGACTTCGATAATTGACGTTCGGATTAACGAAGCTCTACTGTATACTGAATAATTGCGTTAATGTTTGTAACCTGATTTGCAATACTGTTGGGTTTCCACAGACTGTAGTTTGTTTAGTAGTGGAGCGTCCATAAACTACGTAGCTCCATTGGCCTTCTGTGGACCCCCTCTCTCCCCCACGCAGCCTGACTTGGTTTTTCCTCAACACTCTCCCCCCCCCTCCCCGCCCCCTCCCGGAAATAATTAAATCACTAAAATAAATGTTCACATGCTGTTGTGTGTTCTGTACCTTATTTTAACTGTGACAAATAATACGAATGTACAAATGAAAAGCTACGTGGCTTGGCTTGGCTCGAAAACCTGCCTCCCCTTCTCCCCTCGTAGCCCAGCATAGCTTTCTACCCAATCCCTCCTCCCCCACTGACCGAGCCACGTAGTTTATGGACGCTCCCTATCGGGGTAGCATAGTGTTGTTATCTACGTTGTGTAACAGTCTATCACGCTAGCCAGCGCAGTTGTGATTGGGCGCCTGAATTGTAGCGTGGCAGTGCGTGTGTCGTGCCACTCGGAGATGGTTGTACGAGTGCCGTGAGTACAGGCTCTCAGTACACAACCTAATATAGCTTGACAAATGTGTCGGAAACTTGTTTCAGTGTAACATAAACGTTATAAAAGTTGTGTAAAGGAACGGTATTAATTAAATTCATTAGTACTGCACAGTGAGTTTTTTCATTTCAAGACTATGTCAAATACCTCTCAATTTGTTTATTCGAGCTGACGGCTTGCATGTATTGAAAGGGGAGAATTTGGGCCGTTCTCTTCTAAACAATACACCGTAAACCACTACGGAGTGGTTAGCTAACACTTGGCTGACCATATTCCAGGATAATTGGTTAATTGAAAGTGGTCGAACTTGTCAGGATTGGTCTCATTTGGCTACCAATGAAAAGGATAGCTTACAATCTTTATTCATTTTTTTACTTTCTATTTTTGCGAAAGCTGTTTGCAGAGAACTTGGAACGTTCGCCCGAGACTAGAAATACTTCCCGTCATAAGAATTACGATAGGAAATGAATACTAAATTCGATGCTATAATTTTTTTAAAAAAAAATTGCATTTTTGCTTGTGGCTTTTCCCGCCGTTGCGTCGAGATTATAAAAGGCCGGAAAGGATAAGGGACAAGGAACGGGGAGGAATTCTACCAGCGCTTTTCGAAGAAATAATGCTATCATTCGACCTGAGTGATTTCAGGAAAGCATGAAAAACCGATATCTGGATGTCCGGACAGGGATTCAAAGCTAAGACCTCCCGAATACGAGGCCAGAGCTTTACCGCTCACTCAGCACACACGGAAAAGAAATTTTGCTGTTGATTGTAAGCCGCGTGGCCATTGTATAAAAACGTTGTTGTTTAATTACATGAAGGTCCAAGTTAGTTCTACAAAGCAAATGTCGACAATTCCAAAAAAAAATATTGAAGAATATGTGCACAATGCGTTTATAAAAATATTAGCAACTTGCAAACAAATAATCCTGTCTCAATACAGTCTCAAGCTTGAATGGGATTAATCATTCGTTCCAATATTACATTTCCTGAAAATAACATTCTACAGTACCGTTAAATTAGAAACTTATTTTAATTAAAAATTACTTATTTTGTAAAAGTTGTCACTAAGCTATTAGTTTTACTACGCCCGTAACACAAATATTGGTATCAGACATCGTGTAAAGATACTAGACAAACCATGAAGAACGAATTGTTCTAAACAAATTGCGTTAAAATAGCTAAATAATTGAAATTCACATGGCCGTGATATCATATCTATAAAATGTCACCCTCTATTACATGTTGCTATCATCACACACACACACACACACACACATACACAAAAAATCAGAGAAACGTACACCACCATTAATTTATCAATCTTCAACGTACAACGTCCTCAGTCATAACAATAATAATCATTACAGCATCTTTGGACCTCAAAGTAGATGATTGTTCTCGGAAAACATTAACGTGTCGAAGATTAACTAGAGAATAGTTTTAAATACAAAATTCTTGTATAGTACACACAGCGTAGGTAAATACAGTAAAATACGTTATTGGTTGACTAGCTGCTTCTGTCAGCTGGAGAGCACGAGTTAGTCCATGACAGTCACGATTCAGTGACGATTACTAGTAAGAAGGTGATGCAATGACATAGGTATAAAGTTCCCCTCAGTATTCTACACCAGCCAACATAGAGCAGTACAGTACAGTACGTGAACTCGGCAGGGGTTTTTTTCACCATTAAGATCATCCTAGATGGTCACAGCCCTGGTTTTCCCCCTGAAAGTGGAACAAAAGTGTCCCAAAAATCAACACCCTATCCTGACACCTAGAAGTTATACTACCAAAGGTAGTGGGACTTCAATCACAGCCGCAGAGGCAGCGGAAAAAAAAAGTAGAGAGAGAACTGGACGCTTCACCTAAGCGCTCAGCTTGAGCCGGAAACATTTATTGCGCCGGTACGTTGTGGACTTTTTGGAGACCTGAACATTTATTAAGGTGGAGCTGTTAACTGTCACCGAAAAAGGTTTTGCCTCATTACCGGCGGCTGTATCAAAGCTCGGAGGAGAATTACGTGTCACCCGAAGCAGACCGCCAACGACCTATGCACGACTGTAAACTCGTTCTGGCGAAAATGTAAAAGACTTTACATTAAAACATGTTTGGGATTTGCATATTACCTGTAAGGATGTATACTGCCTGACAGAAAAAGTGAATCACTGAGAAGGAGAGGAGGAAAAGAAACAACACTTCGCGTGTTGAGAGGATCAGTGATGTTATTTCAGTGATTCGAGTCTAATTTACGAAGAACTTGGCAAAACCGAGATTCACAATGCAACGCAGTGATTGTGTGCTATCTTTTTTAAATTAAAAAAAATAAAAAATTACGTAGCTCGATTTTGGCCTCCAGTGAACCTGCCTTCCCCCCCAAGTAGCCCGACGTGGCTTTTTACTCTGCCCCCCCCTTCCCCTCCCTACCGCGTGGCACGTAGCTTTTTTTCTTATTGATTCGAGAAGGAATGTTGTGCCGTTTTCTCCTGTCAGTCTGTCGTAAATTACATACGGAGATACTTAAATGACGGAAATAAATATTCACACGCTGTTGGCGTTTTGTACCTTATTTTAACTGTGACAAATAATATGAATGAAAAGCTAGGTTTCTTGGCTCGGAAATCCCCACGTAGCCCAGCATAGAATTCCAGCCATCCTCTCGCCTCCTCCCCCTAGACCAGGAGTGGCCAACCAAAACGATCTTGCGGGACACTTTAAGGCCCGTTCCCACGATCCCTTGTGACGAAGGCGAGATGGGACGGGATGGGACGAGACGGGACGGGACGAATACTCAACCACACGCCAAGGGAACAGGGCCGCCTCTGCTAGCGGAGACGAGACGCAGCTACCCACTCTAAGTCGGTAAACATCACAGGCATGTGTAGCGGTGCGCTGTTGCCATCGGTTTGCAGCAGCTGTGCGCACCCCTTCTGTTGCTGTAAAGTGCTCTGTGCCAAACGACACTAGGCAACGTGGTGCGGAGGTGGCGGCAAGGTAAGCTAGGACTAACCTGCGGCCGCGGTCGTCCCTACACTTCGGCTAATGAGGTCCCGTCTCGTCTCGCCTTCGTTACAAGGGATCGTGGGAATGCGCCTTTAGAAGTGCATCATAACTCCGCGGGCCGCATGTAAAATTATATATCCCCACTAGAGACATTTTTTTTGAGTGGAAAATTGAAACAAGAGTTATTATTGTGTTTACTATTATTCTTACATGTAAACATAGATAATTTAATAATAATGATACTAAATGCACATTGTAAAGAAATATAAAACACTAAAAATGAAATATAAAAAATATTTTGTGAAAGTGTGATGAATGTCGCGGGCCGGAAAAAGTTCGCGGCCTGCGCGTTGGCGCAGCAAATCGAGTGTCACTTTTCGTTGACTTTCACAGTAGCAAAATTAACGTGCAAAAAATTGTCGGAAGTATAGAATTTCAGTGTTAATTTTAATCTGTTAGAACAGTTACTGCAGTAATGTTTGACCAGAAGTAAGCTGGTGGTAATTTCTTGTTATTTAACTTGTTGAGGTTTTAGCCGAAATAACTTGTATATTTTACTTCTATAAGACGACTGCGAGAACGACGTCCAATGGAAAACTGTATATAGTGGCTCAGTATCTTCCATAATTAACTTTGGTAAATGTTCGACCGTTCATTTAGGTTCTGGAGACAAGATTTTTTGTATTTTTTGTGAATTCCCCAACTTAACTTCCGTAACATAAAATTTTTCAACACCTAGTTTTTTTCTGCTGTTTTACATTGAGTTCTTTGTAAATAAGGGGGCGTCCATAAATTACGTGAGGTGAAATAGGGGGGGGGGGTCCGGCGAAATCTCACCAAGTGGAAGGGGGGGGGAGGATCGACGGAAGTATTTCGTCGTAAAGAGGCGGTGTAACCGGCTTCGGAAGGGTGAAACATAAAAAAAAAAGTCTCAAAAAGTTGCGAGGGCGATTTCTGGGGGGGGGGGGGGTTCTCACGGACCAGATCTCACATCTCACGAAGTCTCACCACAAGGGGGGGGAACCGGAAATCCGGAAAAACACCTCACGTAATTTATGGATGCCCCCTAATAATAATTTACTGAAGTAGAAAATACCCGCAAAAAAAGTCCGGTACATAGGGTCTACATATGGTTATTCCGGTAGGTACTGAGTCACCCTATTAACTTTTCCTTAAGTTAACCCTGGAGCCCTCCTGAATATCCTGAGCCCGACGGGAGAGCGATAACTCTCGAGGGCCTGGCATTCGAGCGGACTCTGGTTCGAATCCCCGTCCAGCCATCAGGTTTCAATTTTTCGCGATTTCCCCACATCTTTCTAGGCGAATGCCGGGGTGGTTCCTTCAAAATGCCATGTCCAATTTCCTTTCCATTACTTGCGCAGCTTCTCTCCCTTTTTCAATTTTTTTCCAACGTCGACAAGGCGTAAAGTCCGAAAAAAAAAGGAAACCATTCTGTGTGATAGGTAATCTTAAAGGTTCCATAACACAAGTAAGAAAAAACAACGAGAAATAAGTCTCGCATAAAGGTTTGTTTGACTTACGGAAACTCCTGGAAGTGACAAGATGCGCTTGCTGAACAAGATGCGGCTTTCAGTATAAGCTGAGAGTTGGTGCACAACGTCTCAGAAGCCACTTACCTGGAACAGAGAAACATAATTTAATCCAAGGCCACCCAAACCCAGGCCAGCGCAATTGAATTTGCCCGCCAACAGAAGCGGTCTAGAATATGTTAGCTCAAAATCCTCTGCAAAAGTCTCAATGATGTTTGTTACTTTTTGATTATAATTAAAGAAACCTCTGCAAAGGTCTCACTAATCATTATTACTTTTTGATTGTAATTAAACCGTGTTACTTATATCTTTGTTATATTTAAATATCTACTGTAACTATAGGTAAGTATTATGTGGCCCGTAGGCTAAATTAGAATCGAAATTGTGGCCCGCATGGTAACCTAAAATCGAAATTGTGGCCCGCAGACTAAACTAGAATCAAAATAGTGGCCTGCAGACTAACCTAGAATCGAAATTGAGGCCAACAGGCTAACCTAGAATCGAAACTGAGGCCTGCAGGCTAACCTAGAATCTAAATTGTGGCCCTCAGGCTAATCTAGAATCGAAATTGAGGCCCGCAGGCTAACCTAGAATCGAAATTGTGGACCATCTCCAAATCTGATTGGCCTGCCTTGATTTAATCAATTAACCAAAGGCAAATGTAGCAAATATTCTCAGTCGCTAGGGTGAAGAAGCGCGCATAAATCGGCAGAAACGATACACCAGAAAGCTATTTATTTGGCTTTACAGCTTACTTACCTCCATACGAGTAATTCACCGATCCTCGTGGTCGAGTGTTCAACGTTCGGGCTTCCTATTCAGGAGTACACCGGTTCAATCACCGATTCAGCCTTCAAGAGACACAAGCAAATTCCTTCTGATTCCTTGCACCCAGTCACATCTCACCTTTATCTCGACATCGACGAACATTAAAGAGCTTTCACTCAAAGAGAGAGAGAGAGAGAGAGGACGGGATTTAAATCCTGTCCAGCTATACTGACCGCGGTTTTCCGTGGTTTTTCGTTGTCCCTCCAGCTGGATACGCCCATGGCTTCTTAAAAATTATGGCAATTAAGGCAAATGAAGTTGACTGTTGCAAGGTACCCTTTCCTTTTTTTTTTTTTTTTACTGCTATTTTCTCAATTTTTTAGCGTCGATAATTAAAGAAATCCTGGTCGGTATTACCACTCTTCTAGGTTTTTTGCAATCTCTTCTGTATTTGATAGCACGCTCTGGACGATAAATGTGTGGTCCCAGAATATCGTCTCACACATTAAATTTAATTATATACTTGTCTATGAAATCAAAGTATCTGTTGTTTTATAACAACTACTATTTATTAACACTTAGAATCAACTTAAATAATTACACTTCTCGCATTCATGAAGTCAAATACAAATAACGGCGCTTAAAAACACTCATTAATCTTACCACCATTCTTCTTATATTAATACGCATCTCTTTGGCTAAACTAACAATACCATTACAGTCTACCAACTTCAACACAACAAAACATATTATGAAAACTTAAATTTACCCCTTTTTACACATACTACTATACTGTACGGCCTTGTATTAAAAAAAATACATTCATACATTGCATAAAAACGAAGTCGTGTAATTATTACTATTATTAATTTTGAATACTTAGGTCAATTTCATTAGCTGTTATACTAATGTTGGATTATTATTATTATTTCAATGTCTGATGAAGTGGGACCTCACACTGTTTCTGATTAAAACTGGAAATTATTTTTAGTTTTGAGTTGTCACTCAACTATTGACTAGCCGGCCTCGGTAGCGTAGGGGCTAGAGCGCCTAGCTCCATATGCCGATGGTCGCCGGTTCGGGTCCGGGCGCGGGCAAGGGTGTTTAAATGTTTCGTGTATGTCGTGTGCGTGTTGTAGTGTCCTTGTGATCACACGTAATAGCAACAATGTACTCTGCAGGAACTAAAAAAGAAACTCTTGATTAGTAGCATTCGTTTTTAGAATTAACATGCTGTTGCGTTCTAAATGCCCACGACTGCTCTCAGCTGGCATGAAAGTGATCTTATCTTAACAACGATACATCTATCCAATGTTTGTTTTGAATGGACGGCTCGAGAGATTATGGAAGCTCTCTCTCCATGGTCTGCATTTCGACACTGACCTTACCACGCCTTCACTGACTTCACTGCTGAGAAGTGAAGACGGTATGGTACGAGCAAGCCACAATACATTAACATAGCAAGTAGCTTAAAAAATTGAGCAAAGTTTTAAGTACTTTTATTAAAAAACAAGACAGACTCGTTGTATACATCTGGTTACTTGAAGATCACGGTATAGTAAAACAAAGTTAGCAGTGTCCTCAACTTAAGAGTGTCGAAGAGAAATATTAGATTTGTCTTTCTTGTTGAAGAACATTTGTTCAGAGTTAATCACAATTAGGGTTGTAACGGAACTGTTTTTTGCGGATACGCATGTTGAGTGCTTGATATCCGCGAATTCGTATGTTTTGCGGAAGCGGAGGTGAAAAAATAAATTTATAATAATTTATATTTTAATATTGTATCGAAAATAAACTTAGAATCAAAATAAGTATATTTTCTACGCCTACGTTTTTAAAAGTAAAGTCCATTTCCATATAATACTGCCATATTGATTTCGTTTTGCCACATCTTCATCAACAAAAAACGTGGGATGATTTAATCATCATCATTATCATCATCATCATCATCATCAATCATCATCATTAGATGTTTTCGCCTTTGCGGGTCATCCTGCACATCCTCTTCCAAGTCTGGTGGTCTTCCCAAGGTTTTTTCCTCCATCACTTTCCTCCAAACGACTCCCTTAGCCTCTACATCTTTCTTCACTTCGTCCATCCATCTTGCCCGAGGTCTTCCAACTGGTCACCTGGTTCCCGCTGTTCCGCAGTGCAACTTTCGATATCCTCTCTTCTCCCATCCTCATAACATGTCCCAACCACTGCAGTCTTTTCCTCCTTAACATCTCTTCTAATGCTTCCACTTGTAATCTCTCCCTGATGTTTTCGTTTCTAATTTTGTCTTTCCTCGATTTCACAAGTGATTAAATTATTTACATAGCTACGGACGCGTCTAAAAACAATCTTTGTCATATGAAGTTTGCAGAGTTCGCGGATCGACTAATTCAAGCTTCAAGCATAAGGCCACGCCAACACACATCTCCGTGCTCGCCACCACCTTTTCCACCGCTCTAGTGTTCCATACAAAGATCAACATTAGGACCTTCGATGATCCGATTTTCCGATAAAGGACTCTTGATGGGTCGTGAATGAGGTTACAGGACTAAATGTAGGACCTGTTGGACTCCCAGACAACCAATACAGGTCCTTGCCTTCCGACGAGCTATGGCGCTGGCTCATGATTGGAGGAAACACTATGTGAGTGTGCGATAAGGACATTGGTATGCGGCGAGAAAGTACGAGTGGAAAGGATTTTTGGACCCCTTCAAGTAGCGTGAATGGGTGAACGGTAGTTGTACACGGATATCCTTTAAGTCGGACCGTGAATTGCGCTGTTTTACTTTCTATGCAAGTAAATTCGTCGCTTAGGTAATAACACCGTTGAGTTCATTATCACTGTTATTGAAATATCGTAAGGGAGAAAAATCACATTGTTGCTAGGTAAATGACAATGGGCAGAATATGGTATAAAGAGAAAAGTTTAATATAGGGCCTACATTGAAATGTAAACAAAACATCCTTTATACATCCGCGTTAAAAATTGCGGAAGCGGAGGTAGGATTTCATGCGGAAGTTCCGCACTTGCGGATGCGGAGCCCGTTAAATCCCTAGTCACAATTTGTACATCATAGGAAGATATCTTTATAACTCAGTTTTGTCCCCTTTGTCACAGTGAATTAACGCATTAGTCTCTGTCAGTGATTTTCTGTTACTGAGGTTTGCAGTACTGTGACGATAATGAGCTGTGTCGGCTCGGTAAGCAAGG
>JARYHS010012519.1:160719206-160807437 GCA_031002005.1 Vandiemenella viatica
GTTACGGCCTGCTGTAGTTATCTGTAATATTTGATTATTTGTATCACGGCAGAGGGAGTTAATGAGGCGACCTATAGCCATTGGATGTAGTCTACTGATGTTTTTATCGACACTTTCTACAATCACATAATAGGGCCCTAGGTCATAGTTTTCATATATCACTGGCGTTGCGCAATTTACCTGTTGATCATGGCTGACTGTTGTGGTTGTAGTCTGGTTTTGCTGTGTGTTGCTAGCTGGTGACGTCTCCATACTGATGTCTGTAGGTTTCGGCTGTTCTGCTGTTCTTGGTACTTTGTAGTTGCAGTTGTTGCTGATGTCTTCGATTGTTGGTGTGCTGGGGCGTTTCTGGGCTGCAGGTGGGGTCGTTTCTTCCTCTCCTACAAGTCGTAGTTCCTGTTGTCTCGTTTGGTCACTGGTAAGATTAGCAGCAAAAGATGGTACATTGACGGTTTCGAATGACGATTGTATTGTAATGGCTACTTTACCATTACGTAACCGACTGCTAGTCACCCAACACTAAGCTGCAACCGCCTTAACTCCAAATTGTCATTGGCCCCTCATAACCACAGCCGGTGACGATTATTAGTGGGGTGATTAGTCGATTAGCCAGGAATGGCAAGTGGTAGGCACTGTAGCCTCTTAACACTTACTTGCATGGAGTGCCGCACACCCTCGAACGTCCTCTCTTCAGCTTTCTTCAGGGTTGGCTCTAACTCCCCTGAAAGACAACTTGGACACGAATGGAGAAAGTCCGTAAATACTTTAAACCCTTTTATTACTTTACGTTAGTCTGAGTCTACACACGCTATGTTGTCCCATGGAGCACTAATCCAGGCGCTGGTAACAGTACTTAGAGCAGTTACTAGAACATCCGATCGAGCAGATGGAAACACGATCGGAACCGAGTTCGGACCCGGTCGGACACAGCTGGCTTCCTAAACGGACATGGTGGCGACGTCGATCAGTATAACACTTCCGAGGCCCTCTGAAACCTCGGTTATATAGTACAGCAGTGTACTGACTTAGCAGACCTTGATCGAAGTTCGTTGTCCATTCTAGAAAACTCTCGCAGCTCGAGAGCTACTCAGCATATATCGGACGTCAGCTTCGAATGTTCCCGAAGCTGCCTGAATGTAAGCGTTCACCCGATACCGCTCGCTCAGTGCTGAATCTGCCTTTGTCAGCGTCTGTCTCGACCACTACCGGTCTCGCGATTTACACAGCTGTCGCCTTCACTCAACCTGTATTTCCACAATTTATTACTTTATTCATTTTAATTGTTATTCATTAAATTTGTCCATTACATTTTCTTCCTCCTTTCAGAAAACCAGCTTTGTCCTCAAAGCTAAAAGACTTTTAATTTAATTGGACATTAAAATGCATCCTGGACTTTTGCCCCTGGGTTACAAAGTTTTTACAACAAAAAATGTAAATCATATGTTCAGGTAGATTCGTTGTCCAACCCTGTAGCAGTAAAAGAAGACATTAGTCAACATTGTCGTAGATAATTACATATTTTAGTTTGTAACTCGTATGTTAACATTTAGTGGTTACATTGTCGTTTGTGACATTATCTTTACTGGTAGTTGGCATTGTCATGAAAATTTGTGCTGCTGTAGGTGTTTGTGTTTCGGTATTAAGCTTGGTTAATTTATTACAATAGCGTTTATACATTATTAATATTAGAATAAGTACTACTGTTATTGATCCTATAGAAGTAAGACTAATGGATGTTACAATAGTTTTATGTCTAGTCTGTGCTCGTATTTCGGTGTCGACTGCTGCTATTAAATGATTATATTTGACAGCATCTCTAGCCTGCTGCAAATGCTTAGCTATTTCTGCGTTGAATATTGTAGGATTGGTTTGGTTCAATTCCAGTAATTTAGAACTATGATATATTTCCTGGTCAAAATGCGGTAATACATAATTAGGAAAAGATAAATTAATCGGAGCAATAGTTTTATGGATTGCTGGTATCACGAAATTCTGTCCTAAGAATTGGCAATGTGTAGCTTGTTCAATTATTCCTGATCCTGATAATTTTATGCGATCAACTGTCTGATTTAAATTTTTGTCCCAACATGTAATTGTTACATCGTGTGGGTATGGCATAGAAAATAACCAATTTTGTTTTATCTGCGATAGATATGGATGATCTAATTTTTTAATTTCTCTTTGGCATAGGTTTGTGAAGTTGTTGGAGAAGAACATGGAGGCTTCACAATTCAAAAGAGTTCTGTCATTTAGTATGACTCGGGGACATATAGTTATGCCAGAATTTTGACACTTATCTAAATCTTTGTTATCTAACACTGCATATGCTTTCTGAGTTTGTGTTACCAATAATACTTCTTTCGTGACCCATTCTACAAAATGGTTGGTATGTTTCCAGAAAATTGGAAATGAGTGTATCGCATATCTGTTTAAAACTGAATCAGTGGTTCCAATAGGTATATTAATTATGATCCTTAAGTGTCCATCCATTAATGCTACATTTACTTTGGCAATTTGATAGTAATGATATATTTGTTCTAAGGTACATGGGAATAACATGTAACTCTCTGCTCCTAGTTGGCGTTGGATCATCTGTAAATACTGTAGGTATACTTTAGGACTTAAAAGTACGTCGCTTAATTTACCATTTGTCGCTTGAACTAGTGCAATTCTTAATCTGGTTAACTCTAATTTTGTGCTCGTTATTGTCAAAATTAACTGTTGTAGCAATTGTGTACTATACAACTGTTTGATGAATACTTTTTCTAATTCTCTAAGATTTTGATTTAAAGT
This sequence comes from Vandiemenella viatica, assembly GCA_031002005.1. Lineage (NCBI taxonomy): Eukaryota > Metazoa > Arthropoda > Insecta > Orthoptera > Morabidae > Vandiemenella > Vandiemenella viatica. Next base: position 160,722,000 of record JARYHS010012519.1, read on the forward strand.
GGTTTGAAGTTCAGATACTTTGGACATGAATGTGTTAGCTAGTTTTGAGATAAGATACGTGTTATTTGTTACGGCATTTTGCAAATTTTTTGTAAGTAATACTTGTCTCGAAGCACTGATTTCTAAGTTTTGATTTACTTGTTCTAGGTCTCCCAAACGTAAATTTAGTTCCTTCAAATCGTGTTCTGTTACAGTCCCGAAAATTTTCTTTAATAAGAAACCACCTGCGTTTATCCAACCACGCTTAACCCTAACTCTTCCCGTAGGCAGAAGTTCAACTAAATTTTGGTATTCTTCCTCCAGAGAGGCATACAAAACTCTTAGGTTGGTAACTACAGCATGTGTTATGTCTTCGTCAAAGGAAGGTAAATTCTGAAGAGAAGCATCTAATACTCTAAAAATATTTCTTATCTCTAGGCTATGATTTCGTAATTCTAGGAAACTAATTTGTGCAACAATGGTCCACTCCAAAGGAGAATTTATCACATCATTCTGTTTGACAAATATTACGCCATTTGTAAGAGGTCTGATTGTGTAACACTGACCTACGTTTCCACTGTACAGTATCCCTAATATTATTATGACAATAAGGAAATACATGCTTCTAATACCTATCTACTTAACACACAGTTTGAATTTAGGCACCAATGCACAATGTCACTAGGTAAAGATCTATTATTCTTATTTCACTAGCCGTTGACACTGAATTTCTAAATACACTAGGAATTAAAGTTTCGATACTTAGTCTCTTGAGTCCTTGAGTTGTGAAGCGATGTGTTGCTCGTTGAGGAAACGCCGCGTTGAGGTAATCTCACGTGTCGTCGTTTCTTGTTTCCGCGCGCGTCAGCTGAACGGTGTGTCTGCTGTCTTGCCTGTGGAACACAATTAACACCAGGGAATATGCGCTTGGTATTACCATCACACACAACATTATTTGTTTGTCTTATCCTTTCTTTTTTCTCTCTCTCCTTTTTTTTTTTTAAGTAGAGTAGAGTTTAGCTCAATTATTATGAAAATAAATCTTGTTATTACTAACAAATCTATATTTTATCAATAGTTAAAACTAGAATTTCTGTATTCTATAGCAGTTCATGCTACTACATGCAATTTCACAGTTAATTTCACAGTTAATTTCACCGTCTATTTCCAAGTGGTGGCTACCTACATCTTTCTAAACTAAGCATTATTTGGAGATAGGTAGCTTAGTTTCTCTTCCGCAAGTTATATTGATGTTTGTCATTTTTTGTTAGTTCTACACTTTCACGGACTTTTTGCTGTTTTCGCGCTTGCTTCTGCATTAGATTAGTTTCTTGTGCGTCTTGTCTGCGACTTCGCAAATTGTATTGCGAATCTTTTCGCTGGGGGGGTGGGTATCAATGGGAGGTCTTGGGTTCATTACTCGACCCTGTGATTTTGAGTTTATATCAGTGGTATCTTGCCTATGGCTCTGATTAGTTTTGCGCCATATATATGGTTTAACTCTGTTCTTGTGTACTATTAGATCTCTATCAGGCATTCTAATTTTTATTGTAGCTGGAGACACAACGGATATTACTTCAAAAGGACCATACCAAGAGAAATTGAACTTCGAACATGTTCCAGGTTTCCTATATGGTCTATTTAACAAAATAAAAGAACCAACTGGAATTTCTTGCGGTTTAGCTTTTTTATTATAGGCTTTAGCTTGTTGTGCAAAAGAGGCTGAATTTGCTTTTCGTACACTATTCCAGATTTTACGTAGCTTATGTGCTAAACTTCTTACTTCCGGGTTTGTGATATCTTTGGACATAGGGAAAATTGAAAAAGGTGAATTCATTTCCCGGCCATATAGCACTTCATATGGAGTTTTATTGGTCGACGTGTGAACTCGACAGTTATATGCAGATACGATGAAGGGCAAAATTGTATCCCAATTGTTTTGTGACCTATTTACATAGCAACTTAGGGTCTTTAGGATCGTTCTGTGACATCTCTCGACTTTTCCGTTTGAGTGTGGAGATAATGGAGTCGTCTTTAACTTTTCTATCCCCAACAATTTACATACCTGGGTGAATAGATCCGATAGAAAATTGGTCCCTCTGTCTGAGGTCACTTTTTTGGGAGCCCCGTAAATTAGCACCCAATTTACTACGAAGGCTTTAGCCACGGTTTCAGCTTTCTGATTTTCAATTGGAATCATAGTTAGGTACCGCGAAAATGCGTCAACAATGGTCAAAACATAGGCGTGGCCTTGAACACTTCGCGTGAATGGGCCTGCGATATCTATATGAATTCTTTCAAATGGAGATGTAGTTTCGGGTAATGGTAGTAATTTTTCCCGGTTTCTTGTTTCACCTGCGCGTTTGTTACATAGAAGGCAACTTTTAACATACTCACGCACATCTCGCTGTCGCGAAGGCCACCAGTAGTCCTTAGCTATTAAACGGTTGGTGTTTTTATACCCTGCGTGGCATCCATATAATGAATCATGGTGCAATTTCATTACTAGATCGCGTAGAGATGCGGGTACTACAACTCTGTCGCCTTGTTTTGTTTGCCGATAAAGCACATCGTCTCGCGACACGAAGCGAGGATGCTGACGCCAACGTAAACATTGGTCGTCTTTCGACTGATGTAGCGGTAACTGAGCCAAGGACGGAGGTTGTTGCACTTCTACAGTTCTCACCTTTCTGCTGAGGCCATCGGCATGCCCGATTTCTCGGCCAGGTCTAACTTCGACCGTAAAATCGTATTCTGACAGTAAAAGCGCCCAACGCATCAGTCTACTCGATGGGTCCTTTAAATTTAAAAGCCATCGTAAAGAATTATGATCGGTAATAGCTACAAATTCTCTACCCCATAGATATGTTCTAAAATATTTAATTCCCCATACTAAACTGGCCATTTCTTTTTCTGTTGCTGAGTATCTCGTTTCTGCGGGATTTAATTGACGTGAGGCATATGCGATTGGTCTTTCTCCATTATCGAAAATCTGGGATAAAACTGCACCTGCCGCAAAATTTGAGCTATCTGTGGTAAGTCGAAAAGGTCTGGACATGTCGGGATAAGCTAAAATTGGACGAGAGGTCAATTTTTCTTTTAATAAGTCCATAGCCTTCTGGCATTCTTGTGTCCATTCAAACTTAACTCCCTTTACTAACAGTCTCGTTAAAGGTTTAGCAATCTTGGCGTAATCTTGATAAATTTTCTGTAGTAATTTGACAAACCTAGAAATGACTGTAGTTCTTTAACATTAGAGGGTGGCGCAAAGTCCTGAACCGCTGAAGTTAATCTGGGGTGTGGCTTTATACCATCTTTCGAAATTAAATGTCCTAGATATTCTATCTCTCCTAATGCAAAATGACACTTTTTATAGGATAGCGTCAAGTTAGCTTTTCGGAGCCGCTCGAACACTTCTCGTAGATGAACTAAATGCTCTTCAAACGTCCGAGAATAGCAGATGACGTCATCGATGTATACTTGACAATAATTAGGCTTAATTCCTCTCAAAATAAAATCTAATAATCTTTGGAAAGAGGCCGGAGCATTCCTTAAACCAAATGGTAGACGGCAATATTCATATAATCCGTCTGGGACGCAAAATGCTGTTTTATTTATATCTTGCTCAGATACTTTTACCTGGTGGTATCCCGATCTGAGATCAAGGGTGGAAAAGTATTGACAATTTGCCAGATAGTCCACCGTTTCGACGATAGCGGGGAGGGGGTAAACATCAGGAACAGTTATCTTGTTTAAATGCCGGTAATCAACACAAAATCTGTACTTGATCTCGCCTTCTGGTGCCTTTTTTGGCACGAGTACCACAGGACTTGCCCATGCCGAATGGGATGGTCTGATTATCCCTTCTCGCAATTGTTGATCAATCAGTTCGTCTAGAACCTGTCTTTGCGCAATTGGAACGCGATAAGGTTTCCGCCGAATTGGAGGAGAATCTCCGGTCAAAATCCTATGCTCTACAAGACTAGTAGCTGGTAGGGTTTGTTTAGATGTAAACAAAGTTAAATATTCCTCTAATAACGCTTTTAAACTCTTTTGTTGATCTGCGGGTAAATGTCCTATTTTCTCGTCAAAATTAATCACTTGTTCGGCCGACCCATAACAGACCTGCTTCGCGAAAACATCGCCGTCCTCACCTGGATGAGGTACAGCGTGCCGAAAATCATCTACATTTACTGTCAACACATTTGCTATCGGTTGATTCCGCGGAATTCCAACTGGACAATCACTGAAATTTTCTAATATCACTGGAACACATCTCTTTTCATCAACTACAGTAATTTTAGTTATACACCTTTTCACGTAAACTCTCCTTTGATCTAAGAATTCATTTACCGGTAGAGGGTCTACAATTACAGTTTCTCCTACTTCTGCATTTATTTTCTTAGGAACCTGAATCATAAAAACTTTTCCTGACGATCCTGGAACATCACACACGGCATGTGACTTCAAAATTGGCTGTTGTGGCCGTTTTACAGAAGGTTCCACGTCTGGTACCTCCATTGGACACTTATATGAGCCTTCAAGCTCTACTAGCAGGCGTTCACCTAGGTGATTCCTTAAACCAATAGAACAGTTTTCGAAATCTATAACCGCTTTGTGCTGTTGGAGGAAAGTCACTCCTAGAATGCCATTAAAGTTTGGTCCCATCGAAGCGACAACATACACTGTCGTAAAAAACTCTACTTCATTTATAATCAACTTTATTTCTTTAATCCCTAAAACAGGAATTTCTTTAGAAGAATCTATGCCTGTAATCTTGAAATTTGGAGGATTCAGTCCCTCTTCCCCACATATTTTCACACTTACAAGATTTACACTTGCCCCTGAATCACACAGAAATTTACAAACCTTACCTTCAACTACTGCCGATACTGTGAGATTTATGTCGTTAAGCCCTTGATTGTCCTGGCTACAAGCAACAGGAACGTTTATCGAGGGCAACTCGCCGGGCATACGGTTACCCGCTAACAGTTTTCCGACTTGCCTGACTTACTATTTGGTTCACTGCTAGTCTTATTCTGACCATTACTTGCATGATAATTGTCTCTACTACTATTTTTATGCCAAGGCTTGGGTTTACCTTTATTGACATTACTACCCTGGGAATTTCTATTCTTGTGATTACCCTTACTCTGATCTTTGTGGTTGCATTGAGGACAAGAACCATCAAAATTATTCCTAGGCCTCATAAATTTATTTTGTGATACACTATTATGATACTTTCCCCTATTTTGTGGGTTGTGAAAGCAATCTCTTTGACGGTGGCCCTCCAATCCACATGACCAGCATGTTATTATATTTTTCCGTGCTACAAATACTTGCTTAGGGGGTCTAAATTTACTTTCACTTGCTGACCTATTCTTAACCTGCTCAAAAAGTATCCCAAACTGTAAGGCTTCAGAAAAGGTTTTTGGGCGACGAAGGGAAATGGCTTCATACAACTCAGTACTCACCCCTGCTAAAAATATTTCTAATGCTCTTGTTCAGCTTCGAAGAGGATAATTTCGTCTTGTTTTTCGTCCCCTGTGAGCTCAAACGTATGCGCGTTCAAAGTTTTGATCCGATCAGCAAAATCCTCGAGTGACTCTGTAGTTTTTCTCTTAACGCTTCGTAATTTCTCCCGATAAAATACCATACTACCCTTGGGTTCAAATCTCTTGATCAACTCCTCTTTAAGCCCAGCGTAAGTTTCAGACAACCTACACATTCGGTCAACCCTTACGTGGCGAAATGCAGACCCGGTCAACCTTGACCTCAAAATTTTGAGTTTAATTTCCGAAGGAAGTTCAAAAAGACTCAAAATATTATCTAATCTTTCGAAAAACTCTATTATGCTCTCTCCCGGTGCTCCACCAAAGGAAATATCTGGTGAAAGAAACGCACTAAGGAGTTGCAAATTTTTTGCATTTTCCTTAGCTAAATTTGCGTTAATAGCTAGTTTTTCTACTCTTTCGTTCAGGTCGGAGACAGCATCCTGAACTGTCTGCCCGCCTGAAGCTGTATCGCCTGAAGCTGTATCGCCTGTAGTAGGCATACTGACTTATTAAATGAGCTGAACTCTACTCACCGAAATCTTATCGCCGGTCCGGAGACGTTCTCTGCTCAGCTGCCCGCTTCGTTCCGCGCCTGTCGGTTGGCAGGTATGCTGTCCGCCTGACACCCGCGATGGTTGCCGCCTCCCGCGTAGTACCACGAGTTCCGCGCCGTGCCGCTGCTGCCGCTGCTCTGCTTGGAGTCGCCGCGACCGCTTGGATTCGAAGTCCGGATCTTGAAGATGTTACATGAATTAGCAAGCCAGGGTTCTTCCTTGCTCTTAGCGTCTAGTTGCTCTATTTGCCTGGTTTTTTAACTCTGCATCCAGTTCTTCTTGTAGCCAATTGTTTGCGTTGAATTCATCACCCAATTTCTTGTACCAATTCCTCTGCGTTCAAGTCTTCGCCTCGTTTTTTCTGACACCAAAAAATGTAATGTCTATTTTACCATTACGTAACCGACTGCTAGTCACCCAACACTAAGCTGCAACCGCCTTAACTCCAAATTGTCATTGGCCCCTCATAACCACAGCCGGTGACGATTATTAGTGGGGTGATTAGTCGATTAGCCAGGAATGGCAAGTGGTAGGCACTGTAGCCTCTTAACACTTACTTGTATGGAGTGCCGCACACCCTCGAACGTCCTTTGCTTCGGGGGGCTCTAACTCCCCTGAAAGACAACTTGGACACGAATGGAGAAAGTCCGTAAATACTTTAAACCCTTTTATTACTTTACGTTAGTCTGAGTCTACACACGCTATGTTGTCCCATGGAGCACTAATCCAGGCGCTGGTAACAGTACTTAGAGCAGTTACTAGAACATCCGATCGAGCAGATGGAAACACGATCGGAACCGAGTTCGGACCCGGTCGGACACAGCTGGCTTCCTAAACGGACATGGTGGCGACGTCGATCAGTATAACACTTCCGAGCCCCGAGGCCCTCTGAAACCTCGGTTATATAGTACAGCAGTGTACTGACTTAGCAGACCTTGATCGAAGTTCGTTGTCCATTCTAGAAAACTCTCGCAGCTCGAGAGCTACTCAGCATATATCGGACGTCAGCTTCGAATGTTCCCGAAGCTGCCTGAATGTAAGCGTTCACCCGATACCGCTCGCTCAGTGCTGAATCTGCCTTTGTCAGCGTCTGTCTCGACCACTACCGGTCTCGCGATTTACACAGCTGTCGCCTTCACTCAACCTGTATTTCCACAATTTATTACTTTATTCATTTTAATTGTTATTCATTAAATTTGTCCATTACAGTATGATGTTTTTCGTTTCCCTTCCATCTTCACTTGTGTTGTGAGGTAGGGATGGCACTTGACTGTCTAAGATATTTTCTGTTGCAATGTTCACGTTACCTCCATTATATAAAAGTATGTGCGGCGTCGGCTGTACCTGTTCGTAGCCGCCTTCACCACTCTGGCCACCATACATGGCGGCCAATGTCACTTAACACTTATATTAGTTGTTTCTTGATTATCAATTCACTTTTCTTGTCCACCACACGAAGTGAAAAACTGTTTATGTTGTTGGCACTTGCCGTCGAGTCAACCCGCGATCGCGCACACTACTTCCTCGTATCGGAGGCGATGTTACCCGTACGACGGTCTGCTCACGACTGACTTCTTCTTAGTACGCTCTAAGTCTTGGAATATTTGCACACTTTTCCTTGGTAGTGCATCAGTAATATGGCAGAGTAAACATAAATTTTTGCAACTCATGTGCGATAAAGCAGGAAAACTGTATTAGCTTCGACTTTAACTTGGAAAGGCGAGGCCAAGGATATTGTCAGAACTGCGGGATCGACTGGAATTTCAGCTCTCCGTATTTATTCAGATACCCTACTATCTGACTCACAAATCGCTTGTAACGTACTTTTTTTTGTTTTTTTAATACTGCTTTTCGATTCATCTAGCATTATTCACATAAAAGTTACAGGTAAGAAAATACAAAAAAAAAACAAAAAAACTGTTACCTAAAAACGACCAAATAACTATTCTGCCATTCTCTAAACCAGTGGTTCCCAACGTGGGCCGTACCGCCCCCCGGTGGGCGTTAGAGAGCTTGAAGGGGGCGTTTGTGAACAAAAGCAAATTGGGGGCGTTGACGCCCAGCAGCGCCCCCTAGCCAACACCGGCAAGGACGTGCCGATAAGATTAATTAATAACAAAAACGTTTCAGCAAGTAATTCCAAATGTCCTTTAAGCAAGATCAGTGGGGATTAAAAGTTGGTATAAGTACATTATATCTTTGTTCCTAACATCTGCTTCAATACTTCGTGAATGAGTTGCAGCAAGCGCTGTGCACAACAGGGACCACCATTGTTAGTATATTTATGTTCCGGATCGATCAACAAAGCGTATACGTTTACACTGGTCAGTGTTCGAATGTTCGGCAATGCTTCAGACAGAGCGACTGAACCTGTGCGGTATCTACAGCTTACGAGCACTTACTTACTGCCAATAATGAAATAAAATTATAGAAGAAAATTTGTGTACCAATTATTCAATATTTTTCTAGGCCACTTTTTGTATTTGAGTCAACACAGGGATGTATCCAGTACTGTATGTTAATTATATTTTTACTGTATTTCGTTCTACTATATAATAATATATTGAAGCAATGTTTTGTTGAATGATGACGACTATTTCTTCAGCCAAAGCAAAAAAAAACTTATTGAACTCGGTGCGAAAAGGTCGGCGTCGGCTCCGGTTTTGCCGGTGTGTGTGAAAACGCCCTTAGGCTGACATTTTTTTAAAATAAGTTTTATTTTTTTAATTTTTTATTTTCTATGGAAGGAACTGTTGTAGAGTTACTTCTCTGACCCTAAAGTACCCCCAGAAGCTTACAACCGTGGTGCCTGTGGTTCTCCCGCATGGCACCGCATTTGGATCTGCAATTTCTTTCACTTGGTCCAGGCCTCTGCTGTGTACTTTCTTCTCTATGTCAGTTGATCAACTGTTATTCTCTGGCCCTCATGGTAATTTAGGGTTATGGAAAGAGTGTCGACCACAGGTGCAAAGTGTGTCGACTTACGAGCTTGTCAAATTGAATGTGTGGAGTAGGGAAGAAAGAGGTTTATAATTTTTTTAAATGTATTTTTCCTACACTTACATTTTATTTGTACCTACATTTTACCAGTAATCGTTATACATAAAGGAACAGATGTGATCAGGGTGCCGTAAATGACTTTATAATGGAAAATTATTAAATAGTATGGTCATCGGCTTTGAAAATGGAAAAATAAGTTTTTAACGTGTCGACAAAACCCGCTCATAAGCTGGAAGAGAGATTATCGAGTGTCCTGGACAGACTTTGTCCGTCAGTCCTAGCCCCTGGCACGCTCAGCCCTTAGTCTCCCACACACACACAATGACAAGGCCACTCAGTATGCCATCACGGATCAATCCCTCCGGATGTGTGGATAGAAACCATCAGTATTACAGTGCGCTGGCTAATTCCCTTAGGATTTCAGCAAGTCGAAAGCCCTGGCGGCGGTTCGAAGGGCATCGGTCAGTTATGAGCTCTGTTTGCAACTAGTTATACTTTATCGCGAAAAATGGAAGATTTCAGTCACAGGCCTCTTACGCTAGATTTAAGGTACATCAAACAGATGGTTATAAAATTGGATGAGACATTTTTTACCACATTATAAAATTCAGTTAAACTTCGATTCTCAAAGCACAGTACAATATATTCCTGTATGTTGAAACACTAATGATAATGATAAAGTCAAATTTATGGGTATAATAATTTATATTATTCTCTTTCTTCAATATTTTAATTTTTGTTTTCTGTTCTCTCTTCATCCTTTTATAAACAACCGAATCCCAAAGTACCATCAAGTTGGATTACATGAATCTACTGTCTCTTTTCCGTTTCTTTTGATCATTTCCATTTATTACGCAAATCTGAATTATTGTTTTGAAAAACCTCAAGTCTGCATTCGGGATATATGGCTTAAGAAATGTATTGTTACGCCTCATTCTCTAAATTTTTATTCAGTATACTGTGCGTTTTAATTTTAATAGGGATGAGAATCTCTGATATAATTTTATAAAATAACTTAGAACATCTTTACCATTTTAGCTGAAAATGTGTGAATCGAAGACGGTCTATGTTACTGGGGAGTGAGGGGTCCTGTCAGTCACTCGCTCACACATAGACGTCCTCTGAAGACGAAACGCAAAATCATCAGCTGGTCAATTGGCGTAAGCCAAAGACCATAAATAATTTTTTTTTTTTTTTTTTTTTTTAAATCAGTTATCCCGCCAGTGTATGGGTTGCTAATATAACCATGAACTAGACATATTAACTAGAATTAACTATTCTCCGTCCATCTTTATGCCTGCCTGTGTATCAGTTTGAGCATAACAGCTTGTTATGAAATTACATATTCAAGTTTCGGACCTGAATATATAAATTCTATCCACTTTTGATAGAGATCTGCCAACCGGAAGTGGCAGATTAATGATATCACTTTTATCTAAGTTATTTTATGAAGATTTTTCATTTGAGAAATCTATAGAAAAAGTTATTTACCAAAGTTAAATAAACGAGTTATAATTAACAACTTTTATTTCTAATTTTTTTCGATAAAGCTTAGTAATTTTTATTTTTCTTATTTCATTAATATTATTTGTACATCGTTTCCGTGGCTGGGCGATAACGTAACTTAAAAATACCATTAAAATGTGTATTTATACATTTCAAATAAATAATAAATGTTTTTTACAGTTTACTTGTTGGTCGCAAAATATTCATGAAATAATGAACACAGTTTTCAATTTAGTTAATTAAATTGTAATAGTAAATCTATTTAACGGAATAACGTGATGGTGGTCATATCAAAATTTATTTTTATTTTCACAGATGTCACATTCAAAGAAAAAATGTAGACAGTACAATGTCGAACACTTGAAACATGGTTTTATTGAGGCGCCCTCAAACAAGACATTACCAATGTGCCTGATTTGCCAGAGAGTTTTCCCAAATGAAGGCATGAAACCTTCACGTTTAGAAGAACATTTAACCAAAATACACCCTGACAGAAAAGTTTATCTTACTTTCAAATGCTCAAAGAACAATATTCAAGACGTCCATCTTTAGCTGGTATGCTTTCAGTGGCATCCAAACAAAACGCAGATGGGCTTCGTGCCTCTTATAACATTTCCTTGCTTATTGCTAAATCGGGAAAAACCGCACATGATTGGGGAAGAATTGATACTGCCATCTGTGAGCGAGGTTCTGTGTACAGTACTGCACAAGCCGGCGTCTGATATTATTAAGAGAATCCCACTTAGCAATAACACAGTACAGAGACGAATCGACGAAATGTCTGAGGACGTGGAGAGTTCTCTAACTGATTTTTTTGAAGATTGCCGAATTTTCTTTGCAGCTTGATGAATCTACTTTACCAAACAATGATTCATTACTTCTTGCGAACGTTCGCTTCATTAAATGTGAAAAAATTTGTCAAGAATTACTGTTCACAAAAAAATTAGAAACTGATACTAAAGAAAATCTGTATTTCAAGTTTTGGAACACTATTTTGAAGAAAATAGTATTCCTCATAATAATATCATGTCCTTTGCTACTGATGATGCTCCGGCAATGGTTGGACGATAGCGAGGGCTGATTTCATATTTGAAAAAGGCAGTACCAAATGTAGTCGCCGTGCATTGTGTAATTCACTGACACCATTTGGTTGCAAAATTCCTAAGTGATCACCTTCACTGCTCACTACAGTATGTAATTACCGCAGTTAACAAGATCAGAAGCAATGCTCTCAATAGTAGATTATTTGGAAAACTTTGTGATGAAAATGACGAGGATTTCAATCATTTGCTATTGTACACAGACGTTCGTTGGCTGTCAAAGGATACCTGTCAAACAAAATTTTATGACGGTTTTTATTCCATTATAAAGTTTTTTAAAAAATAAATAAAGACGATTCATTAAGAGAGAATTTATTGAAATATAAGACTGATATAGCTTATTTAACTGATCTATATCATAAATTTAATGAATCAAACCTACAGCTGCAAGGAGATAATTTGAATTTGATCAAAGCAAAGTCAGTTATTTCTGCGTTCATCTCAAAACTTTCCTTGTACAAACAGAATGTGGCTCGAAGACAATTCTATCAGTTTCCTCTGTGGAAACAAATGATTAAGATATTTTAGTATTTTGTCAAAATTTGAAGTACTTAAAGAAAATTTTAAAAACATATTTCAGGATATTCTTAACATGACCATTCCAGATTGGATATTAGAACCTTTCTCAACCTACATACAGCAGATTTATCGCTACAGGAAGAGTTGATATATCTGTCAACAAATGAAGAATTAAAATTGAAATTAAAAAATGGGTGTCAAGAATTTTGGCTACAGAGGCAAATTCAAGATTTATATCCACCTTTTTCGGCTGCAACAAAAAAGTATTTTATTGCATTCCCATCGTCATATTTAGCCGAAAGGGGATTTAGTATAGTAAGCAATTTACCAACAAAGAAAAAAACAGAACGCGGCGATTTAAGACTCCTGCTGACATATATTGCACCAAATGTAGAAAAATTAGTATCATTACATCAAGTTCAGATATCTCACTGATAATTTTACAATAATTTTCAATATATGTTTTTAATAAAATTTTGTACAAGGCACCAATATTGTAAATGTTCTTTAATAATTTTAAAAATCTGTCCTTGTTTTTCAATATTAATATAGCCCAATTCACCTAAGAGTTTGAAGAAGTGGGCAACAAGCCAATTAAATTGAAGCACTATTACACAACGTTGATTACAACAACAAAAGACGACAGTGTTGTTTTTTTCAAACAGGGGGGCGGTCAGAAATTTTTTTTTTCGAAAAGTGGGCGGTAGGTCAAAAAAGGTTGGGAACCTATGCTCTAAACTTTAGGGGGAGAGAGAGCAGTAGTTACTGTATTTAATGTTGAACGAGAAAAATGCCTTTTTTTAGAAAGCACATGATTTCCCGAAATGGCGGGTTGGAGAGTGTGTGTATTTCAGCAAAAATTACATTCAACAACACTTTCGTTGCTTTTAGTCCTATATCCGGCCGACTGCATGATTTCTACGTCCATCTGTTATTTGATTGTTTTTTTTTTTTTTGTATAATTATTAGCAGCAGAATACGATTCTGCCGGGTTGCAAATCCTAATATGGCCGCAAGTATTTTTAATTAAATTTTCAAAAAAATTGTTCACTTCTTTTTTAAACATATTATAATTAATTTCAAAGATACTCATCAAAAGAACATAAAAAGTTTGGGTTGCCTAGTAACGGTGGCCGTTAATAGTAGGGATTACCAGCTGTTGAAGACATGTTAGAGCCGGCTAACAGCTGGCAACTTTTACCTAACATGTCTCTCTTGGAAATGAATTGTAATTAATTTAAAAAACAAGGGATCGAAATTTTTTAATTTGTTTTTGAAAATTTAATTAAAAATACTTGTGGCCATATTTGGATAGGCAGCCTGGCAGAATCGTATTCTGATACTAATAATTATACGTAAAAATTGTATTTCAGTCAAACAACAGATGGACTTAAAAATCATACAACTGGATCTTCGACTAAAAGCAACGAAAGTGTTATTGAATGAAATTTGAACCTAGCCTTATGTCTCGGAAGTTTTTTCCTCCTGCAGTTGTTTTCTCAGAACCACTGATCTGATTTAATGGATGGTTCGAAGATTTACGATTATTTTCACTAGCGTCTGACATTGAATACATCTTTCATCCTTTCTGCAGTGGAGGGCAGGTGCTTATGGGTCACACCGTAATGCTACGACAAACCTCGATTAATGGGGCACGATCCTCTTTGGAGCCTGTTGAAGATATTTCGTTGTTTCCAAGGAACACAAACGGTGCGCTGTCATTGCTATTCTTCCTCTGTCGTGCAGCGATCGTTTCCTCGACAAGAAAAGAAACAAACAAACGCCAGACAAACAAACAGAGCGTTCCTTAGCCGTTGTCGAGTGCTGGATGTGAAATATTATGGCGACGACCGTCGTGTGTTTATGAATTGCGTGGAGAGCGGACAGAGCTGTGTTTGGAGTGCTCTGCTGCGCTTTGCGCTGGTTCATCGATCTGAACGCCGGCTTGCAGGACAGGAACACCAAATATTTCAGGATCACGGCCGCTGCTGCTGCATAAGTGACGGCTTAATACCGCCACCGCATCGCACCATCCGTACTGTAACGCAATCCTCAAATTTTGCTTTAACGATTTAGTTTTGGTCTTCCAGTTACTGTTTGGGAATTCTACAGTTTTTTTCCGACATAATTCGACACTTCTTTTTACCACTCATTATTTGATTCTTACTAATTTTTGGACACTGAGTGACTGAAAAGTTGATACGATCATAAGTTGCTCCCTAAAAGTACAATTTTTGTGACTGGATTTTGGCATCATTTTAACTTTCAGTGAGGCTACATTGTATACTTCTGCTCATCACGATTAAAAAAGTAAAAGTTTTTTTGCTTTCAATTTTTAAATATTTATTGGATATTTTTTTTTACAAATTTGTGTCCTTTGCATCCTTAATGATACTAAGGAAAAAGGAAACAGCTTTTAGGCACTACAAATAAAACAGAATGTGGAAAATAACTCATCACTCACCAAATTTGAAGGTTGCTACGGGTGAACAACACTTGAAACGAATACAAAACATACATTATTTCAGTTTAAATTAGGATTTCAACGATTATTCGGCAACTATTCGGTATCTGGTCTATTCGGTCACTTTTATCCTATTTGGCCGAATATCTAAATCGGGGGTTCCCAAACTTTTTACCCCGTCGACCCCTTGACAGGATATTTGCCTTCTTATTGACCCCCACAAGTATTTAATAAAAACATTAAATCATTTTTGGCATTTCTGATGCTAAGCAATAAGGAGGCCTGCATAACAAGTCAGCGAAATAATTTATAAAATCCACCCAATAACATTAACAGAAAAACGAGATACTTTCCACTATTATTACAATCTCAAAAAACAGGAACAAAACTATGGATTGTTGGAATAAATTTCAAATAAAGAGCTGACAAAAAGAACAGATGGTTGTTGTGCTGTTTTAACTTGTCACATATTTCATCATTTACTTCACATGACTTCGCAAACAGACGAGAATTGAGAGGATGAGCTTTACTTCAATTTATTGACCTGATTTTTAATAGAGCATTCCTATTTTCTTTCCCGTTGATTCTATTTAGTTTTAATCTACCCCCTTTCGACTCCTCTGTATTAATCGACCCCTAGAGATCTCTTATCGACTCCAAGGGGTCGGTATCGTGGTCCTTTGCGGACCCCTGATCTAAATACTATTGGGCCGAATACCGAATACTTAGAAAAAAATTTTAGTTGAATAATTGCCTGAAATAAGACGATTGATTCTTTATACGATAATGTATTTTATTTATAATTACAAAAATAATCGTACATAATCAACTACCACAATGATAAAGCAAAACTAACAAACACAATAAATATCTGTCCACTTGAATCATGATAATTAATGTTTAGGAATGAAAGAGTGTGATACAGAAACAATAATTTTTCTGCATTGTCAGGCAGTAATAGTAGTTACAAGGTGACAATCTGAATTTAATAAAATGAAGGACATAATTTAAATTTTTTTGCCAGAATTGATCTATTCAAGCAAAACATTGGAAGCCATAAATTTCCACCTTTGCCCAACGTTTCACTGACAAACGTCGAGAATCTTGACGTTTTGGCCTGTGTTCAACATTTATTGCCCTTCTCACAGACTAAAAAACGAGTTTTGAGAATGTTTTGACTATGAAAATTTCACTCTGTTATCGATCCATATGGTGCATAAATTGATCGTAATAGTCACTATCGAAACACTGAAGGCGCAGTTAAGAAAGTGGTATCACCACGGGCTTCAGAAAGAAATACCTGTTGCTTAACCTGTATTATAAACTATTGCAAGAAAGGTTTTCCATCTTCACACCTCGGGAGAAAGGATTTTTAGCGCAAGAAACAGATATTCTCAAAAGCGGGGGGAGAAGGGGGGGGGGGGAGGGGTTGAGGCCAAACTTGAAGCATATCACGCGTAACTTACACCTTCCAGTACGAGAACATGCCAATTACCACGATTCTAACAACTTCAGTGACTGTTCTACTATGAGGACAACCATAGTATTCCCCAAAACCACCAGTGCATCAGACCTTCAGTTCTTAAAAGCTCTTTGCGTCCTTAATCATTATCAATAAAAAGCTAAACTTTGTCATTGTGTCCGTAACGCTAAGACATCATACTCCCGTTCTTCGCTGAGAACTAACAACGGCCAAAGATGTTACTGCAAAAACGAGGTCATGAACATTATTCAATGACAGTTCTATTTAGTTAAGCAACTGCGAACAAATAAATTGACAGAAAACTGAAACAAGTGTTTGTATTTCGTGTAAGTCAACATTTTAATTACTAGCCACTTTTTATTCATTTTTATTCGTTCGAAGTAGATATTTTCGTTCTCTGATCTTTGCTATAGTAAGTTGAGAAATATGGGATCGCGTTGATATCGCGATATATTGAATGTATTCACGGGAGTGCGCCGTTCGTCCTTACAGCAAGGAACCGTTCCCACATCTTCCTGGAGTGATCTGGGGAAACTATGAAAATCTGAAATATGGATGTCAGGACGGATATTTGGACCCACGTCCTCTCGAATGCTGGGTCCGAACGTTACCGCTCACACACCCTGCTCGGGAAACAAAACGATTGAATCTTTACTTGACGGTACCAATGTCACCCAACATTTATTTTCTAAAAAATCTCTAATATCCTTATGACAGAAGATACTTATTTTCCGTCTCAGAATATATGCCAAAGATTTCTCGGTGCTGTCGGATAACACTTCTTAACGCAGTGATCCTTGTGCGACGAATATGAAGGGCTTTCTATACACGTATCCCTATGTATCTTTCAGAGCTTGGACAAAGAAAGCCATTCCAATAGACTTTTTAAAAATTGTTGCATGTAAGGTATCTAGCTGTCCAGCACATTGGTTTTTGCTATTGTAACCGAATCTCTCCATAGGTCTACGAGTCGTGTAAGATAACTCCATTACTTATTCCATTATTCAGTAAAATATCTAATGGGGATAGTGAAAATGAGTTCTTTCAGACGATGAGGAAAACTATGTATCTCTGTGCTTTGTGAGAGAGAGCTAGGAGATTTTTTATCATCACAAACAGCTCTGCTCTTTGTGATTCTTCTTGTTAATTGAGATAATGTCTGACTATATTGTAATGTAAGTACATGTAATTCTTAAACTAATACTGTTTTATTTCTGTTTTCAGGATATAATTTTCGCCGATATGCTGGCTGTCCACTAGGCATCGTTTGAAGTGCTTAACCTTTCAGCAGGCCCTTGTTCTGGTGAGTATTACTTTTACACGGGAAGCAGTTGTCTGATAACTTAATTTTTATAAACAAGACTAACATTCTTATATTAAAAAAGAATGCAGTTCAGTACACTTTACTAAAACAGCTGGAAAATATACTTTATAAGTTACTGTAGGAGGGGGTTCGCATTTGAACTACTTCGTAAAGAACAGCCAAAAGGATAATTTAATTAAATATACTCGGTGTGAATCTTACTTACCAATAAAGCGCTACCCATAATTTTCTGACAATTCCGAAAGATACTCTTTAAATACCTCTGCAAATGAAACAACAAATAATATTAAATTACAAAAAGATATTCCTACAAAATAACAATAACTTCACAAATTTGAACGAGCACAGTCTCATGCAATGTTACTTGACCTCTCATTGCACCGAATCCAAGATGTTCTATTTGAGTGTTTCTGAACCTGTGGTCCGCAGGCAGAATATTATAAATTTAGATACCATATTCGTATTGTATAATGCTATTTAATACAATGCGTTCACCTTAATAAGTCGGCAATCTTCAGCGAGTCACGATAATGCACGAAGTGTTAGTTGCTCTGATTGCCACAACAGCGCTGCTTGGCTAATCAGCAAAATTCAAATGAATAACTGTATTCATTTCATCTGCGTTTATACAGTTAAAACTAAATGTGAATTTCTAGTAAATAATTTAATTTTTTGCACTTATATTGTTAAAAGAAAGTGTAATTGTGATGCCAGCTAAAGGTAATTGTCTGGTACCAGAGATAAAGCTTATAATGCGAGACAAAGATATAAAGAAACATAATATGACATTCGTTTACATTAAATATTTACGCTGTATTCTCTGAAACTGTTACAGAAACAAATATACTACAACATAACCTAAAAATTATTTGACAGAAGATAACAAACAGGTAAGTTTATTAAAAACCAGAGGAAGTTGAATGAAACGTAGGTATTCATAAACATATCAATCAAATAAATGATAGATATTCGTTATTGAAATTACACTTAGAAACTTTTCATAACAAAAAAATTTCTTTCAAATAAAATCAAATGGAGCTATAAAAACATCCTAACCAAATACTCCAAGAATGTAATCAGAGAAAGTTTACTAACATCACGAAAAATATTAATAAAAAAGATAATAATTAATTGTTATTCGTTTATCCTTAGAGATTTTTTCAGAACAATTTCCTACTATCACCATGGGTGATGTACGTAATTTTCGACGGGCGTTTAAACTACTAAGGCTATAAGCGAGTATGAACTATAAGCCCAGCTTTTTTTTTTTTTTTTTTTTTTTTTTTTTTTTTTTTTTTTTTTTTAAAAGTCACGAATATTCAAATGAGCAGGCAAAAATCTTGCATTTCCAGGATGGAGTTAGGACAGCATTGTTCTTACAATAGTTTGTTTGTTCCCAGTTGGCATTAAAAAGAACGCCATTCGTCTAAGGATTAAGCAAATCACCACTTCGGACGGTCATGTTGTAGGTATGAGGGATCGCGGTCCATGGCAGGGTTGGTAACATAAGAGTGGTGAAATAAACTAAAGTAAAAGATGTAATGTCCAGAGTCTTTTATTATATGCATGTAGGTCTGCAGTGTATTGTATCATCCAGCCTAAAGTAACGTTATTATTCATTTGGCCACTTAATAAAGGAGTCTAGTCAATATGTAATTAACTTCTTGAAGTTTCAGTTTCATAACTGTATTTCGATAGTTCGTTAGATTAATTATGTTATAAGGGAGCGTCCATTAATTTCGTGAGGTGAAATGGGGGGAGGGAGGAGGGAGGGAGTACGTCGAAATCTCACCAAAAAAAGGTCTCCAAAAACCACAAATTCGTCAGTGGGGGGGGTTCCAGATTTCAGAAAAAAACCACCTCACGTAATTAATGGACACCCCCTTATGGTACAGTAAAATACGAGGCGTCTGGGACTACCTTGCAAACGCCCGCGCTCTATGGCGCAAAACCACCCTCGCGGCTAAAGAGGGGCAGCGAAGTCGGGCAGTTGAGGCTCGTAATACGGGGGGGGGGGGGGGGAACTGACAAATCCTGCCTTCCACAATTAGGTGCAACGTGTGCGGGCGATTAATTCACGCCAGGATCGGCCTGATCAACCACCAACGACGCCCAACGACATGTGTCTGCAAGTGTGACACATAACCTCGGAAACGGGTATCGGCCGATCCTGAAAATACGAGAACAGATGTCAATGATATAAACATGATAAAAAAATTAGGTCCATGAAAGTTAGTGGTCCGCAGCATTATTTTTGACAATTCAATGGTCCTGGAGCTCAAAAATGTTGAGAAACACTGTTCTATTTCATTGTGATGCATTGTGAGCTCAAGTACTTCTGTTTTTAATATGGTTTACTATAATAAACGCCCTCAGACAGATGTCTTCGTAGGTTGCTACTTGTTGTTTATAAGGTCACTACCGCTTATTTAATCATTTGTTGTGTAATCCCCACATAGAACCTGCCCGCTCATACATGATATCACTGAACTGTACAGTAGCTACCGCACCCGTTTGTGCTGTCGAGCATTATTAGACATTGATGGCGTTTGTTATGGGGGGAAGTAGAGTTTCCAGCAGAATGTTGTTGTTGGGTGTGTGACGTAAGCTAGGCGTGGCATCCAGTTACAGGCAGGAATGCAGCGCTGCATACTCGAGACCAAAAACGAGTTGTGCAGAGCAGGAGGGGAATGCTGCTCTATTTAAAGGGCCGCGCTACCAGCAACAGCGTCAGCGTAGAGTCAAGGTAACATCAGCGAAATAAGGTGCAGCGTATTCTCTCTTTACGGTCTAGAAAACCAAGGGAAAACAAAACTTATGTAAAGTGCCGCCTAACTGACAGCACTGAAAGAGTAGCCGCGTGATTGGTTTGGGTGATTTGTGGACGTTTGATGTGGTGGGACTCTAGAGGAGAGTTTAACGGCCTCGAGGCGTTCGTGGAGTTGCACAAGTCTCTTGTATCTTGATACGGAGCTTGTCTGTCTTCTGTTTAGTAGCCTACTATGGAAGATATTAAGTTAGTAGTTTGACACCAGCCGATTAGTAGCTTCTACAAGGTAGGATAAGAAAGACTAGCGCTTGCTAAAAAGTGACTCTACCCTGGTAATGATAATAGGCGGCTGACAGCTTATAGAATCCCATTTGGTGATCGTTGATGATAGTGGACAATACAGCTGATAACATGACTTGCAATAATCTGTCAGAATGTGCCTATGAACGACGTTTCTGCATCTAATTGAAGATAGGCTGAATGACTGGAGAATTAATAGTTGGTTGAATGGATACAGAATGGGTAGATGGAATACCTGGCCCCGTGATCTTATGAAAGCCTACATGGTGTACAGACTGAAGCTGAGGGATTCGCCGTAGCTGTTAGTTGCCCACAAGGACTAGATGACAGCTGCTCTCGCAATGAGAGCAAGAAACCGAGCGTGGTGGGTGAGTGTTTAACGCTCTGGCCACGCATTCTGGAGGACGGCGGTTCGAATCCCCGTCCGGGCATCCATATTTCGGGTAGGAAGGACAAAGAGTACTTTTTTCGGAGTAAATAACATATTTTGCCATCAAATTTTGAAAACTAACCGAACGGTGACAGACAGACGGACAGCGTGTGTCTCTGTAATGTTATATCGGTTGAACAGACTTTGTTTATCTCACGGTCACTTTGTGTAAGCTCTTTTCATAAATTTCAATGCATGAGAACGATGTCGTGGCTTGTGTAGTGCTATTTCGCACTGCAACTTGCCATTCGGGAGGACCGGGGTCAAACCCGATTCGGCCATCCTGTATGAGGTTTTTCGTGGTTTCCCTCAGACATTAGACGAATGCTGGGATGGTTCCCTACTAGGCCACGGTCGACTTCCATCCCCCCTCAGCTGGGAGGAATAAAATAGTAAAAAAAAATTAAAAAAAGAAACGATGTCGTGGTTAAGACTCCTATATTAAAAATCTTTGGTCCTGAAATAAACCCCACGATCTGATAGGAAGAGCTGCACAAAATATTAACGAAGCTTGTCTCGCAGATTTTCTTGTTCTTGTCTGGGCGTTCTTTTGGACGTATACTAACGAGGTGAGTATCCGAGAAGTTTTCCGGAATTTGTCTTCAGAGCACCGTTAAATAGAGTCCTGTCGTTAAAATTCTATTAGCATTGTGACAGATGCATCTGCTTTATAGATTTCACGAGAAACGTAAAATCCATTTCATTGACAGATCTCCCACGTTACAACACTAAAAAATATAAAAATTGTACCGTAAACAACACAGTAAAAAAAAAAAAATATGTTACATTACGTGTTTCTTCACTCAGTTTGTTGTGTTTCCCCATAGTTAGTGCAGTTCGTTTGGTTGCAATGAAGGAGACTAGATTGGTGATGTTAAATCATGCAATTACATTTTCTCTCCGTTACGAAATTTGGGACCGTGTACAAACTACGTGGCTCGGTCCAAGAGGGGGAAGGGTTGGCTGGAAGGCTACGCTGGGCTACGTGGGGGGGAGGGGGGACTTCCGAGCCAGGCTACGTAGCTTTCCTTTCATAACATTTTTCACAGTTAAAATGAGGAACAGAACTCACAACAGGATGTGAATATTTATTTCCCTCATTTAATTATCTCAGTATGTAATTTACAATAGTCTGACAAGAGAAAATAGTA
Organism: Vandiemenella viatica; assembly: GCA_031002005.1. Classification (NCBI taxonomy): domain Eukaryota; kingdom Metazoa; phylum Arthropoda; class Insecta; order Orthoptera; family Morabidae; genus Vandiemenella; species Vandiemenella viatica. The sequence goes on from JARYHS010012519.1 coordinate 160,744,135, forward strand.
CAAAATGTCTTCTGGGATCAAAAGGGAAAAAAAGCTACGTGCTACGTGTGGGGAGGGGGGGTAGAGGCAAAAGCTACATAGGGCTACGTGGGGGGGAGGGGGGTTCACTGGAGGCCAAAATGGAGCTACGTGGTTTATGCACGCTCCCTTTCTACCGTGAGAGCTTGGTTATATTGCTTTCGCGATGCAAGTTGCACTGTAATTAGTTTCCAGCACTGTCAGAAAGAGCGTCGTTATTAAAATTACAATATCCGTGTCATGTTCTTGGAATGTTATTAGTTTTCAGAACTTCTCCCGTAATTGTTGCTGTTTGTGCTACCTGCGAAAGCAGTAGCTGTTGATTGTTATTATTCGTTTGAGACCACCTTTGTTTTAAAATAGAATTGAGAGTATAGCGGGGTGATTAAAACTCGCCGTCTCTCCTCCCCCGGACTAGCTAAGACCGCTGCCCCACGGGCGCCACGTAAACACGCACGCACATGCGTGGAGGGGGACGCAATATCCGGTGCGTGACGGGCAGCCAATTAGCTGGCGAGCCAGACGCCACCCAGCTCTTCCGGTCCGGAGGAGCATGGGAAGGAGTAATACAAAACAAAGTCTGCTCGGGATACACGTCTGACCACATTGATATACTAGCTGCGTCCAGAAAGTAAGAACCGACTGGTTGTTTTGAATTTGTCAAAACAATCGCTATTTTTTTCTTTGAACCCTATATTAATTACTGTGACAAACATTCAGGAAACACACTTATCTTCCAACAGCATGGATTTATAACGCAAATATTCTTTGAGTTATGAGGAAGATAGTATCTGAAAACAAGAACCCGTCATATTTTTATTTTATGTGATGATTATTTCCATCACCCGGTGACCCAAACTTAAGGACACGGTATTTGATGCTGTACTCATGAGTAGTATCGGGAAAAAATGTATCCTACTTACTAAAGTATTGAAAAAAGAATCGCTACGTTGTGGTACCAAAAGAAAACTATTTATAATATGACACTTTTCAAATCATTCATTGGGATTGAGCTTTTCTTTATTTATTTATTCTTATTTTAATGCTGAAGACCCTCACCTTTGCGTTAATTTCAAATTAAAACTTTTGTAACTAAATTGGCCAATATCCTTTCTATGATGATGAAATTTGAAGGAATAAATCATGTCTCTGTGTGAAAAAATGTATTACAAATTAAACAAATAAAAACATGGTTGAATTGAATCAGACACAATTTTTATTTTTATTATAAATCAAATCAACAGTAAAATGCCATGATTCATTAAATTATAGCTGTAAGTAAAGTACATACTAATCTTCCACTTCCCACTCTTCGTCCGTACATTCACTTAATAACAGTAATTTATCGGACCGTTTCGATGATAATCTCTTTATTGTCTTTGAAATCGTACTGCCTGCCTTCGGAAATAACGTAGGCGAGAACTGACGTTACTGGAACTGTCAGGTATTGATGAAGTAACTTACACTGTACAAGTAATGGAATACTACTACATTCACATCTTCCCATTAATCCAAAGGGTCAGTCCACAATGGTGACACTGGTGTTGCCAAATTAAGGCTCATTTCATCCTTTTCATTAACCAAGGTAGACTGTAAAGAGAAGCCTGAAGCTCGACTTATGATTTTTGTTTCGTATGTGCTAGCACGTACTGAACTTACAGTTACGCTTATTATTATAAAATAATAAATAATTAAGAGATAAATAATTCACAGTTACAATCAATTATAACACCTTTTACATTTGCATGAGTACAATACAAAACAAAGCTTCACACACGCTCCAAACAAACCAGAAAGCGACAATGTTGATAACCAATGATAATGTAACATAACCCCTAAGTTTTGGAGTAGAAATTTCGAAACTCCTTTCCTTTTTAAAATAAAAACCAGAGAAATGTCAAAAACAAGTTCTCATAACTCTCAGGTAATAAAAACGACTATACTACCAACATAAAAAAGACATCTCCATTCTCGTCTTGAGATGTACCTATTCTGGTCAAGGGACCAATACACCATACAGCCATGTCTGTTGTAATCATATTTTCACTTTTTTTTAGTATTTCCACTATTTTTTCCAGCGTCATTTTGGTATCGATACCTGCCACAAAGTACTGATATGAGTAAAAGTGTCGGTATCAAAAGAAAAATATTGGATACCAAGAAGTATTGTAACTTTTTCCGTCTCCCTACCGAGACTTGGTTGGCACCCTGCATACAGTTATTCCTGGATGGCAGCATTCTTGGGAAATTTGACATAAGTAGTTTCCCCTACTTTTCTCTAGCGGTGGAAGTGTGAGATGTGTATGTTAAGTGTGGTGACGACGAAACCAATGCTAGTTCATTCGGGCCTACTCTGCCGAAAGAAACAAAGAGGCCACCGTGATTAATATCCCCATCCGTCAGACGAATCACCCTCAGCAGTGCGGTATGCTACCACATTATATGCAGTGGGGAGAGATGTGGGATTTTAATACAGGATCTTGGTTCACATACTGGTTGTTAGAAATCGTGCACCACCATCTCTCTTAAGGTGCTTCCTACGGGCCTTGCATTTGCGGCCCATGGCGGCCTAGCTGTCAACAGCAGGCCGTGGGAAGGGTCCCGTCTCTGCTGGCAGGGATGGCGCGCCTCTATCCGTCGCCCAGTCGGTAAACATCAAACGCCCGGGTAGATGAAAGAACACTAGGCAACGTGGTGGGGAGGTGGCGAGGGCTAGACTGTGGGGAGTGCTGGACTGTGGGGCGTGCTGATCGGTTCAATTCGGCTGCATGGCGAGGCCTGATGTTGAAGATTTCTTCCATCACCAGCACTCGATACAATTAACCCTTTTTCAAGCGCAGGATTCCATTAGGGGGCATCCATAAATTACGTGAAGTGTTTTTCCGGATTTTCGGCCTCCCCTTTTCTGGAGACTTGGTGAGATCTGGTCCGACTCCCCCCCCCCCACGCTCTGGTGAGAACTGGGTCCCGTGATACCCCCCCCCCCCTCCTAGAAATCACCCTCGCAGCTTTTTGAGACTTTTTGAGACTTTTTTTTTTTTTTAGGTCTCACCCTCCCAAAGCCGGTTACATCCACACTTTTCGACGAAATACCCCCTAAAATCGACTTTCGCCTCATTTGTAGACTTTTTTTTAGCTCTACAGTCCAAAAACATTTCCAAAACCTCACACCGAGAGTGGTGGTGTAACGGCTAGCGTTCTGGCCTCGCATTCGGGAGGACGGCGGTTCGAATCCCCGTCCGGGCATCCAGATTTGGGTTTTCCATGGTTTCCCAAATCACTCCAGGCAAATGCCGGGATGCTTCCTTCAAAAGGCCATGGCCGAATTCCTTCACATTCCTTGCCCCCCATCCTTTCCCGTCTCTAAAGACCTCGCTGTTAGAGAGACGTTAAGCAGATTTAAAAGAAAAAAAAAAAAAACCCTCACGTGAGATTTTCGTTGACCCCTCTACTCCCTTGGTGAGATTTGGTGAGATTTCGCCTAACCCCCCCCCCCCCCATTTCACCTCAACCTCACATAATTTATGGACGCCCCCTCTTACGGTGCTGCAGTCAACGAACCAATTGGCTGGGTTGTGTAAATATTTGTTAAATATGTTTTCTAACATGCATTGGTAATTTTGTCGTGCAGTACTGACCTGTTTGATGCAATGCTATACCTTTAAACAGTAAGAAGGCACCATAGTTTTTGTTATTTTAATTAACTGCTTTTCGTCTATATTCTTACCGGGTCTTCAATGCACTGGTTTCCCAGTGCTTTCAAGGTCCAATGCCTTTGATGATTTCATTACTTTTTGCAATTTTGAAAGCAATTTTAGTCTCAAAGAAAATTTGGTACTCAAAACTAATAACAGTTGGTCCTAATCCTATTATTGTTTCTTTCAACTTTTTTTCTACTTACAAATTATCGAATCACGCATATCTTCAAATGTGTTCTAGCATGGTGTCTGTTTCTTTTGTTAGACTGTTTCACAAATTTTCTTCTTCCATCTTTTTCATATTATGTTTATTTCGTTATTTGGTTTGTCCGATTTGAATAACCTACTTTGCCAACGCCATTCGAAAGCTCCTACTTTCCTTCTTTCTGGTATTTCCGATGATTAAATATCACTTCCATAAAGTGCTGCAGTTTATAAGCACATTATTGCAAAGATGTTTTGTCTTACTATAACAGTGTTTGATACTAAAAGGTTCCTCATTTTGGTGAAAACTCTTCGTGGTACTAGTTTTCTACGTTATTTTCTTCCTTGATCCTACCATTGCTTTTGGTTTTTTACATCATAATTACTTTACTGATATACTTCGTGGACAACATCCTACGAACCTGATAACGTGGAATTTGAACCTCATTGCCAGCAAATATGGTCAGTTTTTCTTAAGTTACTAATTGTGGCTTAACCTCGTTGTAATGCACGCATTACCAAATGATCTGAGTGCGTCAATCCTCTAAAAACATACTGTACATAACCGTTTCATTTTATTGTTGGTTTCCGGTCGAGAGACCATTTTACCAGCCCTTATTCACTCATCAGCCAAAACATTATGGCCACCTACTTACTAGTATATTGGTCCACCTTTCGAACGCAATACGGCAGCGATTCGGCGTAGCATGGATTCTAGAAGTCCTTGGTAGGCTTCCAGAGCTATCTGACACCAGATTTCTACACACAGGCCACAAAACTCCCTTAAATTACGGGCCAGATCTGACGGATGATTATAATTCTGGTGTTTTCAGAAGTGTTTCAGAGCACAAGAATCGCGATTCTGCCCCCCTCCCCCCTATCCTGCTTTACAGAGCGGGCAAGCCTCCAACCTCCATGTTCTGTGATGTGGTGTGAGTGTCCACCACATTATCGCCTACTCGTGGTTTCGTCGTCCTTCAAAAACTTTCCATGGATGCTTACTATAGTAGCACACGAACAGCCTCTCCGTTTAAGAGACGCTCGTTCCCAGGCGCCTCGCCCAAAAACCGCTGGCCCGTAATTTAAGGGAATTTCGTGACCTGTGCGTAGAAATCTGGTGTCAAAAACCTCTGAAAGTCTATTGCGTTCGAAAGCTGGACCAATATGCTAGTAAGTAGGTGGTCATAATGTTTAGACTGGTCAGTGTATATATAGCGTTTTACAAATCACATTTTACATATCATATTTTACATGAAGCATTATATATATTATCACCGTTTTTTGTTATTTTCATTGTCTATATGTTGATTTGTTGTCTTTGTTTTGTTGTTTTGGGACTGACGGTTGAATAAAGGCATAGTATGTTTCTGTGCATTGTGATGTTGTGGTCCAGAAGCCTCAATTTTTGCTTCAGAGGGAGAGAAATTCTGTAGAAGGCAACGGTAAAGCAAGGAGCATATATACCTTCTTTGTTATTTGTGGTATTTCACATTGTGTACGCACAATACGGTTTAAATAGCACGGCAATGGTATTGGCAAAATCATGTGAACCGTTATAGACTGGGCTGTAAGTATAATTTCTAGTTAGTTCCGGGCAGTTGCTGTGAAGTAGCTTGAGGAGGGGGAGGGGGGGGTAGGGTGGTACCGGAGGAGCCACAGGTGTTCACCGCGAGAGCCTCAACTTGGCCAATCTGCAGAGAGTTAGCCGAGGCTGGCGATAAGTTTTCAATTAAATTCGGACTGGTATCCAGGTGCGATCTTACCCCACAGCGGCGCTCTTAACGAAGTGCTGCCTATCGCAGTTCTGTGCTAATGGGACAACGGACCAGTCAAGAATGGGACAAGCAATCTCGGTGGTAGCTTAAATCTGGAAACGAGAGATTTAATCGTCGAGTTCGAAGTGGTTTGCAGGCGCTGCGTGGCTTCCGGGAAGCGTAGAACCGGCTGGATGGGTTGTTTGAATAAACGGCTTAAAGTGGGCGGACATTATTGTGCTGGCTACAAAAACCAGTCCCCAAAGCTGCAGCTTGAAGGGAGAGCAAACTCCCATATGCTGTCTCTACACACACAGACTTCACACCAGCTTTGCTGCAAAGCGCTGAGACATGTATCATATCTCTCGGGCCTGGCGTTCGAGAAGACGTGAGTTCAAATCTCCGTCAGTGCATCCAGATTTCGGTTTTCCATGGTTTCCAGAAATCACCCCACACGAATGCCCGAATGGTTTCCTCAAAAAGGCCATTCTAGAATTCCTTCTCATTCCTTGTCCCCAATCCTTTCCTGCCTCTAATTACTCCGATATCGACGACACGTAAATTTTTAAAAGGGTAGTAGTGAATCAATTTCAGAAGTAATGTTCTGTGTCCTGGCTTTCAGAAGTTTCTCTTCCTTCATTCATATATTAATTCGCTACACTGAACATACACACAATCATCTACTATATAATTTCGTAAGGTCACTCATGCATTCATATCGATAGCTATTGGCTGAAGAGCGATATCACGTGTCAGCCTTCGCTCGCAAAACAGCGACCAGAGATACCATTAGTAGAAACTCGTGGTTATGTTCAGAATTTAATAGCTAAGCAACTGCACCAAATTAATTGCCATAGTACATTCATTAAGTTTGCTTATCGTAGCGTTTCACAGTTAAAAAAATACTGATAAATTTTGTGGCTGAAAAAACGTTCATCTGCTTTTCAATAACATTTTGCTAATGAAAGCAACTTAAATAAAACTTTTAAAAAATTAAATTACTAATGATCTCTACTTTAACCATGAATGCCAATTGTCATTCCGGCTTAGCATAAATTTCAATTTCACTAATGTTGTTGCTTGGCCAAAGTTTATGCATTACGGTTTATTTGCTTTTCAGGTATTTTACTGACCACTTTTGTCGATGGTCTTTATTCATGTTCACTGTACGTGAGTTATTAGGTTATTTTAAGTGGACATCAGACCAAATATGTTACCGAATCAACTATTCAGGCAATCCATTTCTTCCGAGCTGCTCAACTGATTAAAAATATGGAGTGTGTATTAAGTTCTATGGCCATTACATATACTATGACCAATGATTACATTATAAGTGATTGCCCATAGTCAAAAAAAAAAAAAAACAAAAAACAAAAAAAAAAAAAACAAAAAAAAACCTAATATTTTTGAAGCAAACAGGATTTTTTTAAATTTTGCAGAGTGAACTTTAAGGGTCAAATACAAGTCATGTTTGTATTTAAGCAAGTTTGAGTCTATGACCTTTGAAACAATTATACGATTGCGCTATCGTCCCTGTTCGTGTTTAATACCTGCCTCCATTAATGCTTCTGAGTTCTTCAGGCTCAAGAGATTTTATTCATCCTGAAACACATGTTAAGTTTATATTTGGTCAAATCAGATCATCCTGTCATAATCATTCATCCTAAAAACTTGAACTAATCTAGATCCATGACGATACGCTATAAACGGTCACGGGCTTACACTACTCTATAATAAAGGGGGGAATACACTTCAGTCATTGGGTAAGGCATGGAGAAATCTCCCCAATTTCAAAATTTACCACAACCTATTTATTAGTTGAAGAGAAAAAGGAGAAGAAGGCATGGAAAACGTTAGTCAAACTGCTGTTTCAAAGATTAGCATTTCAATAAGTTTTGATATTTACAGTAAAGGTTAAAGCGATACTTACAAACCTTGGATAGAATTGTAGCCAATGTTTCTGCTTAATATCGATACTAAATCTTGATCGCATTTATTTAGTATAATTTTCTCTTCATATTAAAATGGCTGATTTTTATTTAGCTATATGACCATTAGATTAACTAATTTTTTAATTTTTCTAAATTAGGTTAAAAAACACAGAAATGGATATCAAAACTTTATGATATCTGTAAAAACACCCGAAATACGAAAGCAGTTAAAAGAAACGATACTTATGAAACCAATTTTTTTTTATTTTCCTTCTCCAGAATAATAGCCGATATTCCAAAGTAAAAAATAAAAAAGTAATTACTTCACGGCGGGCAAATTCCAGTAATTGCTGTGATCTGGTAAGACTTGAATATTTGGAATGCACTGTTTACCAATTAGAGAGCGAATAATTTATCAGGAAAGCTATCTTATTTTACTTGGTCACCTGCATACAGAAAACCAATTATGTTGATACTGCCAGGAAGTCTTTTCAGACATAATGATGTATGAATGAAATTTAATTTCGGTGGAGCGCATGCTCCGATGGCAATTCCCCTAGACATCCATTTACAACTTTCTTATTATTTTCACTATTATCTTATATATTTCGTGCTTCTGCCATTTACGAATTTTAATTTTAAATTCTTTGAGTATTTAGCTTAACTTTTCGTCACTTCTCTTGGTAATTTATTACAATCCTTGACTCGCTTACCAACAAAATATCTACGTCATCTTCTCGGCCAATATTTTCCATGCCTCATCACCAACATACGCCTTGTACACTCCCAGTACTCTCTTCTCCATCACCTTCTTTCAATTACTCCCAATCCAGCTGGGTTCTGCGTTAATTTCCACAAACAAATCTTTCTACTCTCCTTTGCACTCCATCCAACTCCTGTATTTGATACTCAAAACTACACAACCATATTCCAATTGTCTGACCAAAGTTTTGTAACCTAGTTTCCTCACTTCTTTGGTACGTCCTCTCATTACTCTTTCCAGTAAATGAGGGATTCTGTAATCTTATCCTACAACCTGCCCAATGGGTGGGGCCCAGTTGAGTTTATTATATCATGTTATGCCAAGATATTTAAAACTTCAACAACTCAGTCTCCACCCTAAATAATAAACAACCTTTAGTATCTCAGCTGTATACCAATAAGCTGACTATTCTTGGCATTTATCTTCATTCCACGTTGACCAACCCAGTTAGATAATCTGGTGCACCGTTTCTCTGCTTGAGACGAGTTAGGTCTCGCTGTTCGCTTACTCTTATACTGGTAGGTGCGAGGTAACATTAGATTAATTACACGCCAAAACGTGCAAATTATTCGCTATGTCATGAGTTAAATCTAATACGCTCTGCACAGTTTGAAATCTTATGTTACAGTCTGTTTGCTCACAGCGATACTGAAGAAATTTATTTATTTATTTTGCAGTAGTGCTGCATCGTGAAGTTGTGAGAGTAACGTGTCGTATGTAGCGAAATGAATCATCGCGTTAAGTGGCCTCCGTTTAGTCTGGCACTTAACCTAATGACCAGGAGGGGCATTAAATTACAGCACACGCACCAGTTAGGATTGCTACGCACGTCCACCTATGTTTTGAGGGCTAAGGGTCAGCCACTAAGCCAGACACAACACCGACTCGCGGTATTCAATACTCATAGATTCAGTACCAACATTCTCAGGGACGTGTAGAAGGAAGAAATATTCCATTTGTATAAACGTATTTGAATTATAAAAAGCAATCTTCTTGTTTACCAACAGAAAAAAAAATACGTCGAGCTTTTTTCCGAGCTTAACTTTTTCTTCAAGTATTGCGACTGAAACGGTTACAAAAAATATTAATTTAATTGTGATGGAGCTCAAGATCCGGTGAGAATTTTCCTACATATGTATTGTTCCCGTTTCTTGTACCCTCCTACTTTATGCTGTACGAATTTTAATTTTAAATTCTTTCAGGGTTTTTGGTAAATTGTTCATCACTTCACTTCGTAATTCATTCCAATCCTTGACTCCATTACTTACGAACTACGCTTGAGAAAGGAGTTTCTTGCGTATAATTTGACATAAATATTTGGAAAATAGTTTCAAGAATCATTGGGATGTTATTACTGACACTGCTGACTGATTTCATTAAAAGTTTTAATAAATATACGAAAACACTCAACCATTAGTACCCAAAATATAATAACATTATCAAAACCACAGGCAATGTAACAAGTTTGTGTTAAAAATGGTTTGTTGACTATTTTCATTTAACTTAAGCACCTATATCACTGTATATTTCAAAGAACTCTGTATTTTCACGGAAACAGTTTAAACAGATCTCTTTCTAGAGAACGTACTAAGTCGTAACAATGGTTTTTTTATAGTGGTTACGATGTTTTCGGACCTTTTGTGTAGGAAGGCATGACGTTATAACGCTTCTCACTTTTTTTCTTTTTTTTTTTTGCTTAGGGTTCTAAGCTTCCTAGACGTCGGGGTCATTAGAGATGGGAGACGATTGGCGATAACGAACGACAAGTAATTCTGTCGTGGTCATTAGAAGAAGAAGAAGAAGAAAAGGGGGGGGGAAATCCCGTCATTTTCCGGAAGCGATTTTGGGAACCCATGGAAAACAGAAATCTGGAAGGCCGTTTGAGGATTTGAACCCGCGTCCTCGCGAAAGCCAGACGCGAGCGCTGCCGCCATTGAAGCAAAACTGATTTCGAAAAAATAAAGGAAACTGAATACTCGTTTCGGCATTTGATCTAGGAGGTGTTGGACAAACCATTGTTATTTCGAACAAGTAGATTTTTCAAACGAACGTAGACGTTCTTTCGTTAGTAATGAATACCAAATGTAGGGAAACACTGGAACATTACTTGTGTACATTGATATAAGAGACCGCTGTTATTATATATCCTCCAATTTGTCTTTTTAGTGGATATAAACATTTCTGACTTTAAGGCTCTTGACAAAAGTTTAGGCAGGAACATTAGAAGTTTGCGTATACTCATTCTTATATGAAAATGCTACATAAAAGTTTTCTGTTTTATTTCCATTCTTCATCGCTAAATAATACATGAGGATTGGTACGCTAGCTTGACTAACTTCGGTTATTGTTTCAGAGGCAGCAATTTGGTTTGTATCCCGCTCTGTAGTTAATCGGTTTCGCTTGCTGGACGGTGGACGATATTATTCCGGACAACTCGGCTACTCTCCAGATTAGCTTCGCCGTAATTCCATTTCCAACAGGATAAACGCAATCTCATTTAGCGAGGATCGTCTAAAGGGCTGTATAAGCAGAATTAAATGTGATTCCCGGACGCCCAGGGGAAAGAGGTGAACTTTTGGAAGGATAACTTCTCTTAAACGTCTAGCGCCGGTCTCACAGAATGTTTAATGAAGGAAAGTTTATTTTTTTATTTTTTAAAAATATCTGTCAGGAGTAACCATTACACTGTTTGATCTTTGGTTCATTTCCGACAACCTGAAAGAAACTAAGCGACATTTTCTGTAGATTACGTTAAAGCTTAACAGGATAGAAATAAAAATTGGATGTTGTTACACTACCTGCATGTTCCTCATATGCAGTTAACCAATTTCCTTATATTATTAATGATAAAAATAAGTAAGTAAATTAAAAAGAGTTCCCATGCGACTAATGTTCGAGACATTCGAGAAATCAGAAACAAAAATTCGACGTATATAATAACACACCCGTCATCCGCCAGTGCATTAAGGAGCCGCACACTGGGTCGGGTAGCTACAACGGGACCATGTTCGAGTCCTGGTCCCCGCGTACCGCCCGTCCTGAATGCGGTTTTTAGGCCAGAGTTTCTCAAAGTGGGATACGCGAACCGGTAGGGGTTCGCCACTTGAACATAGGGAGTTCGCGATAAGATCTGCGACTAACTAGGCAACCCGCAACATGGTGAAATGAGATTGAAAATGAGCAAAATTACTCCTAAAATCGAGTCAACTTGCGACAAGAAACAGGCCCATCCATCAAATTAATTCATAACATTTTTCTCTTTGTGACTGTATTACTTTTTTACGGCAAAAATACTTTTTTTAAAATAAAAAGCCAGTTTTTTAAAGTGGTTTTGCCATTGTTTGGGAAATTTCGAATGGGTACACGGAGCTATGAGTTTGACAAACCCTAATCTAGGCGAAAGTTGTGACGATCCCCAATATCCTCTTCATAAGCCAGGCAGTTCACAAACAAAAATACACTTATCATACAGAAAGTTACACGTTTCACGGACAGATGATAACTCAGTCCTTCCTCCTCCATGTTAAGTACGGTACGCCGGTTTGAATTCTGGCAGGACACTAATCCTTACCCCCTCTCATGTTTCACACTGTCCACCTGTGTACGACAGAGAACCGGTGGTATGAGGTCCTAGTTGGCCGGATGGAGGGGGCGAAACTCACAGTACTGAACCTTATTTTTGGCTAGTTTTTTTCCCCCTTAAGAATTTCACTCCGTTATCTGACATCTTCAGTGGTTTATCTTTATGACAGCGTTACTGTTTTTACTTTATACATTCTTCTTCTTATGATCGCCTTGCTCGGCCCGGTCATAGGCGGGTTACCATGGGGAACCATGGTTTCCCCAGATCACTCCAGGAGAATGCTTCTTTCAAAAGGCCATTGCCGAATTCCTTCCCGTTCCTTGTTCCTAGTCCCATCCCGCCTGTAATGGCCTCGACGTCGTCGAGGCGTAAAGCCATAATTAGAAAAAACCCTTCGTCGCCATCAGAGCTCTTTCTTGAACGCCATTCATCTTTGCCGCATATGCTAGCAGGGATGCCGCGCCTCAACCCACCGACTGGCGGTAAAAGATGAAAGGCGCGTACTGCCCACCACGTGCCGTGCGAACGCACCTTTAGAAATGCTGCCAATGCTCCATCCACCTCTTTCCGTGTAGTCAGCTGAGTAGTGTACTAAGAGCAGTACACGTAAGGGACATTGTGTTAGCGGTTATTTCCTTAATCAGCTGAGGGCAGCAGAGGTCCCCAGCAGTACTCGGGATTAATTGGCCGTCCCTTCAACGACGTCGTTGTGGCCTACTAACAGGTGGCTGCTCATTACCTGTAACTACCACTCTCCGTGGACAACACTCGCTTTGGTATATTACAACGACTCAAAATAGGAGACGACCTCGGAAGGTTAGGAGCTAACGCGATGTTCTTCAGCTACTAGCACGTCCTCAGTCAAATTTCTGTTTTGTCCCGTCCGTACTAATTAAATTGTAGAACAATTTATACAGCTGAAACAATTATCATAAACACCAAGAAGTGCCTAAGTAACTATTAAAATTATCGACATGCAAAAATATTAGAACCTGACAGAATTATATATATATAAAAATCACCGACCCATTGGAACTGTAGTTGATAGTGAAAGCTCATTATTTGAAATGTATATTGTAAGGTTCCTACTCTCGCATCATTGCTTTTAAAGAGCGTTTTGAAAGCTTTCTACTTTTTTACTTGTTTAATATATTACACATATATTATTACCATGCTTCGCTATTGTTACAATAATTTCACATTACCTCTCGTCACTTTTTCAGTATCTTATTACCAGGGTTAATATTCTGCACCCTTTGTCATTCTTTAACCAACTTCTGACATGGGCCCTTCGCTAGTAAAATCAAATTCGATTATTAATTGAAATTTAAATTCCCCCTAGCAATATAAGCGCAAATAAAATAAAATGCAATTATTTAGTTGAAATTTCCGGTTAGTCAAGCAGCGCTGTGGTGGCAGTCAGAGTAACTAACACTTCGGGCATTATCGAGACTCGTCGAAGATTGCCGACCTATCGAGGTGAGCAGTCTCCAGGCTCAACGCATTTTATTAAATTGGATTGTTCGGTCTAATTCAGTTCCCTAACATTTTGTTCAAGGCATTAAATAATGTTTATCTTCACCTGTATCTACAAATAGGACGTATTATTAGCAAATGTGCCAGTATTGGAATGCAGAATGCAGAGATTAACTTTGGTTGTCATATGTTAATTTTATCTCCTGGGACTTTGATTACATCTGTACTAGTACCATCATTAGTATTTCTCTTTAACTGAAAGGAATAATTATACACTACCTTTCCTTTTTCTTGTCTATCCACCGAGCGTGATGCGTGGTGGGTGAACGGCTCTGACCTCGCATTCGGGAGGACGCGGGTTCGAATCCCCGTCCGGGAATCCAGATTTGGGTGTTCCATGGTTTCCCCAAATCACTCCAGGCGAATGCCGGGATGCCAGTCTCATCCCGCCTCTAATGCCCTTAGCTGTAAAAAAAAAAAAAAAAAAAAAAAAAAAAAAAAAAAAAAAAAAAAAAAAAAGCAAAAAAGCCTTCTCTATTTAGAGACATTCATCCATTTGTTTAGACACTTCGATTTTCACTAAAATTGACATTTGTAAAACTTCTTATACAATTATACTTCTCGTAACGTAAAGCCCATTTATTGCTGCTCCTACCATCCTTTTCAAAGATACATTTCTCGCATCATTCTTTCTCCATCCATTCTCCTTTCGTTACGTTATAATATCTTTGTCATCGCATTTCCCATGGCCCGCTTTATGCTTTGCTGCTAAGGATGCACGCAAAACAATACTATTATTACAGTTATTATTCATACATAATAATACATGTAATAAAAATACATTAATATTTACACACACACTCGCGTTTGCATGATGTATGTATGTCCTCTACAAGATGTACGAAAATCGGAATGAAACGCAAACATTCAGGTTACAGTCAATGTCGGTATGACTTTTCTGAGAAAGATTCAAGTTTATAAGGCCTACTGATAAACTAGAGAGTGTCAATAAACTACGTAAACCTATTTTGGCTTCCGCTAAACCCCCCTTTCCCCCACGTAGCTTAAGGGGGCGTCCACAAATTAAGTGAGGTGAAATAGGGAGGGGGAGGGGGTTCCGGGGAAATCTTAGCAAATCTCACCTAGGGGGGAGGAGTCTACAGAAATCTCACGTGAGATTTTGGAAATATTGTTAGACTGTAGAACTAAAAAAAAATCTACAAATGACGCGAAAGTCAATTTTAGGGGGGTATTTCGTCGAAACGTGGGGGTGTAACCGGATTTTGAAAGGGTGAGACCTAAAAAAAAGGTCTCCAACAGTTGTGAGGGCGATTTGTAGGGTGGGGGGAGGGGTCTCATGGACCAGATCTCACCAGAGAGGAGGGTGGGGGGCGGAAATAGGGTCAGATCTCACGTAGTCTCACCAGAAAGGGGGGGGGGGATCCGAAATCCGGAAAAAGACCTCTCGTAATTTATGGATACCCCCTAACGTGGCTTTTGCCTCTGTCCCCCTCCCCTCCCCTCTCCCGAGTGGCACGAAGCTTTCTTCCCTATAGATTCCAGAAGATGTTTTGTACTGTTTTCTGTTGTCAGACTATCGTAAATTACATACGGAGATAAATGACTGAAATAAATATTCACATGCTGTTGTGTGTTCCGTACCTTATTTTAACTGTGACAAATAATATGAATGTAAAGCTACGTGGTCTGCCTCCGAACCCTTCCCCGCTTACGTAGCCAAACGTAGCTTTCTACCCCCCCCCCCTTCTTTGACCGAGACACGTAGTTTATGGACGTTTCCCTACCACTCCTATATGTAAACTTTTCCGTGAAGAATGTTGAACCTAAGATAACATTCGTTATAGTATCCACAGTCGCATCTCTGACAACAAACATATCCGTTTGTTGTCACGGTTCACTTTAAGCACTCGATTACGACTATGTTTTTTGTTTGTGGATTTTGCTCAAGATCGCGTGGTGTGTGATGGGTAACGCTCTGGCCTCGCATTCGGTAGGCCGTGGGTGAATCCCCGTCCATTTGTGTTTCATTGGTTTCCCCAAATTACTCCAGGCTAATGTCGGAATATTTCCTTTAAAAAGACCATGGCCACATTCCTTTCCCACAGTCGGTTCATGCCTGTAATGGCTTCAAAGTCAACGTGGTGTAAAGCCGTAACCAATTTTAAAAAATGCTCAAGATCACACTAGCTGTTATATCGTAGTAACAAAACTACACCAGGTGATGGAGTTTTGTGGTCGACGCTGAGCAAGACGTCTACAGTCAGTCACAACAAGAGGTCAGTGACCTGAGACGATCGATTGCATCAGACGGCAAACAGTGTCCGCAGTGGTCAGCGCGCACAGGAAATTACCTTCTCTCTAGAATAAATAGAATTTTCAGCTCCTACCTCGAATTCGTTTTCACTGTTCCGTGATTGAATTCCACGTTAAACTGAAGGTACGACAGAAAACTTAATATTACCCAGTAATCATGTCTGTATTAAAACCGGGGAACACCATTTTGAACATTTATTATAAATATATTCTCAGATTGTGAAAGTTTTTTTAGATAATTTACAGACTTACTTGTAAGTTCTCATTTTCCTCTTTCACAAGTATCCAAAAACAATTTTGGATTGATCTTCAACCCATCTTATTCCAGTTGATACGTTTTCCCTTGTTCATTATCCCCTAAAGAGTGTATCAAAACCCTGGCAAGAAAATTCACGCTAAACCCTAATGCCGTGTCTGTGAATATAACGTTTACAGGTGTTTTTCTTTTCTTTTTTCATTTGATCGCTTCGACAAGCTTGTCTTACTCTTGGAACGATTCATTGACTTCTTTTCTGTCCCACATTTGTTCAAAATTAACATTTTATTAGATTTTTTTTGTTATGTATACTTTCGGCAGGAAGCGGGTTCGAATCCCCGTCCAGGTATGCAGATTTGGGTGTTCCATGGTTTCCCAAAATCAATCAAGGTGAATGCCGTGATACTTCCTTTAAAAGGCCATGGCAGAATTCCTTCCAGTTCCTTGCCCCTAGTCTTTTACCGCCTCGTCGACGAGGCGTAGTGAAAAAAAAAAAAGAATTCGATTTTTGTGAGATGGATGTGTCTCAATTTTTTATATGCACGTGACTATACTACCACCTATTGATACGACTGTATCAATGGTTGAGTATAAATGGTTGAATAAGTTCGAGGAGAAAATGTGGTGACTATCGAAAAGTGATGCAGATCGTTCGGATACATATGGGTATGGTAATATTACAGTTAGCAGCGTTATAGCTTTCGTATAATATTCTTCCTTAAATGGAGTCGATGCAGGCGTGTCTACTGGAGAAAATATTTTAGAGAACGAAACCTTATACACCTTGAAATAGTGTCTCTATATCCAAAATTGCGAACATGATGATGGATGCTGGAGGTAGAATGTCGAACAGTTTTCTATTTATTCGTGGTTCTGAATTCTGTTGATAGCCATGAAGAATTTCATCTGCACGTCGGGGTGTCCCATACAGCCTACCATACACACAAGGGATGAACTTCATATGGAGATCTGTCAACAGAGCATCTGCTACAGAACGTTGTACACCAGAGACGGTGACACATAAAAGAATTTTTTTTTCTACTTCGGAATTTACAGTTCCTTAACGACGAAGCCATTGAGAAGGTAGAGGGCTATGGAAAAAAAAACCGTAATGAATAAGGTCGTGGTATTTTAAAGGCATCATCTTCTTAAACGACTCTATTGATTTGCGATTCCATGTAAAATCGAAATTTGGGGTCGAATCCGCGTCCTGTCGAATGCCAGGCCAGAGTGATAACCGCTAGCCTACCGCTCTCGCTACGTAAAGCAATATTTCCATTTTTATTAGCGACTGTTTTGTGGTTAAGGCGTCTGACTGGATATCAAAGGTCGCCGTTTGGAATCCCTGTCGCGGTAGGTATTCATAGGCTTTTAACGCGACCTTCACCTCTGGCACAGCTTGCTCTATAATGTGAAGTACGCCAGAATGCTTCCGTGGTTCTGATTCTTTTTTAAACTGTAGACTCCCTTTACCGGATAGGATTACCGGGTTAGGTTAGGTGAGAAGCTGAGGAACTGGCCACTCTGCCTCCAATACCAGGTTAAACATACCTCCTTCTGGAAGGTCCAAACAGTCTTCAGGTTAAATACCAAGTTTACCTTAGCCAGTATTTGTATAACGTTTTGGAAGTTAGGGTATTCATATGAAGTCGTAAATTTAATAATCCTCCTTTTCGCCTTGGTTAACAGTATTTGCAGACTAACGAAAACAGTTCGTTTAATGCTTCGCAAGGACTCTGCGATCCTAATTACGGAGATTTCCATTGATGCACTCTAATTAAGTCTCCGAGGTGTCGTAGTTCTGTAACGGCCAACTGTTGAAAGTGAGATTCTGCCTTTATCAGAGCCAGCCCAGCTACTTCCTCCCATTTATCTCTGTCCCGGCGTCTTTCAGGCAGCTGCTTTGTTCTGTTCCTCATTAACGCTAGTTTCCATCTGGGAAATAAACGTCATTGTTACATTTCTTTAATTGAAAGCTGCTGTATAACCATACTCGTGGCGCTGATTCTTACAACTTCGTCAATTGTGGTAATACATTTCTATGCGAGAAGCTGGCATTAAGAGCCAAGCATAGCTACTGAGCTTTCCGCATTTAATTATATCACCATAACCATTAACCCTTAAGCAAATATTGTGAACTAACGTTTCCTCAAAGAAAACAAACTGGCATTACGATACTTAAGGTACTCCACATCTTTGTCATTAGACAATTTACTATGGTCTTCCATAGTGTTTGTTCAAGATCATATAGGATAATTTCACCAACAAATAAAAAAAAACTCAAAATCTTGCAGCGGTGGTCTCAGATTCCATTTCAAAGTCCAGATTTGTTCCGGATTATCAAACCCGTTCAAACTGCAGGGCTTGTTTTGTGTTATAAGATACAAATTGTTGTGCCTTCAGTAATAAGATTTATTTCTTCGGTAGCTCATACAATGCTACTTCGTCTCAAGGGAAGTACTGTACTTCAGCAGAACGAAAGAGGAATTTCTTGTTACTATGTATTGAATGGATAAATTAACACGAGAATAATGGCATCATGAATGTCAATCTATTGAGTCTTACCGTAACAACTACACCGATTGCTTTCTTTGAACGAAAGATTATATAATTTCATTTTTAGAACCAATGAAGATAATAATTTTTTTTCATGTTACGTGCATGTATGTTTTGGGTAGGACAATGACCCATGTTGGTTACATTATAGCATACTTTGATAGGTTATTGACATAGTTTTATTTTAGATTTCTAAGATCACATCTACTGGTAATTTGAGTCGTGTTTATAACTAAAAATTCCTTTACTTTTGTTATTTTGATTACGGACGATTTCGTGCTTGTTAACTCGTTTTCAGTTTTTATATACTGTATACTTTCTCCAAGGAAGTGAGATTTTGTTAAACTATACGATTAATTGTGCCAAAAATATTAATTTTGAATATTTAGTTCTTATAATTCAGTTCTCATACTTCTCACTGTGATAGCATATTCTAGTAAGACTTATTAGTCCAAAATGAATACTTGTAGTAAAATAAATAAAGGGCTAGTCAGTTATAACCGAAATACCGATTTCCGTGTACAGTTAATTGTAAAAATCAAATAGTATGAACAACGTTTTATTCTGTGGCTCTTTTGGGTACCGGTTGTTGCTTAATTTAGATGGAAGTAATAGCCAATTGCCCAAGAAGTTATGTTGGACAAATCTTGAAGGTAGATAATGTCTTTATTAATAGATGCATTGTAGGTTAACAACAGAAACATCGGAAGATTGAAAAGAAGAATTATATTGGTACTTTAATTTGTATGTAACAGCAATATAAGTTTAAATAAAATAGATTATGGCCAGAGACGATATTCCCTCATAATAATTTCTTTCGTTCAGTATCGGGCCTAATGTCCTTATTCGGCTGTGCTGATGTCGAATTCAGTCAGGGCTTCACGAATGACGCATAAATAGTCCATCTCACTGTAATCTCCGAAGTATTCTTTATCATCAACATTTTAGCCAGATCCTCGGCACCCACAAGGTGTCGTAGTTAGAAAGTAGTGTGTTTACTTGGCGCTTCATGTCGACTCTCCCGCACATGTATCTGTAATCAGGAAGTGGCGACCCTCCGGTCAAATGCTGCCGCGGTCGAGAAGTACCAGGCACCACCACCAGGTGGCTAGCGTACAATGCCGTCAAAGTGGAGGGGAACCAAATTGTACACGGGCTTCCCGCAGCGAGTAAAACCTGACAACGGCTAGTGTAATGTATCATTAAACCAAAAAATGACCAAGGCATGATATTGTTTCCCAAATTCTTGGTTTGAAAACCGAAGTGAGGGAATGTCATACTACTAAGGAGTTGCGAGAGGGACAGTAAAAAATGAATCAATATCGGGGATAAAAATCAATAAAACGGAGTTTGGGAATATATCAGAAGTAATCTACCAATTACATACTTCGTGAATTTTCATCGCTATCAACAGTCAATACGAGAGATATAATGATTCAGTATCAAGTATAAAAATCAATACAAAAGTGTGAGTAGAATAAAAACAGTTTACGAACGTACGTAGACTGTGCCCGCACCATACCTGTATAGTTATCGTGGTCCTACAAGATGAAGCCCAGAAACGGGCTCCTGTAGGTTCTCAAGGACCATTTTTAGCCTAAAGCTGCGTATCCACTACGCGCGGCAAACCCTCGAACATTGGCTCGCGCGGCAGCCGCACATAATGGATACGCTGTTGACACGCGAGCCAGCTCGAACATTGGCGCGGTCGAACATGCCGCGCTGCGAGCCATTCTCTGTCGGTCTCTAGGCGCGCGGCAAAGGCCCCCCACTAATTGGCTCGCGCGCAGTTGGGACGGCGGTGTCTTTCTTGGAGTTGGCTCGCGCGGCACAGCAACCGTTTACTGCCATGAACAACGAAACGTGTCGATTTCTAATACAGCTGTATGGTGCGAATTTTTTTTTGTGGAATAGTAAATGTGCAGATTACCACAACAAAACGCTGAGGGACGATGCATTGAAGGAGGTAAGTTCAGCAATGGGCTTAGGGGACATCCATAAATTACGTGAGGTGTATTTCCGGATTTTCGGACCCCCCCACTTTTCTGATGAGATCTGGTTGGTCCCGTTAGACACCCCCCCCCCCCTCCCACAGATCGTCTTCGCAGCTTTTTGAGACTTTTTTTTTAGGTCTCACCGACACTTTACTACGAAATACCCCCCCTAAAGTCGACTTTCGCGCCATTTGTAGACCTTTTTTTTTTAGCTCTACAGTCCTACCCAATTTCAAAACATCTCACGTGAGATTTCCGTTGATCCTTCTGCCCCCTTGGTGAGATTACTCTGGAAACCCCCCCTATTTCACCTCACGTAATTTATGAAATTATGGATGCCCCCTTACGCGTTTCCGACTTAAAGAAGAAGATGACTACGCTTCTGGCATCATACAGAAGAGAAAGATCAAGAATAGCTAAGTCTTATTACTGGTTCTGGAAAGTATTTATTATTTAACACTTATAATGATCCCCACGGTGTAATTTATCGATTTGTGCTATGTATGTCTACAATATAAGCCATATGGTAGCCTGCAGGACAGAATGTAGCACCACTTATATTCCGACTTGCGGAAGTCTCAGTAAAAATGGTCGCGAAATCTGACTGTGCCTGCATTGCTGCCGCGCGACTCTGGCTGGGTTGCGTTGGCTCGCGCGGCAGCCGCGCTCGTCAACAGAAACCCACGAACACTGGCTCGCGCGGCGATACCTGGCACCAAGCCAGGTATCGCCGCGCGAGCCAGTGTTCGAGGGTTTGCCGCGCGTAGTGGATACCCAGCTTAACCTGAGGGATGTCTTATTATAGGAACCACTCCGTATTCGCCTGGAGGGATTTCGGAAAACCGAAATCAGTGTGTTCTCCGGAATGCCAAATTAGAGCTGGTTCTGTGTATCCTTGTGATATAGGTTTCATTCCTCTAAGGCATAGTCTGGGATGAGGGCTGCTGTGGGATCTCAGATTACTTTTCAGCCGATCTAAAATGAGAGGATAGAGAATGGAGTCAGGCCGTGGCCTGTTAAAGGAACCATACTGGCATTACCTGTAGTGATTTCGGAAAACCATGGAAAACGGAAGCCAGGAATTTAAGCTCCCATCCTTTGGAATCCAGACTTGAAAGCGATATGTTCTTGTGATTTTTTTAAAAACAAGGTTTCAATGCTGGGACTCCTTTATACTCAATTTTGGTAATTTTTTTGACTGCGAGGACGCTAACGGCAGACAATATTAAATTTATCGATTCTATTACGCGTACGCTTTTTCATATTTCTCGGCGTGTTGATGTCACATCGAAACGCAACGAAAGCTACCGCTAACGTATAACGCTGTGTATGGTTCCGTTGAGATGGTTGGTATGTGCTTGATGCATACAACCGCATACAGAGTTAGTTGTTTGGTCCTGTGTATTTTGTACGAAATAAATAAGATATAAAATTATCTTGTACTGTTCAATGATTACGTACTTAAGAAACGTCTAACTGATGATTAGTTTAAATGTGTTCATCAGTTTTTGTGTGATACGGGGACAGACACATCAATATTTCAAAATTTTTAGTTTCAGACTTTTTATCAACTGCAACCTTGTAGCTCATCAGGATAAAAAGCTTCCTATATCTTAGCCCATGACGTACGCTACCACCGTTCCTTAAAAACCTTCCATAAATTTTTGTGTAAATCGTGGACAGACCGTCAAAAAATTCAAATTTTGGCCTCTGTATGACTGGGAACTGTATTACTGATCTGGATGAAGACTATCGCGTTGTTAGGTTTTTGGTAGTATGAAATAACAACTCGAAGAATCACTTTCCATCTTGTTTATTTTTCTTTCAAAACATGGACTGCATCCAAAGATATTTAGTAGAAACGGAAACAAATGTTCCAGCGATTAAGCTCGCACACTTCCCACAATTACTGACTGACAACTACGTGGCTCCGTCCAGAGGGGGAGGAGGGGAGAGGTTGGCTGGAAGGCTACGCTGAGCTACGTGGGGGGAGGGGGGCTTCCGAGCCAGACAACGTAGCTTTCCTTTCATAACATTTTTCATAGTTAAAATGAGGAACAGAACTCACAACAGCATGTGAATATTTATTTCCCTGAGTTAATTATCTCTGTATGTAATTTACAATAGTCTGACAAGAGGAAACAGTACAAAATGTCTTTTGGAATCAAAAGGGAAAAACGTTACGTGCTACGTGGGGGGGGGGGGGGGTAGAGACAAAAGACATGTAGGGCTACGTGGGGGGAGGGGGGGGAGGGGGATGGGTGGTTCAAAGGAGGCCAAAATGGAGATACGTGGTTTATGCACGCTCCCTAACTGCTCGTCATCTCTGCGCACTTAAATAAACACTTTGGAAGCATTTAGAATTATTCAAAAAGTTCCGACCGACGTTTCTCGAATTCTAACAATTAAATCCATACAAAAACAATCAGAATTAATACAAAATAATTCACAACCATCACCAAAAACACACTTAAATGAAAATTAAAGATATCTACAAGTATTTACACACAAATTACCCGCATAAACCAGTCCAAACCGTCGCAAATTGTCCTCCAAACATCGTAGATCGTATCAACGCTCAGAATTACAAACTTTTAATCAATGTTTCATGTGTAATACTGTCCGTGAACATGTTAAATAGTATTTACATAGTTTTTTCCCATAAAACAATGTTCATTTAGACAAATTCACAATTAATTACATTAAAACTATACAAAAACATGATTAATCAACTCCCAGCTTGCTATGTACAGTTATTAAAATAACATTTAATAAAATCGGTTGGGTCTGACGTCTGTTATACCGTGTTACAATCCATCACTACGCGTAGTTTCGTCGATATTCGTCTATTAGTTTTTGCGTGACATACATTCTGAAAATTGCGGTTCTGGCGTCATTATTATAAATGAACGAAGTTTTTCTCACCGTTATGAGGAACCATCCTGGAATTCACCTGGAGTTGCCTAGAACAAACCTCAACTATTACGACTACACCCGAAGATGGCGACGGAGATAATACCACCGAAATATTGATTTTTTAATAATAGTCTTACTCGGTTGGTTTCATAAATAAATCCTTACAGTATTGTCTATTGCAACCACTCTTCCTGAAATAAATTATATGTACAGGCACAACTCTTCTGCTTTTTAATTTATGGTGTAGACACTAAAAGTTGCCAGCGATTAAGTATTTTCATGATTGTCATTGTGCGTGCGAAGACAGAAGATCAGAAAAAAATGCCTGCGTCCGGTGAGATTCATTGTTACTGAGTCACGAACGTTGCTATTGCTTAGCTGGTAATCATAGAAAAACAGGTATGTTTTTTGTTTGTTGAATCCGGACTTGTGCAGCAGCATGCGCACGTGGCCTCTGAGAGCAGAAGAAAGTGGAAGAGAGAGTGAAGTCTGGTGGCAGTGAACTCTTTATGGGGAAGGTATAAGACATGTTACTCAAGCGAGAGGACGCATCGAGAGTGAAACCATAGCTATAGCCTGCAGAGGAGCATTTCGTGAAACCGGATCCACGCTGGCATTAAAACAAATCCGACTGCAGTCTTCAGGCGTCGAATATGTAACACGCTCCGTAATAAGCAAAACTTTTAACACCGTTTCATAATTAAGTCGACTGCCTGCTTCGGATATCGCGGTACTCCTGACGCAGTCATCTATATAAGGATACAGAGATAGAATGACTAAGTATTTAAGTGAAACTTCTTTGGTCACAATAGGAAAAAATTGTTAGCTTGCACTTAATGATACTTTGATGTTCTCGCTTAAGGAGGCCTCCATTAATTACGTGAGGTGTTTTTCCGGAATTCAGGACCCTGCTTCCCCCAAAAGTTGATACCCGCGTCGTTTGAGAACTTTTTTTTTTTTTCGTTATCTCTACTGTCCAGGAATTTCAAAAAGTCACGTGAAATTTCCGTCGACCCCCTCTCCCTTGGTGAGATTTCGCCGGATTCCCCCCCCCCCCATTTTTTACCTCACGTAATTAATGCACGCCCCCTAAGCTCGTGTTAGCCAGCGATTATCCGTTACATCGTTTTGTGTTAGTTCGCGTTAGGTTTTCTACGGATGTATGTTGAAGTGTTTCATGAGTATGCATAAACAGTATCAAAAATGTTGAACCTTAACTTGCTTTAATATACACTGAAAATCACGTGACGACGGGAGACACTTTATTTTCATCAGTAGGAATCGCCATAATTACATACGAGTATTTTTACGTACTAGTATTTTTATTTGCTTTTTTGTTTACTAGTTGCATTTCGTTTATAACTTCCTATTTATTGCAGAAATGAAATGAAGACAGCATCGTCTGCCCACTCGAGTGTGAAAGGAACATCAAAAACATAAAAGAAAATTAACAGAAAAAATACTTCTTGCGCGTGTAATACACTGATACAAGCATCAGTTTTCCCCCCTTCTGTCTGTGTTAACATATTGTGAAAAATTATATTAATTTTTGTTATTGTTTTTTTATACATAACATGTTAGAAGGAAGAGCGAAAAATGCATTCCCAGCGAATTAAGTCGTCCCAAAAAGAGCAATAAGTTGATACCGTTGATTTACGTCTGGCACTAGGTAGGACTCAGATTGAAATCCCTGTCCAGCCATACTGATTTCGGTTTTCAACGGTTTTTCCGCAGTCACTCCAGGTGAATTCTGCGGTAATTACTTCGAAAGGCCATGGCCATATTCCTTGCCGTTCATTGTCTCCAATCTTCTCTTGCCTCTAATGACCCCAACGTCGACAAGGGATAAAACCATAATCAAAAAAATGGTTCAAAAACCATCAGGTGATTAGAATTGCCTATCATAATTTCTGGTACGCTGTTGACGTAGTCTTCAACCAACTGGTCTACATCTAGCTGCCCCGGTGTTTAGGGTTGCCCCTTCTCTATTATAGACTACTGTACTCTATTTCATGTGGGCATACTCCATAATCTACAAAAGTAACAGAGTACATTAAAATACTCTTTCCTCACCTCACCGGTTTACTTTTTACGAACAAAAGTAGCATCCGAACGAAACCTTGGGATTTGTCAGTTACTCGTCTGCATTCGAGAGAATACGAAAGTAGCTTGCAGTGGACGACTAATAATGCCTTCTCCTGTCTTGGGATTGGTCGGTCGTATTCGGCCGGTGTCGGATGACCACTTACTTTTTATTGAAATAGTTCCTTGTTTTGTGGATAGTGCCATTTATTTGGGACCGTGTCATGTACATAACTTTCATCCATCAAGTCTCAAAACTGAACACGTAAACTGCATCTTGCCATGGGGAACAAAACTGCTAAATGAGTTGCGTGAAAAACTCATAGATGATAAAAGTTTGATTAAGTTCTCAAAAATGGCAGATAGAATGTTTTCCAAATACATTTAAAATAGTTTATTTACGTTTATCTGTATCTGAGACTACTGCCTGCATTAATTGAGAGTTTTTCTGTCACAAAACTCGAATGCAAAATGGAGAGGTAAAAGAAACATATCTTCGTCCAACTTAATAAGGTATCAGCTCAACATGTATTTTAATTTATGTATAGATTGTACAGACGCTGTGGAAGTGTTTAGAAATATAAGTATTTCTTGTGTCAAAAAACAATAAAAAATATGTGTTTAAACATAAACAATATATCTAATCTTTTTTTTTTTTTTTGTACAGCGTACTCTATTTTTACCATCCCAAAAGCACAAATATACTCTTATTTTTAGGAAAAAAGGTGGCAACGTCGACGGTGTCGCGTACGAGATACAAGGCCCGACAGCTCCCTTACACAAGTTTTGAAATTAATTTTCTTAGTAACTGGCAGTTTGTCGACCTGACTCTGCTGTGCTCCTGAGCCACGTGATCAATATGGTACCGGAGGATCGTCTGATCCACGAGGTAGATGTAAAGTTTTTCCCGCTAGCCCTGTGCACACTCTGTGTGCTGTTAAGACGATGCTTCTTTTCGTGCAACTTGAGGCATGTCTCTAGGCGCATGCAACGGTGCATGCCTCCAAACAGGTTTATTCAAGAGGCAAGTAGAGGCATGTGATTCCCAACCCGTCCGGGAATCTGTTGCCTCTCCTTGTGCAACTTCGCTTTGTAAAATATTTCGCGATAGAGTGAGAGGCAGAAAAAACGTTCGATTTTATTGAAGGCTACAGAAATTCGTGGTCTTGTGGTAACCTTTTCGTAAGTTATATAAAATATTATATTTATTACTTATTACTGATTCATAATAAGCAATTTAAAGAACCAGTTTCATAGTTATTGGCAACATTTAAAATGGCAACCTAATATGATAAGCTTTTCTAGTTAGTTATACGTTAATTGTTTAAGGTAATGTGGTTACTAAATAATTGGACGCTAACTCTTGAAGTTATTTCTCCTTCTTTTACCAGCTGTTGCTAAATACCTGACTTTCTGCCCCCGTGAAATAATCGGGATTACTGCTTAAGCTAAGCACAAAGTCTTTTTTTTTTCTCTCCTCCTTTTAAGCGAAGATTTATATCTGGACGTTTTTGGTCCGTCTGCGTTATTCGTAAACTACCTCACGACAAGTGTAATTAAAGCACCTGGAACAGGTTTACCCGACGTAAATTAACACTTCATGTTTCCCCACCGACTCTGGTTTTGACACGTTGGTCTTATTTCTGTTACAGGAGAGAGTGTGGGTGTGTTTCCATCCTCCGTGTGAGCAACATGAGTTAAAGGAACAGGTGAGTCCAGTTACTTTACTTGTCACTTTCCTGTCGACATCATTAAGACGACAGGGTGTCGACTTTTAAAAACCTGCTTCATCAAACTCCAACATCCTTGTGGGTTTATCTTCTTCCATCTCCTAATTATAACTGATGGCATTGTCTGTGACTATTAAACTTTTCTATGTTATCCGCGTCGCCATTGCTTTGACATTTGTCTCTACTTCCCGACGCGCATTAATAGTTTAAATATGGACGCAGACCTGTCTTTCGCCATGAATAGATGTTCAGTTTTTATGTTTGTTTCATGTGTCAGTACAGAGTATTCCGCCAAACATGTCACTAAAGAATCAGCAAGATTGTACCCTGCTAAAGTATTCCCTTGGATACTGATCAACTAGTATTGTGTCATCTGTCTTTACGTGTTTCAGAAAAAATAGTTAATGCGTATGGCATTAGTGGTCGGGAGACTAAAGGGCAGTTACCAGGCTTCAATTTACCGCGCATTGCACCTCTGTCGTCGCTATCTTAACGTAAAGCGCATTTCACATGAATAAATCAAAGCTTCAATAAAAATAAATATCAGTTTAAGTCACCGTCAAATTTCCGGCAAAGACGGAGATTCGAACCCGTGATCTTTCGATCAGTATTTAAGTGCCGTAAACAACTTTTTTGCTAACAATTAATTTATTTACGTAATTATAGATATACAAGAAACATAATGTAATATAATTGACATAACATTTAAACGAAGTATAAAAAAGTATCTCACTATAAATGGTCCACCAATAGTCTTGATTAGAATAAATCAGAAAGCAACAGATCTGTCATTCTAACATTCCACTCAAAGTCAGTATTTCAAATTGTGTTACAAATAATTTTCTTTTGTTGCAGCATCAGATAATTATTTTTAAGTAAAAAGGAATCAATTCACTACTAAACCAACTGAGCCAATAGAAGGATCATTGTTAGCATTGTCATAAAATGTAGTAGAATCTTGTTAAGAATTACGTATATCCATCCGCTTTTGTCAAAAGTCTGTCATACCAAAACTTATCGCGTGAAAATGTTCACACAGAAATCTACGCAGATGAACCACCTAATTTATGTTTTAAAGGACAAATCTTTTTCTGTAGTCACGTTCAGGTGAAGGCGATCTGTGCGTTTCAACAATCTACCATCTGCAGCAGCCTGAAGGAAGCCAGTCGAAACGTTTAGCTTAGAAAACAAAATTTGGTGGTTTGTCCGCCAAAACTTGTGTATAATTACACGTAGAGAAGAGGTATCTGTTTTCTCTTGTTCTAATTTTATTAAAATGAATTGCCAAAACTAAGGATACTTATTACTTCAAACTGCATGACCAGGCGTGGTGGGTGAGTGGTGATGTTCTGGCCTCGCATTCGGGAGAACGCAGGTTCGATTCCTGATGCAGCCATCCAGATTTCGGTTTTCCACGGTTTCTCTAAACCAGTCCAGTTAAATGCCGAGATGATTTCTTTAACATGCCATGGTCTAATCCCTTCCAGTTCAGTGCCCTCATGCTCTCCCGCCTCTAATGACCTCGACGTCGACGAAGCGTAAAGCCAAAACAAAACAAAAAACCTCGATCTGCAGGATCATCAAGGGAGTCTTTCTAATAGTTCGGATGAAAAATCTATGAAGCGCTCATGGTTCTTGTCTAACGCTCTCTATTTCCCCAGTGTATAGTCGTGAGCTGGAAGGTGTTTTTGATAAGAATGTGAAACTAGTAGCAAGAAAGTTGTAGCAGGCTGCTTTCGCCAGTAAAGTCAGAGCTTCTGCAGGAGGTTACGCGGTGTCACACCTGACTTAGCTCTCGCTTCAGCTGGTGAGTTTCGCCTTACAGATACTGCCCGCTGATTGGCTGCTGAGAGAGAGAGAGCTTTATCCACCGTTCTGGACCACAAGTCCGAGAATCCGCATCATTCCGCACAATTATTTCAGCTCAGAAGGTAGTACTTCAGATGGCGTCCTCTGACATTGAGACTAGCAACCAGAAACTTTTCGCTGATATTTCTCCTCTCATTTTATTATTATGCGTAAGAACGTAACGGCATGGGTTTCTGGAGGAAACGATTTCAATACATTGTCTGGTTATCTAGATTTTGGTTAGTCATTGGCATGGCTGAATTGGAAGGAGACGCTCAGTTCACTCTCCATACAGGAATAGCGATATATTCAGACGGCTGAGGCCTGTCGGAGAGATCGATGCCGAAGGTAGTCTTCGGCGAGACGTCGGAAATAGTAATCCCTTCTGGACTACGGCTTACAAGCATATTATAAAATTAACACTAACCATAAAATTATAACTCGTTGTACCCAGTAGGCTTACTATTATATTTAAAAACATTGGAAGGCAGACCGTATCAGCCGTTCCACTTATTCATACCAAATTACGCATTCAGAGGAATATTTTCCTTCATTAGTCATCCATCAAAAAAAAGGTGTGTACGGAGTACCATACTTACTTTTTACGGCTTTTACTTAGATGATTTCAGTGTAGAAATGAGGCCGCAATTCATCATTCCCCATTTTCCAAGATGACGTAAGTATCTATTTACCTATTGCACAAGATTAACTTCGTACTCAAAAGCTTTGAGTTCTAAGAAACAGTAGGAATCTCTAGATATGAGGTTGACAGTGAGACACACTTTGTTAGAAACACGAGATAAGGTTCTACAGTCGAGTAAAAACGTTCGGCAACATCCGGTGCGTGGCATGAATTAAACATTGCGCCCTATTTGACGGGTGTGTGTGTGTGAGCAATTTGACTGATCTGTCGTTGGTGTTGGTGGTAACAGGGTTGTTGTATATCAGCGTTAAAATTCGAGCCTGCCCTTAGAGAGGACCCAGTTTCGATACCTGGAGCAGTCAAACAAATTTACGAATTTTGCAGATTATGGGATATCATTTTTATTTCAGGCGTATCATTGTGGTAACAAATATTTTGGTGCCGTCTATGATGTTTGACAGATCACTCGAACGACATTAATGGAGATTGTTTTGAGATTTACGTCACATTCTTATGGCAGAACGCAACCGAAAGTCCGAGCGGGATAGGTGAGAGGTATTACCGCTCTGGCCTCGCATTCGGGAGGACGCGGTTTCGAAACCCCATCCTGCCTTCCATATATCGGTTTTCATTGTTTTCCAAAATCACTCTAGGCGAATGGTTCTCGAAATGACGTGGTTTAATTCCTACTCGTTCATTGCCCCCAAAGATTTCCCACCTCTTAAGGAGCGTGCATAAACCACGTAGCTCCATTTTAGCCTCCTGTGAACCCCCCTTCCCCCCACGTAGCCCTACGTGGCTTTTGCCTATACCCCTCCGCCCCCAGTAACACGAAGCTTTTTTCCTTTTGATTTCAAAAGACATTTTGTACTGTTTTCTCTTGTCAGACTATTACATACGGAGATAAATATTCACATGCTGTTGTGTGTTTTGTACCTCATTTTAAATGTAAAAAAATGTTATGAAAGAAAAGCTACGTGGTCTGGCTCGGAATCCCCCCCCCCTCCCTCCACTTAGATCAGCGTAGCCTTCCAGCCAACCCCTCCCCCCCCCCTACCCCCCTGGACGGAGCCACGTAGTTTGTGCACGCTCCCTTATGAAATCGACATCGACGAGGCGTAAAGCCAAATATATACATTATAGCAACTGAAAGAACGTCCAGGAAAGGGAAGTGACCAGTTCAAGTGGTATGCATGATTCCATCTTAAAATACCATTTGCTTTAGGCGGTCAAACTCTGCTAGGGTATGGAGATTAGTATATACGCAGTATTATAATTACTTATCTTGTAACAGAACAAACGAGTAGTCGGAAAAGTTTTTTCGCCTAAACTTTTCTTAGCTAGGAGTCAATTATTCTGTACAGTTCTTCCTTATGTTGGAATAATTTTTAAAACTTTTGTTGTAGAACGTATCTGATTTGTTACAAGTTTGAAATTTTGTTCTAAAACTGCGGTTTGATGACAATTTCTAATATTATCTGTTCATCGGTCACTTGTTCAGTTAACCTGATCGTCAATAGGTGTCTTAGCATAGAATTAAACTGAAGCCAATGAGGAAAACGATTCATAGACTATCAGAATTACTCCATCCTACTTGTATGAGTCGCTTTATCTTGGTTTCATACCCAATAATGTTTTTTTATATATATATATTCGGTCATTTGTCTTTCCAGAACAATCATATCTATGGTGAATATGAAAAGATCCTAGCAATAACATTTTTGTGCATACACCGAACTCGCAAAAACAACATTTTTCTTCACAGAGAAATGTAATTTTATTTGTTGCTTTCCGGGGCTGGTAGTCTAACGTTACATTAAGTGTAAGTTCTTAACAGATAAAAAAAAGTCTTTTATATATGAACGTTGCGAATGTGACTGCAGTGTCGTTTTGACAATAGCATGGTTTATTATTATCATTATTATTATTTAAAAAAATACTGCTACAGTTTTAATGTGGGGTAGACTATCCATCGTTTCTTTCTCAACTTTCGAGAAAGAAATTAGCTGAAAGTACCAGAATTCACTTACTTCTATTGCAGCCGATCCTATTTTTATATGAGTTTAAGTAATTTACGTACTTGCTTTATGTACAGCATGTAGCTTTTTTTTTTTTTTTTTTTTTTTTTTTTTTTTTTTTGCAATAATCGTTCAGTTGGTGAATCTGATGACCGTGCCTGTAATGTTACTGGTTTATGGTGAGATGAACACCGTCTCGTCACTTCTCTTTGATTGCTCATCTTTACCAGCCAGCAACAAGCGCAGAATTGCCGTTGTACTCCATCTCTGCTCTTTACTAACAACTGCCTCTCTATTTTGTCTGTCCACCCGTAATCGGAAAGGGGAGGGGGGTGTTAGGGAGGAGTTCGGTATCTTCATTCTCGAACAAAGGTTACGAGCAAAGTAAAGAAGATAAACAGACCTATCAAGTTTTGTAACAAGTGACATCCTGTAAACGTCAGTGGCTTTTCTTTGGTTCAGTAGTTACACCACGTAGGAGTCAACGCTTGGGAAGTCACACGTTTGCGGATACTTTTCACCAGTGGTACGAGTTGTTTCTTTCCTTTCGAATACATGAAAGAAAAGGAAACAAGATTTTATGTACTTAGAATGTTTTTTCATAAGATAATACAGAAATACGATATAAGCTAGCCCTTGCAGTTGTAGGGACGAGCTTACAGGCTTTGCATTGTCACCGGTTCGATTCCGACGTCGGACATAGGTGGTTTTAATTAAGTGTTTTATTCGTCTTGTGTTGTACGCACTATATAGTCACAAATCACATGAGCCTTATACTATAGTTAATACAAAATAAACTCGAGCTGTCTAAATGGTCACAGATACAACCTAACAACACATAAACTAATGTCATTTCTCAAAAGTTTGTTGATGAGACACTTCTATTGTCGTCAGATCGAGGTGGCCGAAAGTAAGCAATAATGCATATTAGAGAAAGAATTAATTCGTGGAAGGAAATCTACGGCCACGAACTATGCTTGATTTCAGCTATAAAGGAGTAGACAGATTTTATTTGGCAGTTACGGAAGTCAGAAATTGGAATTATATAACAAAATAAATTCTGAACAAATTACCTGAAATACTGAAAGAATTTGAAATAAAAATTCACAAAAGGTGCTGATAGGCACATAGGGCAATTGCATTGAAGGAATTAAATCTAAAAATTCGCGAAATACGAACGTTGGTGAGTAGAGAAGTTTCAATCGGGGAATTTGCTCCATTGCAATTAAATTAAATTAAAAAATTATTTTCTCATTTCTGAAAATGTAGCAACGTCGATTTTTAACTCAGGATTTTTTTCAGGGAAAACATGTTACGTTCATAGCGAAAAATTTGAATCAGCTGTCAGAAAACTTGAATGGTTTATCCCACGTATTGGTGCAGTGAATATTATCTACTTTACATAATTACGTAGTTTTTCTCGGCGTTGCAAATATAAATAATTTTCTCGGGTGACTAGCCGAGTTATATGAATGTCATAGTTACACGATATTTCGCACGTTCCTGACCTCACTTCACCAGAAGATGGCGTCGATGATTCAGTGCGCCGAAATATCGTGTAACTATGACATTCATATAACTCGGCTAGTCACCCGAGAAAATTATTTATATTATCTACTTTACTTCGGACTTTGCGTGGGTGAGCACTGGGGACAAGAAACGGGAAGGAATTCGTTCTCCGTCATTTGAAAGAAGCAAGGCATTTTCCTGAAATGATTTCCATTAGCCATGGAAAACCGAAAATTGCTGGGTGAGCGGTAACGCTTTAGCCTCACATGCGGGAAGATGTGGGTTCGAATCCCCACCCGGCCATCCAGATTTGGTTTTCCATGGTTTCCCCAAATCACTCCAGGTTACATTAAAAGATCCTTGACCGAATTCCTTCCCGTTACTTGCCCCTTATCCTTTCCGCCCTCCAGTGACCTCAATGTTGTCGAGTCGTAAAACCTTGTAAATGGTCGAGTGGGGATTTAAACCCGCGACCTCCAGCCATGTTGGAGCATTACCTCTCATTCACCGGGCTCGGTGAAACGTTGTCGAAAACAATTGAATTCACTGGTGTGTTCTGACAGAATCAGTCGAATGCATAGATGAGCATAACTTATTGCCTGTTAACCATGCAACGAGGTTTTCCTGCTGATGGTACGCCTCTGAAATATTCAATCCTGTTTTTACGGATACCAGCTGAAAGTTTTGTGTGCTACGCCAGTTATCGAAAGAGAGCGACTTGAGACAGGTAGACTACTTTTATCGTCAGTTTCTGCAGAATTGGCGGAGTGTAGTGGCGTGGCATACATTAGGCGCACGCAAACTGGCCGACACGCCAGCTCAGGGGGGAGTGAGCGGGTAAACGAACTCGACTGGCTTAGTCGATAAGAGAGTCGATAAACACGGAATGTCAGTCACCTAACTCTCCAACACCAACATTACCCGCTGCTGCAGCCATCATTCTATAAAGTGCTGTAATGAACGTTTCTTATTCACACATTTGCTTTCGATATTTTTCTCCATCTCTTCACTGTGTTCATATTAAGTAATAGGCTTATTTTTTCGTTGAGGTCATTAGACACGCAAAAGAACTGGGGGTAAAGAACGGGAAGTAATAAGGCCATGGCCTTTTGAAGGAACCATTTCGACATTCAGGAAACAATGGAAAACCGAAAAGGATGGCCGGACGGGGATTCGAACGCGCGTCCTCTCGAATGGAATACCAGAGCGTCACCGCTCACTCACTACGCTTGGTTGTGCCCGTTAAAGCCCGTCTATTTAATGGATTCTACGTAATCATACTGTACACGCAAAGGATGGGACGGACTTCCATTTCCGACTCGGTAACCACACAATTCACGAACAAACTAAGAACAAACGCACAATGTAAAAGTAACACCGTTCACAGACAGGTGGAGACACTGCCGCTGCCCCCACTCCTTTCCCCCTACCCTCGCTCTATACCTCCCACCCATGGAGGAAGGAATATATGGAGGAGAAATGACGTTATATCGGTGACGCCGGGCTCCTACTGAGCATATTATATTGTCTCTGGCGGTTATAGCTGACCCAGCCCAAAACATTGCATTTTCACGTTTACTCCATGTAGTAAACATTTGATTTTGTAATAGTTCTAAGTCTTTTATAATGCCAGCTTGTGTTACATACGGGTGCACAAATAGGACAGATAAGAAAAAACCTGGAATATCATTTCATTTGTAAGTTGCATCGCAATTATTGTTATTGAAATGTTCAATAGTTTTCAGTCAGACTAGCTACTACCATTAAAGATTTATTCATAACTCTCAAATGGATGACGTTGTTTTCAAATATTTGTTGGTGTAGTGCAGCCAATCGGCATACCTTACTATTTTGCACATCATAGACTACCATTACTTTATACGAGTGTTGTAAAGTCTGATTTAAGTGGGTCATGTTTACATCGTGATTGAGTTGTGCATTCTTTCGTTACGTTTGCAGTTTCTACTGAAAGTGTGGGATGAAATTAATTGTGCTTTGCGAAATAGGAATCGTGATGAAAGAAACAATGTCGTTATACGAAATGTAGTTGGCGATGAGTGTGTTTACAAAGTTTGCTTTTGTAGCAGAATATATATTGTGGTCAGGTTTAAATGCAGTTTGTACCAGAATGTTTTTCTCATAGCATAAAGGACAAGGAATATGTCTATTATTGTTAGTAATTTCATGAGAACCATGTTGGTGACATGTGTAGCTATTATTGTTAGTAATTTCATGAGAACCATGTTAGTGACATGTGTATCGTCATATAAACTATTCCCACTTCAGGGTCCGACTTTTGAATTATGGTAGTAAGATATATATATATATATATATAAAAAAATAACAGAGTTCTAACCATTGACTAATCAGACTTATTTCAGTTTTTAAGTATGTCTTGACAATTTTTTTTTCTTGATTTTGAAATTTTTCTCATCATATACAGGAGTAAAATTACGGAAATGGAATGTGGAAATATAATCTTTTTAATTTTTTTTCGTCATGTTATATTAGAATCCATCATCAAATTTGACTTTTGCGAAATTTTTCGTCTGCATTTAATTCAAAAACACCTCAGCTTTGAGACGGTGTATCACGACAACTAAGCGAAATACCGAAAATTTGTATTCTTCGTTATCCTTTCTTCTCGTTGTGTTACGTAAGAATCCATCATCAAATTTGATTTTGGTCAATTTTTTTTTCTGAATTTCAACCAAGAACACCTCACCTTTGAGAAAGTATATCTCAAGAATTAAGCGAGATACCAAAAAAGATAATTCTTAATTTTTTATTTGTTTCGTCGATTTACGTAATAATCCATCATCAAATTGTGGCTCCACGGTTATGGTAGAGTTCCCTGGATATATCTGGTCATGTTCCCGGTGATTCTTGGGTAGGGTAATATGGCGTCCCCCCCTCCCCACCTCTCTCCGCCCGGCGTCACTTAGAGGTGGGCGCCGCCTGCAAAAGTCTCGGCGGCGGCGCGCCCAGCATTTTCAGTCGGCGGCGGCGTGGCGGTGTGACAATTTTATGAATAGCTTTTATACACATATATATATATATATATATATATATATATATATATATATATATATATATATGTGTGTGTGTGTGTGTGTGTGTGTGTGTGTGTGTGTGTATGTATATGTTTATGTATGAGGCAACAAATGAAGTTCTGGTCTTTTGTATTGACTCTAAATAAGTATCTACCTCTTTGAGACCCACAAAGCAGTATACAAAAGTGATGCTTCTACGAATGATCTTATAACAGGGAATCGTTTGTTAATGTTGCGCTTAAACTGGAACATAATCAACGATTCGCCATCTAAGACAGAATTTACTATATTAATTATTTCAGAACGAAACAGAAGAGCCACAGTAATCAAGTGCTGAGCGAAACCATTTCAAAAATTTTATTAGATCCTCTAAGAGATTCTACTCATTTTGATTAATCTTTAGCTCATCTTGTCCAATCTTTTTCAACATGTTGTTTGATTGGTCACATTTACAAACTTTACAGCATCTTTAAAACGCTGACTTGGTGTAGTAGTTTTGATAGAAGGAATATATTTAATACTAGTTCGTGCCTAAGACTTGTTTCGTATTTGTCAAAAATTTTGAAGCTTTTTATGTTTTTGTACGAAATCTTAAATATTTCCAGGAAAAAACGTAGAATATGTTTTTTTTTTTTTTTTTTTTTTTTTTTTTTTTTTTTTTTTTTTTTTTGCCATCGTCAGTCTTTCAAACAGCCCATGTCCTCAATTATCTGCTTCATATATTCTAATCTCTGTCTTCCTCTACATACCTTTGACTGTCCCCTCCACTAACAAATTAACCAATCCTGCATGTCTCAAAATATGACCTACCAGCCTGTCTCTTCTTTCTGTAAGCTTCTTCAACAAACTTCTTTTCTCACCCATCATTTCCAAAACTCGTTCATTTCTTACTTTGTCTGTCCACTTAATTTTCAGCATTCTTCTGTAGCACCACATTTCAAATGCTTCAATTTTCTTTATTTTCGGTATTCCTAAAGTCCATGTTTCGCTACCGTAAAGTGCTGTGCTCCACGCAAAGAGTTTTAAAAAGTTCTTTCTAATTCCTAGATCAATATTTGAAACTAAAAGGTTTCTCTTTTTGATGAAGGCTCTTTTTGCTAGTACTATTCTGCTTTTAACATCATTCCTGCTTCGGCCATCGGTTGTAATTTTACTTACCAAGTAACAGAATTCTCTTACTTCTCCTATTGCATCCGATCTTATTTTTATATTTAATCTACTAGTATTGGTATCATTTCTGTTACATTTCATCACTTTTGTCTTGCTTTGATTTATATTCAGACCAAAATCTTCCTTCAGTATTTTGTTGATGCCATTCAGTAACTTCTCAATATCCTCAGCCCTCTCTGCTAACAAGACAATGTCGTCAGCAAATCGTAGCATACTGATTTTTACTCCTTGCCAAATCAGCAATACTCCAACTAAAGTCCTGTCAAAATCGATTCATACACTAAATTAGTTGTATATAAATTATTCATACATGTTAATAGCTGAAAAATGTGTCGTATTATAGAACATTTTTCAAGACATTCTAGAACATTTTAATATATTCTAGAAGATTAAAAAAAAATTTAGAACACTTTGGTTAAAATATGACCAATTTCAACCACCAAATCTCTCGTACACCCACAACTACCGAGACAAGAAACCACCATAGTGAATGATACAAGACTAAAAGAGGCTGCTACCACAGACAAACACCAGTGGTCTACTTAATGTAGTTGTGGCTGCAAAGTGATATATAGGGACACGTACTATGTCTATTTATATACATAAGATTTCCTTATACAGATGGTAAGTTCTCTTCAATTACTTCATCCGATCTTTTTGTTTGGAATGGTTCCGTCAAATCATTTTCTAAAATAGAATCGTTAGAATCAACTAGGGATTGTACGACATTATCAAAGGAATCCAGAAACTCTGGTTCTACCCCTTTGGCATCAACTTCTTGCTCCGGCAAGCGGTATCTCGCTACATTCTCTTCTTGTAATTTTTTTTTTTTTTTTTTTTACGGGAGTTTCAATTTCTGGAACTCCATTTATGCCATCCACTGTCAAAAAATTACGGAACCCATGACCAAGACACAGATCATATCCCATATTAGCTAGAGAAAGTGCCCGTGGCACGTTTATTTCAGCATCGGTAAACTTCTAAGTATTTCCAACGAAAAGTAATTTGACTTTGAGAGTCATATAACACAGATACAGAGGTATTTTTGTTAATTTTATCGAACCATGTCTTCTTAGTACCTACTTATTCACTCAATTAAACTTCTTTTTTCTTTTTTTTTGTCTTTTTTGTTTAAGTAGTGTTTTGTTGGGAATTGTTGCTCAAGGACACGCCGCATAGCAAGTGTCGGCGGCGGCGGCGGCGCGCCACTGAGACACGGCGGCGTCACGCCGGCGCGGCGCCCACCTCTAGCGTCACTTCAGTGCGTGGTAAAGGTCCCTTGCGTCGCCTCCATATATTCCTTCCTCCATGCTCCCACCTCACCTGCCGGCGACAGACCCTAGCTGTCAACTGGTAAACAGAATTGTCGCAATTGTTTGGTACAATTGGACGCTACCGAAAAATGTGGAAACTGCAGGAAGATGATTGATAGATTAATATTATTTGGATGTTACTGGTACGGTTTGGTACCTCCATGGTAAGGTATCTGAGTATCTATATGGGGATCCGAATTCTGGGTACTGCTGAAATTTTATGCCATTAACCTCCGGGAAATATAGTTTTGTGTATTATTTTACAAGGCTGCCACGTATAAACTTCCTTTACCTACAGGACTACCAGCTTTTCTATACTGATACATCAGAGGTGAACTGTGCTGTAGTAGAAACTCTTTCTTCTGGTCACAGTGAACTAGTGGTGTAATCAATTATTATTAATTATATTTATTAAAAAAAAACAGTAAGCGTGCATCGAGCGTGGAGGGGTGGAGGGGGGGTGAGCGGTAACACTCTGGATTCTCATTCGAAAGCATGGAGAGGCAGAAGGAAGAAAAGAACAGTAATTAAACCTAAGCGGCACAGTTCACATTCGCCGTACACACTGAAAAACAGTAGGATTAATTTTGTTTTTGATGGAAAATAGTTTTGATAGTATTTAGTGTACTGCAAACAATTGAATTCTTTTATGATCGATTTATGCTAGAGAGAGGGAGAAGTAGTCTTTATACTAATACGTTTTGCGATGTTGTTATATGGGACATGGATTTCTGAGAAGTCAATTGAGAATCATCGCAGCAATCGCGTTTTTATTTACGGGAAATCACTGTAACATTCGAAAATACCTCCTTAGTGAGCTGTGTGTATACGAAAGGTAACGAATGCTTTATAAACGCGCGCATATGCATGTTTTTTTTGTTTTGGCTATATTTTTCGCGGCTAAGACATTTCACTGTG
This sequence comes from Vandiemenella viatica, assembly GCA_031002005.1. NCBI lineage: Eukaryota > Metazoa > Arthropoda > Insecta > Orthoptera > Morabidae > Vandiemenella > Vandiemenella viatica. The sequence goes on from JARYHS010012519.1 coordinate 160,783,902, forward strand.
TATATTCACTGTAGTTATTACAATCAATTAATGTATCAATCTGTCTAATGACGAGGTACTGAACCAGTTATACTTTTCGTGGAAGGTAAGCCGTTAGCTTTACTCTCATTTTTAACATCTAATTTTTATCTTTAGTGGCAGTGCCTTAACCATTATTTACTATTAATTAGTCTTTAACTCGTGTTGCTTTTCGTACCCAAGTAGGCTGAGAACATCTTAAATCCTCCTTTACCTCAGACAACCTATGATAATCGCTCTCCCGTCACATTTTCAAAACATGTCTTCCCTTCTTCTTGTACGATACCTTCAAATAATTTCACAAATTGAACTTAACCGACTCTTATTGTTCAACTTTTCTTAATGCTTCACAACTTTTTTTTACAATCTCCACTTATATGGAATCTTTCGTCCGTCACTTTAAAATACTTTAATCAATTCTCCACGCCTGGCTTACATCTCAGCATCGCCTTTTTTCTGTCTTGAGGTATAAATTTATTCCATGTCTCCGGCCCATAACTGTCGATTATTCTTTGCCCTTCAGAAATACTCGTAAATTCGCATTAATATTATATATTTATAATTATTAATACAATAAATTAATTACATAATCTTAGCATCAAGACGCAATATTTTACTTTCGTATTAAAATATTTAAGCGTGAGGTTTGGTTCATACGCCGTCTAAACTACATATTTCGTACTTTTACCTTTATTTCGGACGCAGCCACCTATATTCCTCTGAGGTAGACCTGCCCTTTGTGGTGTCTATCCTTTGTGGTGAGTGTGCGGCTTGGCGGATCGATGGTTGGGCTTTTCTGCCACTTCCGCCTCTTGGCCTATGCTAATGGGCAGGCATTAGCATAGCTCTACCGGGTCGGCGCACCGCACCCACAAGTAACTCACTGGCTAGCACAGTGGTATCCCTCCTTCACTTCTCAGGGTCAGGAAATTAGATTGCAGTTGCTCAAAGGGCGCATAGCGCGGTTTTCGAAAAGCGAAACCTCCCTGAGATTAACCACAGGATTAACAATAAGAAAGAAGTTAATTTCGACTGTGTTTATAGAGAACATAACTTAGTACAAGTAAACCTTGGAGAACTGTGTTGCTATAGAAGAATGCTGAAAATTATGTGGAGACATAATGTACGGAATGGGGTGTTTTGGAAACAATAGTTGAGGAAAGAAGTTTGTGGAAATTTTACAGGAGGAAGAGACCGGTTGGTGGCCCACATTTTAAGAAATTGAAAATTGATTAACTTGTTAACTGAAAGAACAGTCGAATAATGGAATCGTAGAGGAAGACAATGATTAGAATATACGAAGCAGATAACTTACAACGTAGGTTGTACTGGGTATTTTGAGATGAACGGGTTAGCTGAAGATAGGAAAAGATGGAGGAGTGTATGAAACATGTTGAGAGGCTGATGATCCAAAGAAAGGAAGGTATAACATAGTGTGTGACGCTTCCTGGTAACGGTGTTTTGGTTGACACTTGATTTATCGTTGTCTTAATGGTAGCTGTACTTTGTAAGCTTAAATAGCGGAAGTGGAGCGGAGATCTATTCCAGTATCCACACCACTACCAGGACGGCGCTTTACTCCAGTGCAGCCATTTAAACCACTACGCCAGATCTGATGATTTCGAGAATTTCGCATTTACTAGGCGTTGTTGACTGTGGAGATGGCCAGATTTCAATGCTTCTTATTCACTTTTTTTCTCATATCATTTGTGGTTCGTGGGTGAGGCGACAGCTGGTAGTCTATACGGCAGTGTAAACATTGCAGCAGTCACAACACGACCATTGCATAACGGCACCAGTCACTGACTGACTCATAATGCTGTGCTCGTGCCTTGGCAGTCAATTCGCTTTATGGTCACGTAGTACATATCCTTCATAACGGTACAGACAGCCCGGTTGTCCGATTTAAAGTTACTGCACTTAATACTCATTGGATGCAACCTATGCTCACGTTCTCAAACATGTGTTCAAGAGATTTCTTTTTCGATCATCTACAGGAAATAAAAGAAAAATACTGAGAAAAATATTCGGTCCCAAGACCCAAGACGTCATCTGTATGCACAAAAGCTCAGAAGAACTGCATTCGCCGATCGAACGATTCACCTCACTTGCACGAAAAAAAACGCGTGAAATTTTATGGACATATAGTACAAATAGATGACTCGCGGCTGACCAAGAAAATCTTCCATATCCTCAACGGACCCCGACAGACCAAAGAACTCTGGCTTGTAGAAACCAAGAAGGATCTTGTAGAAAGTAGGACGTATAGACAATTAATCACTTCACATAAAGCTGAATCTAAGATCCCAACAGCAAAAAATCTGAAACTCAGAAATGCATGGACACAAGAGAGACGTCGAGTCGACAGCGAAAGGATATTTTGGAAATATAAGAACAACCACAATAGAAATTAATGATTCCACGCGCTCCTTAGTGGACTAAACGATAGAACAAATAAATAAAATACAGGTCCATTTAGGCTCTGTGTAAATGTTTTGTGACTTCATGCTTTGCGCCCAGCATCTGAATATTCTTTTTTGTGGCCTTACACTTCGTCGACGCAGAGACCATTAGAGGCGTGAAAAGACTGGGAACAATAAACGTGAAGGAAGGAATTCGATCATGGCGTCTTGAAGGAACCATCCCGGCATTCGCCTAGAGTTATTTGGTGGAAACATGGAAAACCAAAATCTGGATGACCGAGCGGGGATTTGAGGCCGCGTTCTCCCGAATGATAGGTCAGAGCTTTATTCACCAGGCTTTGTAACTATCCTGTTGTAACGTGTACTTAATACGTATACACGTGTATCCTTTTATATCCTCGACCGTTTATTACAGCTGTTGTTTTGTCTAATAAGTCTGCAAAAATGAAATTTTCTAAAATGAAATTAGATCTACAGACTATTAATAGCTTTGGACAAATAAAACTTACGCTTTAATCTGATGGGTATAGATATAGCCGGCCTCGGTGCCGTAGGGGCTAGAGTACTGGCCCCGCGTGGCGAAGGTCGCCCGTTCGAGTCCGGACGAGGGCGTGGGTGTTTATGTTTTGTGTGTGTTGATGTCCTGTCGGTCCTGTAAGTCTGTACCTAGCAGTAACAATGTACTTGAGAAACCGATACACTGGAAGATTCATGATAACCACATTGAGCTGACTGTATGGCCTAAGCAGCCGAAAAAAAAAGTTAATAGGTATGTTTTCTGTGAAATTCCAGGCGCAATCCAACTGGCGTGATTTCCTAGTGGGGCTGGCATTCATCGCTGTCAGTCATCATGCAGTAGCCCCATCAATCAGGAGAGCTCTGTCGGGGGAAGGGGGTGGTAATGCAGAGCAACATATGGCCCTAGAGGGCAAGACTGCATTGTTCAACCACGACTTGTAAGCTCGCTCGTCACTCAGCAGAAAGGGTTTTAACCAGTCAGCTGTTTTATTACAACGCATCTGTTCATATCTCGGCTATATCGCACTCGCGTTATCGTGTGAATCATTTGTACATCATTGCGTACATATTGGAAATTAAACTTTGTAAAGATGGTATAGCAGGCTAAAGTTATTCCCCTGTAGTGAAAATTGCGCCCCGAATCCATGTCGGCAGCTACGCCCGACCCTTACCGCTCCTCTTGGTCGAATTGGTCAGTCCTATATGCAAAATCCCGACTGCTCCAGGTGGGGTTACTACAGCTCTACATCTCTAAGGGCCCTATTACACTAGGCGACTTGGCGGCGCAACCAGCCGCGGCAGTGGTGTCTCTGATGGCGACGCAACCAGGATTCTGGTGGCGCCGCCAGCCAGTCACTCGCACAACCGAGCAGTCACTTTGCTGTTATCCTCGCATTGTATGCGAATTGTGTGGTTGAATATGTCCAGTGAATTACAGAATGTCACTTTGGAAATGAGTGGAAGTGAAAGTGTAGAGAAGACAAAGGGGTAAAACAAGAAGAATTTCTCATTTTCGTATCTTTCCCCGTAATATCAACCTTTACTAAGTACAATGATTAAAAGAAAGACGATTTAGACATTCTTAAGTAATTAAAAAACTTGTTGTCGTCTAAATACAGTTTAATTGCGATGGAGCTAACACTCCGGTAGCAATTTGCACATTTACAGCACTCTCTTCACCCTCCTCCTTTCCTCCAATGAGTCCCAATCCAGCTCCTGTATCATATCAGTTACTGACTGGGTCCTGCGATAATTTCCACAAACAAATCTAGCTGCTCTTCTTTGCACACCTTCCAACTCCTGTATTTGATCTCCAAAATGTGGTCCCAAACTACACCACCATATTCAACAAATGATCTGACCAAAGTTTTGTAACCCAACTCCCTAACTTCTCTGTTACATCCTCTCATCACCCTCTTCAGCAAATGAAGGATTTTGTAACCTTTTTCTACCACCTGCCCAATTGAGTTTATCAAACGTTATGCAAAGAATTTACACTTCATCAAGCAAATCTGACCCCACTCTGTAATCATAATTAACCTTTAGATCTATTTATCTTTGTATCTTATAAGCCGACTCTTCTTGGCATTTATCTTCATTCCATGCTGACCTACCCATTTAGATATTCTATCCAGATCATCCTGCAACTGTTCAGTCTTCACCTGTTTTTATCCTATTGTATACCATTGTATCATTTGCAAAATACCTAGATTCTGACTGTAACACAGTCATTCATTAGAATAATGAACAGCAACTCCCATATTTACTTCCACTTCTCTTGATAATGTATTTCCTACTCTAACCCTTTGCTTTCTGAATTTTAAGAATTCCTGTGCCCAGAAAGTAACTTTTTCATCCAATTCAATACATTTCAGTTTATTTAAAACCATTTTATGGCTCACTCTGTAAAATGCCTTAGAAAGATCTAGTGCCACACTATCAACTTGGCCTCCCATTTCAAATTCATTTGAAATCTCTTGCATATAGCCCACTATCTGAGATTCAAATGAATATCCTTGCCTAAAGCTATGTTGTCGATCTGAAAACTAGTTTCGTTCTTCACAGAGATTTCTGATATAGTTGCATATCAATCTCTCAATCATTCTGCCCATCACTGATGACAAACTAATTGGCCAGGAATTTTCACCATATTTTTAACCCTTCCTTTATGAACTGGTACTACTATCGGTCTTTTCCAATCCTTTGGTAAGCAGCAAGTCTCCAAATTCATTTTAAACAAAATTTTAAGGTAAGGTACAATATCATATCCCACAATCTTTAATAAATCTGTAGTAATATTACCTACACCAGTTTTAGCTTTCTGAGTTACTTCGCAATTTCCTGAGAATTTATTTCAAATTTTGTAGGTTCGTCATTTATAATCTCCTCTGATTCATTCCCTCCCATCACAGGATGACTGTCCCTAGATGTCTCACCAAACCTGACACTCAGTATCTCTGCAATTTTAAAATTGTAAAGTAGGAAGGGGGCATATGAACAGTAGACTGAACGCGTGGTGGCGAGTCTGGCGGCTCCACCTGGTGGCCTAGTGTAATAAGCTACGTAAGATACAATGCCCCGCCACGACTCTCGGCCACCAGTGGTTGCCGGCCTGGTGGCCGGGCAGGGCAGCCAGCCGGCCTCCAATTTCTGGCGGCGCCACTGGCTGCCCTAGTGTAATAAGCTCCATAAGACTGTGCCCAGCGACGAGCAGAGCCACCAGTGGCCCGGCTGGTTGCGCCGCCAAGTCGCCTAGTGTAATAAGGCCCTAAGAATAACGACATTTTGGAGTCTAAACAGCTGAACATCGTAAATCGCTTTCGGAGAAGCAATGACAGGCGTCCTCATGAAGTACGAATGAACGTAGATCAGTTGTAGGCTTTACTACCATTAATGCCTTTGGAATATCCATTTCATTCGGCGTTGAGGGACAATGAGCCCGTCGGCTCATTGTTATCTGCAGGGTTAGCAGCCGAGCTGTCTAGATGCCGCGCGGGGCTTCACATCAAAGGACTCTGCGGACATCCGACCAGAGATAAGCTCCGGTACAGGCTGCATACTGCATCTTATCTCCAGGACTTCATTCGCTTTGTCTTCTACAGTCTCTTTTCTATAATGGTTTCAGGTTTTACGAGCTAGTTATAGAGGGGCTCTCGGATTTTCGAACAAACCGGTAGATTATTGCCAATGGTCTTCATCGGCGGTAATCTGGATATTGTTAGTTGAATACAGGCCAGGATAGCCTGATTGTTATGAAGGGGAAGAGATCGGATATGCTGGGATTCATTTGAAAATACTGACTCGAGTTTTTAGTTTCTTTCAAGTGGTGTATATCTGTCGTTTCTAACATGAAATTTGAAAACACTGGTTTCTATTGCAGACATGTTACTACAATAAATAATCTACATTAAGACATTTCACTTGCTGATACCTTACTGCTTCTGTTTTATGGTATCTGCTGCTTTGACGGCCCAACTCGTTCATACAAGATGTATTTCACTATAGTCGTAATTTGTTTCGTATAGCATAGTAGATTATCATCAGTAGTAACAAAGACGCCCGGAAATGATTACGCTCTCTGTCTAAAGTTTTTTACTATTATAGCAAGCTGAGAGTGAAGGTTCATGTAATTATTAACATGTGTTATCTATAAATGAAAATTCCGCTACACAGTTGTTTCATTTACGGCGACAATTAATGCAGAAATTCATGCAAGAAAAAGAGCACCAGATGTTTATGTTCTATTCTCTGTAGGAATTACAAGAACGAGATCACAAAATAATGTTTTTTCCCCCACAGAAGATGAGAAACATGGAAGTTTATTAAATCGTTATTCGTTTTTGAAATTATATTTTCGCTAGAAACTTATACAAAAATAGAAATTTCCGGCATTAATAACTCGTTTTAATAAATTGAAATAGAACATATACCCTGCCGGCAATATTGCTACATATAAACTTTTGCGTTAAACGAATTTTTCACTTCAAACTCCTGCTATGAGTGTGTTGACTTGTTCAGTATATTCTTCGGTAGTTTATTCTATTCACTGACTCGGATACTTAAATGAAGTGCTAGTGTAAGCCCGTGACTATCTCGCCACTGAGATCCCGGTGACCCATTGGTTAAGGCGTCTGACTGTACATCGAAAGGCCCGTAACCCGACCTTCACCTCTAGAATAGAATAGAGAAGTACCCCAGTACGGTTCCGTAATTCGGATTCTTCTTTGAACTGTAGGTCCCCTATACCTGGTACGATTACGGGGTTAGGTTAATGCCGCATCGGTAGGGACCAAATGCGCAGCCAATAGAAACCCTGTCTTCAGGTCATTACGACCACACAATCCTTTACCTTTACTGATATCCTCTTGATGCATTGCCGCCTTGTGGCGGACTTAGCCTTACAGCCAATTTTGTGGTCGTTAATTTGACACCATCTGTGTGTGGACCGTGTAAGAATTTTTTTTTATAATAAGCATCAATTTTTTCGAGTATTGTTTAATTTTTTAGATGAAAATCTCCTGAATAATTACTGGAAATATATTCGAAAATAAAAATTAATCTCTCCTATTATACTGTCCTATATAGTACTCGATGTTTAGAAAAGTTTTATAACGATTAATGGCCTATGATCGTTATAAGGGTTTCACTTGTTGTGGGTGTTCAATGGGACTCACCCCTGCAGGTAGGCAGCCGTGTTGCGGCCCACTGCGGTATTTGCCGACAGCACATTCGCTGCAAACACGCAAATGTCGGCGGCCGACCCAGTTCTCGTCGACATTTCCAAATATCACTGACCCTTCGGTACTCCCTCTGCACACCATGATAGCGAGCTCGCTTCGCCACTAAACAAAGACAAATCCAAGTGCGGTTTGTGGACATGTTGAGTTTCATAGCCGGCGAACTTTGTTTCAAGCCAGCCATAAAGGTATCGTTATCCCACAGTTGCGTGTAACATGTTGGCTCCCTTGATGCAAGCATAAATCTCACTTGCTGCTAAGCATGTATGACACTAGTCTAACGATAGTACCAGTGAAGAGAGGTGTAACCCCAGTAGAAAATCTGACAACATTATGTGTAAGACTTAAGCGGATTTTAATGTAGAAGAGAAAGAAATATGATGAAATCGAGACTTTGACGTCCGTCAATTTTTGAAAACCATGGAAAACCGAAATCTGCTTCTCGCACTGTGGTTTGAAGCAGTATCCAACTGAATCGCAATGCAATGATTATGGTATGGACGATTGTCTCTGGTGTTTGCTTTAAAAGTTTAATTGGTTAGTATAAACGACATATAGCTTATATCAAACAAGATACTGAAAAGAAGTCGTTTCCATAAGTACATATTTCAACAGATTGCTCATACAGTATAACATGCACGTAAAGAAGGAATCCAGAAGTATAAATCTACTATGTTTATATACAAGGTTTTGTATGTTGGAAGGAGAGTTACTTCGTCAATGGAGTTATTATACGAATATCGGCCCAGCTTTAATTCACTTCAGTTTATGTTAAGCCATTTTGCTGTAATGGTTTTGATCTCTTAGCACTGTCCGAATTCAAGTCATCACCACTTGAACGTTTGATTGTAAGTCAAGTATTTGTTCTGTGAATTTGATAAGTCAGTGACCATTCTTACAGAACAAAAAAAAAAAAATAATAATTATGGGATGTCAATTAATCTTAGTCTGTATTACTCGCTTCACAGTGACGTGACCGTATTTCAAATAGTAAAGAATCAACTACACGGACAAGTTAAAGTCACTTGACATGTGACATTATAAAGCGGCTGAAATGTTCTTTCACAAGCTAGTAAGCCATATTTTTTTTCTCCTTCTTATGTTAGCTATATCATTGTTTTCAGTATCACTTCTACCTGAAAGTAAAATTTTACCTGTCCAACAAGTGATAAAAATATGTATGGTCACTTTGGTCACAATAAATTTAAAAAATGCCTTAGCTACAAATCGTTCCAGATTACTTTGGTTTTAAGGTTTTGTGTAATTATTTCCTGGATTTGGAAACATGCTGAATTCATTCGCTCTTCGTAGGTAATGTTATATCACGGAGCGTGCTGAGTGAGCGGTAACGCTCTGGCATCGCATTCGGGAGGACGTGGATTCAAATTCTCATCCGGGCATCCAGATATGGGTTTTCAATGGTTTCCCCAAATCACTCCAGATGAATGCCGGCATACTGACTTCCAAACGCCATGGCGGAATTCCTTCCCGTTCCTTGCCATGAGTCCTTTCCCCGCCTCTAATGACTTCGACGTCGACGAGGCGTTAAGCCATAAAGGTAATGTTGTCTCGTTAATCATGTGTACAAGGATTGTAATCAGTTGCAGGGTGATCTGGACAGGATATCTAATTGGGTTGGTAAACATGGAATGAAGATAAATGCAAAGAAGAGTCAGCTTATTAGATACACAAATAAAAAACAAAAGGTTAATTATAAATATAAGGTGGGGAAAGAATTGCTTGCTGAAGACTTGAAATGCAAATATCTTGGAATTACTTTTGATAACAAACTTAACTGGGCAGGACACATAGGACAGGTGGTAGGAAAAGGTTTCAAAGCTCTGCACTTGTTGGAGAGAGTTATGAGGGGATGTACGAGAGAAGTCAAGGAATTGGGTTACAAAACTTTGGTCAGACCATTGCTCGAATATGGTAGTGTAGTATGGGACCCTCATTTTACGTATCAAATACAGGAGTTGGAGAGGGTGCAAAGAAGGGCTGCTAGATTTGTTTCTGGAAATTATCGCAGAATGCAATCAGTGACAGATATGATAAAGGAGCTGGAATGGGATTCATTGCAAGACAGGAGGAGGATGAGGAGGGTCATGGGAGTGTACAGGGCATAAACTGGTGATGAGGCATGGAAAGATATTGCAATAGGTATGAAAAGTAGTGCATGGAAGGGAAAAGATGACCATGACCACAAGCTGGCACTCGATTTCAGGCACAAGGGTGTGGGAAGATTCTCTTTTTTAGGTAAGGGTGTCAGGGATTGGAATGAGTTACCAAGAGAAATGATGAATGATTTACCGAAAACTTTGAAGGAATTTAAAGATAAAATTTGTAGAGGGCAAATGTAGGTGGGTGCAGGATAGGGGGAAGATGGGTGTGTAGGGAAATTGCCACCGGAGCCTGTGCTCCATTGTAATTAAATAAAATAAATTAAATTAAATTAAATTAAAAGCGTTAAACTGGACAACTGGCACATGAGAACAACCGAAGATATCACAGCTCATTCGATTTTGATTCACGTAAATTTGGCGCCATATTTGTTGCGAGGGACAATCCCGGACTTATCTTATCTGGTGTTCTTCTAACCGTTTAGTGATAGCGATGATGACATGCTGTAGTTGCCAACAGTGAAGTAATTGCAGTCTTCCGGATTGTACCAGATCGTAAGCGATGTTTTGTGTTTACATCTAAACGCGTAGCGTATCTCTGGAATTCAAGGTAAGGTGAGTGTTTCCAGTTTATTGAATCGGAATTGGAAGGAAAGACAGCTATATTACTTCTTAGTATATGTTTCGTGTATCGAATTAAGGTTTGAGTACCTATATAGAACTATGTAGTATTCGCATTGATCTTGGAGTAGAAATGAAGAGTTCAAACTGTCGATTCGATTCAATATCTCGATACAATTTACGTATTCTTGCACGAATATAAAATGTTTTGATTTCCACATAGCAATACTATAGGATGTTTGGTTACATACTGGTCCAGAAGGACCGCTGACTTTCCGTGAAGTAATATAATCAGGGCTGCCATTCCGGAGAACGCGGGTTAGAATCCTCGTCCGGTCATCCAGATTTTGATTTTCACAATTTCGTTCTAGGTGTAGGCTGGGATGTATCTACGAAAGGTCATGGCTGAATTCCTATCCCGCTTGACTCCCATCCTCTCCCGCCTCTAATGACCTTGACGTCGACGAGGCACAAGGACTTAAGAAATAAAAAAAACGCAGATAAGATACCTCGATTTTAATAAATTTAATTTTACGTTGCGTCAGTTAGCCCCATGACCCTAGTAAACTTAATGTTATCGCTTCAAACGTATGAAACTTATTCCACATGTATCATAATCTATGCAAGCTGAATCATAATTATAACTGACATTTCGCGGTACAGTGTAACGTGCGAGATATTTTTCAGTATTTATTTTTCGTACCTGTTCCCATTATGAGCGCCGTATTATCCGAGTCAACATTTTACCTCAATCATTATCTGTAACTTTACCGAGAATATCAAGGTTTCAAACCTCGTGTGCTCCGAATCAGTTAAACCGAAACTTTGTACCAACACGATGGCGTAAGAACAAGTAGTGCACCGAAGTTACAGATTGAATTCGCTTCTGCAGTGAGGGTAATTCGTCCATCTGACGGGACTGCTAAACTTGGTGACCCTCTGGTGCGTTTCGAAAGACTAGGCCTGAATCGGCCGGCTCCATGTTTCACCCCTCTTTCTTCCTTCCTTCATATTTCACTCATTCGCAACACACACAAAAACACTGCACAACAGTCTTCAAACCAAGAGCAGCGCGTATATACACCCTCACAAAGGGAAACCACCATAGTAAAATTTCCAAAAAATCTGCCTCGGAGGAGTAACTTCATCTATGACTGTGTTGACTCATGGGCTACAGCGTGTGACGAGTATCATACAATACGCATCTAGGCTCCAAGATTTTCACTAGCTGCACTGTGTTAATTAAACTTGCAGGGTTTCTCTCCATTAAGAAAAAGATTGGGCTATTATTTAAATGAGATAAATCTCAGGACAAATTAGTTGATATGGAACGTAGTCTGCAAATAAATTGCCTCGCAGCATCGTATATAATATTTCCTAAAGTTTTTTTGCAATGAGCTATTTATCTTCCTTCATACCTAAGGGGGCGTCCATAAATTACGTGAGGTGAAATAGGGGGGGGGGGGGGCGGCGAAATCTCACCAAGGGGGGGGGGGTATATGGAAATCTAACGTGACATTTTTCAGATATTGTTGGACTGTAGAGCTATAAAAAAAAGGGGTATACAAATGACGCGAAAGTCGATTTTAGGGGGAGGGGTATTTTGTCGAAAAGTGGGGGGGTGTAACCCGCTTTTTGAAGGGTGAGACATTAAACAAAAAGGTCTCAAAAAGTTGCGAGGGCGATTTCTACCTGAGGGGCGTCTCACGGACCAGATCTCATCACAGAGTGGGGGCGGGGGGGAGGGGGGTCCAGATCTCACGAATTCTCACCAAAAAGAGGGGGGGTCCGGAAATCCGGAAAAACGCCTCATGTAATTTGTGGATGCGCCCTAACTGAAATCGATAAATAAGATATCATTTTAAAGATTAAGGTAATAATATATTTTAAGGATAGAATTTTTCGTATTTCGTTTCTTAAAGGGCAACAGTATTAATTATCATTGTCACGGTAACGAGCCAGGTCTAGATAGTATCATAACATATCACAGAGCTGTGGATATACTGTGAGCGTTTTGTTGTGTTTAGTTATATTCCGGTGAGGTCTTCGACTTCCGGGAGAGGATAACCTCAGGTGTATACGTCAAAGTTGTTTTTGTTTTTTTTTAACTGCTTAACGTCTCTCTAGCAGCGAGGTCTTTAGAGACGGGAAAGCATGGGGGGCAAGGAATGGGAAGGAATTCTGCCATGGCCTTTTGAAGGAAACATCCCGGCATTTCCCTGGAGTGATTTGGGAAACCATGGAAAACCCAAATCTGGATGCTCGGACGGAGTTGGGGGCTGCAGGATAGCATACATCACGTGAAACCACAGAGATATTACTGCGAATGAGTCGGTTATTCTTTAAACCACCAGCCTCGTTATTCATCGAACTTTATTTGCGAAATTTTCGCGCGGGTCATCTAGTCATATTTAGATGAGGTTGGCAGAAACTCGAAAAAAAAGAGCGTCGCCTTGGGCAGTGAAAAGCCCTTTGTGCGGACGGCGGGTGAAGGAGGTAGGGCTTTACGCGGATTACGGACCGTGCCGCTGAATGGGGCGTTGGTTGCCGTGGAGACGCAGCTGCCATCGATCTCGCGAGACCCTGACCTTGGCGAGGCCCACCCACGGCGGCCTTGACCCCGTGGCCCGCTGCGCCACGTGCTGCCCGCCCAGACGACAAGATTAAACATCTCTGACGGAATGTATAAGAAATCCACTCGCTAAATCTAGCTACTACATACACTCACTCACTCGATAGCTATATATATCAACCAACATTTCCACCCCTCCAAGCACGATTCGGGAAAAGGGCACGATTTGTAGGATACAAAACGGCTTATAAATGGATGTGGAGAGACCTTAAAGAGCACACTCCTCACGTTTTTCGAACCAAAACAGTATTATTTCGTATATGAAATACAACACGCCGGACAACTTAAAGACCATTTAAATATCGATAAAAATTAATTTCCAAAAATTATGATACTTTTGAAATTAAAATGTGAAAGAACATGAAGTTGGAGCAGATAGAATTGAAGCAAACCGCCCTGAAAAACTGTGGAGGTGTCGATTTGACCGACTGAGCAAGTAAGGGAGCGTCCATAAACCACGTAGCTCCATTTTGGCCTCCTGTGAAACACCCCCCCCCCCCCAAGTAGTCTGTCGTGGCTTTTGTCACCCCCCCCCCACGTAGTTTTTTTGCTTCCAGAAGACATCTTGTACTGTTTTTCTACTTTCAGACTATCGTAAATTACATTCGGGGATAATTAAATTGACGGAAATAAATGTTTAAATGCTTCTGTGTGTTCTGTATCTCGTTTTAATTGTAACAAATAATATGAATAAAAAGCTACGTGGCCTGGCTTGGAACCCCCCCCCCCACCTCCCACGTAGCCCAGCGAAGCTTTCGAGTCAACCCCTCCCCCCCCCCTTGACCGAGCCACGTAGGTTATGCACAATCTCTAGTCATGCGACGCGACGGTATCGGCGAGACCACCAGTGCAGGGAAGAGAGTTACGGCAACAGAACTGCCCCAGAGGATCACAGTGGTATCATGTTCGATAAGTCCGGGTTTTTGTGCTCATGTAAAACTTCCTGAAACACGCGTTGTAGCAGCTGGGTATTGATTAATAGTTTCTCTTTTAAATCTAAATTATAGCTGTGGCCAGGGAAATTGGCGGGTAAGTGCGAGCGCGCTGTTGCCGCACTTCGGAACATTGTAGCGTAGCGCTCTCTCTAACACTGGAAGTGTCCTGTCATGCCCAGTGCGAGCGTCAATGCAGAAACCACTACTGCAAGGTAACAGGTGAATTTAACTGTTACCTACATGATTTGTTAACGGCGCATTCGAAGCCACCCGCCAATACGTCTGGCCACAGCTATAGCTTTGCTCGGCATGCGTTGCAATGCCTCTTTATCTTTCTAAGTAGACCCTAAGTACACATCAAAGAAGTTGGAATGTACACATACACAAAGCTGACAGATATACATGTACCAAATAAATTTTGAGTATTTTTTGTACATTAATTTAAATTATATTGCTTTGAAGTATTCAATATGTTTTAATGTTTGTACTTTCTGTCTTCTGCAAAAGCAGAGAACGCAGCGTTGATCGGGAGCTGCAAATGAAATTTCTGATGTTTCATCCGTTTTCATCAGGTTGTAGTGAACTTTCTCCAACACTATCCACTTTTGGAGATTTCCTTACTGTTTTGGAGACACTTTGAAAAAACTGGAATGGTTTCAAGTTCTAATTTCACTTAAGGAGGGTGATGGGAGAGAGTGGGTAAACCAAAGGTAGACAGTATTTCCCTTTTTTATATAAAAAATGTATACATATGCAAAGTTGAATCGAAATTGGATAGAAACTGTAGGTTTGTATAAAAATTAAGGGATATAAAGAAAGGAGAGGTGGTGGACCTTCCTTCATATCTTCGCTCCTGACAGTTTTAGCGCCATATGCCGGGTATGAGGGTCAACAGAGCTTCGCGAACTCCCTACATGCAGCCGGGATGCCTTAGTTCACGTGCAGCGAGCGTTTGTTTACAAAGTACTTTGTACCTTCGTCGCATTTCGCTATCATAAAAATGACGGAAAGATCGGAGCAACGTATTTGCATTAAATTTTGCTTTAAACTCTAAAATAGTTTTGAGAAGACTGTCGATGAGATGAAGACGGCATTTTGGGACGAGTGTAAGAGCAAAACATAAATAAATAAGCGGTTCAAAGATGGCCGCACATCTACGCTCTTGGCGGCCTTCGACAACAAAAATGCCGGTATTATAAAACGTGTGTGACTTGCGATCATTGAGGATTGTCGATTGACTGTGTGAAAACTAGAATGTGTACTTTGAATACCGAAAACTACTATTAGGAATATTTTAAATCAAAATTTGCAAATGGTTTAGGTGTATTTATTCCGAAATTGTTAATGGTGGAACAGAAAAATCTTCGCCTTGAAATCACTCAGGACAAGTTGGAAACCGTCAATAATGATGAAAATCTGCTTAAAAATATTATAACGGGTGATCAATCGTGGGTTTATGTTCATGCTCCCGAAACAAAACGACAGTCTTCGCTGTGGTAGCTGTTTTCGGAGCCACGACCGTAAAAAGCCCCAATTTGGATCAATGGCAAATCGTTGCTGATTTTTTTATTATTATTGTTGTTATTATTATTATGAGGGTGCTATCACCACGAAAATGCTCATAAAGATCAGGCGATCAACAAAGAATATTATCTTGAAGTTATGAAAAGATTTCGTGACGCAATTAGAAGAAAACGAAATTAGCTTTGGTCAAGCGGTGACTGGCTTCTTCATCACAATAACGCGCCAACGCATGCATTGAACCTCGTGCAGTAATATTTGACAAAGCACAAAGTCGTACAGCTCCGTCAGACTCCGTGTAGTCCTGACGTAGCTCCCTGAGACTTTCGGTTGTTCCCAAGATTAAAAATGCCGCTCTTAGGTCACCGATTCAACGACAAAGAAACACTCGAACTAATACGGCGAACGCTCTAAAGGCGATATCAAAGAAATGAGTTCCAGGACTGCTTCCAAAAGGCCGTTGGGAGCGTATTCTTCAACCAGATGGAGACTACTTGGAAGGATGCCACAAGCCTGATGACGCAAAATAACACCAGCGGGGAAACATGAAGGAAGGTCGGATACATTCGGGACAGACCTCGTTGTGCCAACGTTCATTATGATAGACGGTATCGAAGTCTTTTAATCTCAGGTACACCAACATCCATTTATATATATATACTAGCATTTGCCCGCTGCTTCACGCGCGCGTGCCTTGGCAGGTGTAGAAATTATTTACCGATTTTATTCTCTTATCAGACATTAACGTGGAAAGGCATGAACTGTTAATGTATTCTGAAATAGTTTCGTTTGTTTCGGTTAATACGTTAGGTTCGGTTTTCATATTGATGTCATAGAGTTGTTTTATTCATATTTTAACGTGATGCAATTGATTCAATATTAGAAAAGGTTCCTGAAAAATTAACAGTAGTAATTCGTGGTTGTAATTATTGTGCGAAGTATAAACATTTATTGTTTAGAAAGGCCTTTATTTTTGCGTTATAAGTAAATAAAGCAATGCTTAAGAGAAATAATATACTATCTTCAGCATACTTCGTAGGTCACTCATTGTAATGCCTCTGTGTAGACCACGTTTCTGGTCTGATTGTTCATTGTACATATGTTCAGGCGTGATCTGCCACTCACCCTGGAGCAAGCAACGTATAGCTGGCCGTGCGAGAAACATGGTGTCCGAAGATCAATGCCTACGGTTCCTAGTGTCTGTTCCTGAGACTTGTTAATTGTCATGGCAAAACATAACGTTACGGGAAATTGTAGGCGCTTAAATTTGAACGGGAAGTTTGAAGGAACCAATGGTATTCGTGGAAGGAATACTTCTTCTCCTCGTCCACATCCTGTTAAAATAACGGCCTCAATGATGTTTTTGTGCAATGATTTCACCAGAAGTGGATATAATGAAAAATATTGTTTCCATGATACTTAACTAAAAAAAGTTTATTTTTAAATGTGGATACCGAGGATTGCAACATAACCGCGGTGCCATAAATTTATGTAAATATAGCAGTAATCTACGACTTAGTCCTCTTGGAAGTGTGCTGAAATATAAAAATTCGTTACCAATAATCACAGCATCTCAATTTTTCTGATTTATTTATTTTTTGTTGTTTTTTATTTTTTATTGTTTGGATATTTGTTTTATTTTATGTTGATACACCATCAATTATTCCTGCTTTAAAATAGAAATTTACGTGAATTGGAGCTACTTTTGATTTCAAATCGTCGTATCATTACTGTCATTATTTCAGTCAGATATAATTAATCCAAAAATGTCGAGATGTGATCATGGTACAGTTTATGTAGTAACGTGCATGTAACTGAAACAATTATTTCTGAGTGGCAACATTATGGCAAGTTGTGAATCGCTTGGAATGCAACCTGACAGCTGATATGATGCTTTGTGATAGGCCTAAGAGACGATGCCTGCAGCTTTATAATCTACGCGGTGTAGCATTAGGATATGAAACATTTTAAATTTAAGTTTCTTTCAATATAGCCGTATTTTCTATGTAATTATTTCAGTCGCTTGTAAGTACCTGGCGAAACAACAGCCTGGACCAGATGACAATTGACTCGTTTTGTTTAGCATCAGGCATAACGGGTTTAGTTTTAAAATTTACGCGGTGTAGAATTTTAGGATGCCTAGTTATATTTGAAATAAATATTCGTTACCAATAATCACAGCTTCTCAATTTTTTCTGATTTATTTATTTTTTGCTGTTTGGATATTGGTTTTTATTTTATGATGATACACCATCAATTATTCCTGCTTTAAAATAGAAATTTACGTGAATTGGAGTTAATCTTGGTTTCAAAGCGTCGTATCATTATTGTCATTATTTCAGTCAGATATAATTAATTCAAAAATGTCCAAATGGATCACGGTACAGTATATGTACTAATGTGCATGTAACTCAAGCAATTATTTCTGAGTGGCAAAATTATCGCAAGTTGTAAATCGATTGAAATGCAACCTGGACAGTGATGACAGCTGATATGCTTTGTTATAGGCCAAAGGGATGATGCTTTTAGCTTTATAATTTACGCGGTGTAGCATTAGGATAAAAATTATCGCAAGTTGTAAATCGATTGAAATGCAACCTGGACAGTGATGACAGCTGATATGCTTTGTTATAGGCCAAAGGGACGATGCTTTTAGCTTTATAATTTACGCGGTGTAGCATTAGGATATGAAATTTTTTTTTTATTTGAGTTTCTTTCAATATATCCTTATTTTCTATGTAATTATTTGAGTCGCATGTACCTGAATTTTCGGATGCCTAGTTATATTTGCACGTTATAGCCACGAGACATATTAATCGAATAAAGTACTTCCAAATATGTGCAATTCCGCACAAGTCATTATGAAAGAAGTATGTTTTATTACTTGCTGATATTTATAATAGCTGTTTTTCAGACATCGCTCTTCGAGAAAAAACTGAATTTCGTATTAAGTATTGGCTTATTGTGGCTGTATTGTACAGCGTTCACTTAGCAATTTTGTTCCAGAGACAAACTGTATAACAGTCTACCAAAGACAATACATGTCTTCAATATTAGTAATTCAACAGACCTGTTACGATTCAAGTAAATGCTGATTATACTTGATTCACGTATTCTTTTTATTTTGAAGTACTGCGGTCCAGAAAAATGAATCGCAGAAGTAAAAAAAAAAAAAAGGAAATCCTAAATTTTGTCAGGTCTCTTTATGAAAGGAGTGACCGTCTGAATGTGTATAATTATCTGTGGTCTACAGTTTCACATTTCTGAAGTTTTTTTACTGACTTGCTTCTTCCCATGGTACATATTAGTCGTTAGCTACTTCTGCAGATGTTGATCAGCAACATTAGCTTTAAAAATTTGGAAACACCATGCAAATTGATGCGGTAGTTTTTGCGTTATTAGAGATCAAGCCTCACTACAAACGCAGCTTGCTTACAGATTTATAATAGTATAGATAATCTATCTGCCTAAAGAAAATCGTATTCATGATAGAAATTGCGCTAGTAGCTACGACTGAGAATATACGAAGGCAGATCGGAAAGTAACGAACAATAATTTTTTCCCCAAATACTTTAATATGTACCTCAACCAAACAAATCACAAATTAACTTACATCTTTGACCTACTTTTCTACATAGTCACCAATTTTCTCAACACATTTACTTCATCGTGGTACCAGTTTCAATATGCCCTGATCGTAGAAGTCCGTTTGTTGCGAGTATAGCCATCTGCGGACTGCTGATTCCACTTCCGCATCTGTTGAAAAATGTTGGCCGGCCACGAATTTCTTCATGGGACCAAACAGATGAAAGTCAGACGGTGCAGGGTCCGGACTGTATGGTGCGTGCTGGAGCACCTCCCACCCAAAAGTGGCGAGTTTCTCACGTTCAGGAGCAGCAACATGGGGACGTGCATTGTCACTAAGAAGTTTAACGCTATTAGCATTAATGTTGCGGTGTTTGTCACTAAGGGCACGACGCAACTTAACCAATGTTTTCATGTAGGCTGCAGCATTCACAGTGGTTCCGTGTTCAGCAAAGTCCGCCAAGAACAAGCCAAACATGTCCCAGAACACTGTCACATGCACTTTATAAGCCGACTGAGTCAATTTAATTTTTTTTCGTACTGGGGAACCAGCATGTTTCCACTTCATAGAGGCCTGCTTGGTTTCGGGCATGTAGTGGTACGCCCACGACTCATCACCAGTGACGATTCCTTTCAGAAAGTCGTGCCCTCCTGCAGCATAACGCGTTAGGTGATCCAGGCTTATCATCATTCGCTGGCCCTTATGGTTGTCTGTCAGGTTCTTAGGAGCCCAGCGAGCACTAACTTTACATGGAATTTCAACGAGTCATGAACAATGTCGTACACTGCACCATAGGAAATGTTGAATGTCTGCGATAAGGTTCACAGCTGCACACGCCGGTCCTTCAAGTTTGCTGCCTCAATGGCGCGGATATTCTGCGGAGCTGAAACTGTTACCGGCCGCCCGGAGCGTGGCGAATCACTAAGGTTCACGCGGCCCTCTTGGAACAAAGCACACCACCTGGAGACATTGCTACGGTCAAGACAGTCGTCCCCATGCACGCCACGCATGTCCCTGTGAATTTGACTCAATGAATGCCCTTTGGCCCACAAATATCGAACTACACTTCGCTGCTCTGCTGGACGACAGTAACATGCGCGCCATGTTTGTTTCATAGTTCACGCTTCTCTCGCTAGAGCTGCACATGAACACAAAATACCCTTTACAGCGCAAACTTCAAACTATATCGTCATGAAATTTCAACATTCCAGCTGCAATACAAGGGAGAAAAACATTATTATTCGTTACTTTCCAATCTGCCATCGTATGTGTGTATATGTGTGTGTTAGCTCCAAAACTCATTCAAATCGTGAATAAAGAAACGGGTGATTGCCAAATTTCATTGCTCTTTTAATTTCTGTCAGCTTATGTCCACCTATTTGACAGCCGAAACCACCGTACTGTAATATCTGAATACATGACGGCACAGTAGCTACGTGTAGTGTGAATTAAACGGACTTGCTGTAAAGTCAACAGGTGGGAATAGAGAAGTGACTCACGACGATAAGGACAGTAGACAACTTTTTTTGTTTGGCAGCGAGCCACCACTCTCTGTTGCTGCTGACGCCTGTTGTTTCTTCTGAAGACTAGCACCCTCTTTCCTGGTGGCCGCTGGGTGAACGTCGCTCCAGGTTTTTCCGAGTCTCCGTGAAAGCGAGTTCTGTCAGGTCAGCGCTTTTTGTACGACGCTCGATGAAAGCTGGGAGACGTTCTTTCGGTTCCGTTCCTCCGTGCAGCCTGACCCACCGATAGGTTGGGTTATCACACCACGAGACCAGAAATCCAAGCATGTATTAATCAAATTGTCATGACGGACAAACGCTCCAGAGTTATATTGTAAAATAAAGTCAGTATTTCTGTATTGGTACTGAATAAGAAAAAGGAGATTGAGGATGTAAGGGTATCGTACTCAGTAAAACACAGTTTAGTTTTAGGCAAGGTGTTTCGAGAGATTCAGCAATTTTTGCTTTCACCGACAACATATTGGAAGCAATGCATAAAAAATTAATTTCCCTATGTATATTCTGTGATCTTGCTAAGGCTTTTGACTGTGTTCTGCCTGAAATTCTCATAGGTAAATTGAAACATTATGTGATCAGTGTTAAGGTGCTCTTTGGTTTAAAGCGTACCTGGTAAATAGAAAACAATGTGTTTCATTGAAAGATGTTGAACAGGAGAGGTGGTAGGGAATAGTTGAATGTGGAGTACATCAGGGTTCAATTCTTGGCCCTCTGCTCTTCTTTATTTATATAAATGATGGTGAACATATGGCGCTCTTTGTAGAGGATACTAGCATATCATTGAGACACCCACCAGTACAAAACCTTGAAAACACCGCAAATGATGCTCTAAAGAAAATTAACAGGGGGTTTAGTGCTAACAAATTAATACTTAATATAGAAAAGGCACAGTTACTTCAATTTGTTACAAACAATAAAACAAAGAACAGCTACAATGTGATATCGGAAGGAAAAGCAATCAATGAAAGCAGTTTAACAAAATTCCTGGATGTATATGTAGATAGCAAATTGAACTGGAAGCAACATATTTAACGCCTCAAAAAAAAAAAAAAAAAAAAAAAAAAAAAAAAAAACTGAATTATGCAACATTTTCATTGAGGGTAATATTTAGAATAGCTAATTTAGAAACAAAAAAGTTGGTATATTTAGCATATTTTCACTCTCTGCTCACTTATGGCATCTCATTCTGGGGAAACTCTTGACAAACACAGAGGGTATTTAAATCACAGAAGTGTGCTCTAAGAGTTATTTATGGAGCAAGCCAACGGACGTCGTGCAGAAATCTGTTTAGAAATCTAGGTATACTTACAATTCCAGCACAGTTATATACTCCCTACTATGGTTTGTAGTGGAAAATCCTGAACACTCCAATATTAATGCTCACATACATACAAGTAGCCTAGCACTAGGAATAAATATAACGTTCACAGGGATTGCAAGACACTGTCAATTGTACGGAAATGGATAATGGAGTTTCCTTATTCAATGTCTTAAAAAATAAAATGTTATGTATGAAAACCGCACTACTTTAAATCCAAACTGAAAGATTTATTTTTTCAGAACCCATTTTGCTCTGTGAAATAATTTTATTCTTGGAATTTGGTAACTAAGAATGAAGGAGAAAATACTATACATTTGGTGTATGGAAATGTAAGTTTTTCCACAATTGTTAAAATGACATATTGTCTTTCTTTCTATTGAAATGGTTGACAAATGCAGTAATTGCAATGCCTGCAAATTTCACTCATATATAGTAACTAACATGGGATAAAATGTACTTACAAATTACAGCGGAAAATCATTATATTAATAGGTTTCCAAGTAATTGGGTTCACCATCAATAAAGCAAACACATTTTAAAAAAAAAAAAATCACTGTATTACACAGTAAACTGTATCTCTTTTACAATCATCAACCCAAATAGTTTATACAAAATTTACAATTCAACAACTATAAGTTACTTTTCTTTTGTATTTCCTTTAATACACATGGCTCCATTTAAATACATTAACAACATTTATTCATACTATCATTCTTCTTCACTGTACTCAGACTTATACTTTTAATTAACAGAATCAATTTTACGATCGTCCCTCCAAGGTATCGACCGTCATGTAACCATCTTTCTTGAACAACTGAAAACCAAAGAGCCTATTTCCCCCGATGCTTGACGTTCTTTGACCTTGAATACTCAAACATCAAAGTTAGTTTAAATAATTACATCTATTTAATAACTGAATATGGTTATAAAATTTAATTTGATGAACAGTGAGGTCATGGACCTCACAAGAAGTTAGAGAAAAAATACAGGAAAATCCTAAACTAGTAAAGGAAAAAGCCGCTACCTGATGGGAGAAGAAAAATGAAGATCTCTATAGGTTTGCAGATAGAATTACAGACTCAATGCACAAGACAAAATTGAAATTTTATAGACCCATTATCAGAATGAGTGAAAGTTGGTTGACGAAAATAATTTTCAACTACGTCACTAAATTAAAGGTAACAGAAAAATAGGTTGAGGAGACGAATAAAGATATGGAAAAAGTTGATACCCATCCAGATGAGATAAAAAATCGAACAGTATTTCAAAGTAAAATTGATAAATTCAAGGGGTTCCAGGATCAATGTACAAAGGCCAAGACCACCTGGTCTGAAGAAAGGAGGAGGAACCACAGTAAAAGAATGAAGAAATGGTGGGAGGAGAGGAAAAGGGTAACCAGTAAACCAATTGCTTCCCGTGGTCCAAAGTAGGCCCAATCGAAAGAAGAAGAAAAAGCAAGTCAGTATTTCTTTAACTATGAAATATCGATGAATGTTATTCCTAGAAATTCATCGTGAGCTATTCGCGAACTGTCAAAGCAAGCATCTGAACTAATATTATAGCTGTAGCCCCCAAACAGAAAAT